>CM031238.1:690677854-691277854 GCA_018340775.1 Taxus wallichiana var. yunnanensis
TCAAGAGCCAATAGATGTGTCAACTCTAGCTATACCTATAATGGAAAAAGTTGATGGATCTCAGCCAAAACAACAAATATTTAATAAGGGTAAAGCCCTCTACAACAAATAAAGGATACTTCTATTCCATCAATGGATCAAGTAGGGGAGGCATCAAATGAAGAAGATAGACAAAAAATCCAAGTAATGGATTCATCCCATGCTAAATTTTCACTACAATTATAAGATCAATAAATTGATAAGTTAACTCAACTATTATAAGAAAAAGAGACTTTCATACAAGGCTTAAAAAATATATTGAGCATGAAAAGTAAAATTTGTTGATTTTTAAAATAATGGCATACATCTAGAAACAAAGTTAGTAAAGATTAAAAAGGAAGCTCAAGGAAAGTGTATTCAAGTTATAGCCTAAAAATGCAATCTCATATTAAAAAAAAATCCATTGAAATAATTTCAAATAACTTGCAAAATGTTATTTATATTTTCCACTTATAAATTATAGATACAAGGAAAAAATGAAAGAATTATAAGGTTAGAAGCCACATACTAAGATAGATGATAAAGAGGTACGAACTGAATTTTTCTTTCCCAATATACAAGTTGTAGATTCCAAAGGAATGTTTTAATGGATGCAAATATGATATAAACCGAGAAATGTACAAGTTCAAAATGAGGAGCTGAAAATAGAGGTTAAGAAGTTGAAAGATGTAAATGCAACTTTGGAAGACAAGGTAACAACAACTTGTCAAATAGGGGAATCCATGTTATCTTATCGAAATCCCTCTCACTTTTATGCCTTACTTCTTAGAGATAAATTTATCAAATGAAAATGTTCATATTATCTTATCAACAACCACACGATCTTATTGATGCCAAGGATTTTATGGAAGCATACGGTGCTATCATTTTTTTATTAGATAAGGTAATAAACACGGATTGAGGTTCCCAAAACCTTACAAAAATATACATCGTGAGATATACAAGGGAGAAAAATATGTGACAATGAGGCCCAAAGAATGACCTCTACCAAATGTTAAAAGAGAAGAAACCCTAACAAATATAAGTAGTTCGTAAGGGCGAGTCAAGGAGACTTGGCTCAACCCAAAGATAGGACAAAACATTAAGGCTCGCCACCCGAAGCCATCCTAGACCAATTGCACGACACATAATGTTTTTTGTGATGGACCTTCATCCAACCATCACCATCATTTCCCAAAGATGAAGGCCCTAACGTATAATCATCAAGGATCACTTCAATCTTTTCATGTGAGAATTCAACCCTCCCTCCGCCACAAGGAATTGTCTTGCCCCCGTCCGCTACCCAACCACTCCTAAGCTCAAAGCATTAACTTCATGCCTATTTTAAATTCCTTGTGTTCCCACCCATTAGACTGGACCTCCAGGTCACCTATATCAGTTATCCCCTTTACCTAAATCTCTACTCCATCCATCCCAGTTCGAGTATCCTCGTTGTGTAGCTCTGAGTCATAAGAAGACAAGCGTTTGATGTGGGAAGGAAGAGCATCGTTCTCATATCTGCATCCACCGCTCCTTCCGCTAGCATCAACTTCCAGCACCTTCTGTGCGCAGACTTTTGTTTCATCCTTGTCACGCTCCTGGTTGACCATTCCAGATAGAGAAACAAGTGTGATAGAGATATGCTCCACATTGACAGATTCTCCCGCATCATCTGATGAAGAATCATCCATTTGATTAATCAGAACTTCCCGCATAGTCACATCAACCGAGCAGCACAATTTCTATTCATATCGAACCTGTCTGCACTTGCTACAGAAGATCGAGGAACTTTCGACATCAATCTACTATTCCCAGTTGCCCTCTACAGAGTTTATAAAGATTGTATTAGGTATTTAGGAGCCCACCGAGATATTGTTTATGATTTATTTTTAAACATATTTATCTTGGGTCATGATACAAAATTCTTGATCAACTTATTCACAGAGGAAGCTTGGGTCAGAGCTTATACCCATGTATTGAGAAATTGGCAAATTTGGGTAGATAAGATAAAAGAATTTGATTATATACATGCAAATATATGGCTCATAATGAGGCATGAATTCCCTGCACCAAATAAGCTCATTACAAATTTTAGAGAAAATTTTTATGTTCCTCAACTGCAAATGCATTATCGTTAAGCTGGAAAAATCTATCACACATTTTGAAAGATATATTGATAAGACTTTTGTGCAGCTTACATGACATGCAGAAGAAGATTGGGAGGTCATGCCAAATGAAATTAAAAAGAGACGAGTCATATTTCTCAATAATTTGAGATGTTCCTACAAAATATATTATACCTTAGTCCCAATAACCAAATAACTCAAGTATGAACAACAGTGGCACATTTAGTGATCAAAACTAATAATTATTTCCCTCTTGTAGACACTAGAAAATACACCTTGCACATAAGCTCCTTTAAAATAAAAATACCAAAAAAACATAAAACTATAGTGATCCAAAAAAATTCAAATATTCCCACAAAAGTAAATACAAAATATAAAACCCCATAAAAAGGTGATAAAAGACACCTCATCATTCATTCATTAACCCTTACCCACTCACATTTATTTTTATCCAACCCACTTACCCGTTTGCACTCCCTATGCATTGTGGACCCTTATAATATCACATTTCTATGTAAATTACACCCATATGTGTCACAACCTTCCATGCACTCAAAAATTATAAAATAACATCCACCCCCATTCCAATCCCTTGATTATTTGTGCATTTCAGCATGTACCTTAGTTTTTGCATCTTTCCTCAAATATTTCAAGTATTGCATGTTTTAGAGAGACGAAAGAGGATCATAAAGGACTATTGTAGCCTTCAACAATGCTATTTTGGTGAAATTTCAACACGTGTTAGTCGCACTTGCAATTGTCTTGCAACCTTCTTGCAATTTTCAAAGAATCGTAATCGTGACTAATTTGTGTCCGAGTCGTGCATATCATTTATTTTTATGCATTTTTTTATCATTTTTTTACAATATAATGCCTTTTATCTCCTTAAAAGGGTTAGGGATATTACCAAGGTAGGTCCCCTAACCGCAAAAAATAACTAATATTTTTCCAAGTGTTTGCATGCAAATTTCGAGTTTATATCTCAAAGTCTAGCCCACTTTATTCAATGAAATAACTCATGATTGTCCCTCTTATTTTTAATGGCAATAGTGTAAGCTAATAATTTGAGTATCATTGATTTAGGGTTTTATTATATCAACTAACACATCTTGGAGGTGATCCAAATCTATGCATACACCTCCACAACTCAAAATTATTGTGGACTTTGAGTGGCTCAAAGCTTCTAATTCGTCTTTCTATCCAGAGACAAATGTGATACACAAAATTTCCTTTCAATGGAATTTCATTTGTTTCTATGGCTAGGAAGTGGCGAGAAAAAATCTATTTTCACCATATGAAATAGGTACTAATATCATGACATCGTTTGTCTCCTCGATAACTATGACACTTACCCAAATCAAACCCAACAATGACAATTATAATATGATATTAACTACTTTTGTTATTTCAAAACATTATCAAGTTTTATTTCATATCTATTTTTATTAAAAAAATGGTAATATATTGTTTTTGTTAGATTTTATAGATTTATATATCAATTGTATCACATTGTTATTCATTGGATTAATCATGTGACAAATACACAAGATATAGCTAAGTTAGTTATATTTTCTTTTTCCCTTAAATCAAAATTTTCAATTTTAGCTTGGGGCAATTTGTAAATACCCCAAAATGGCACATTCACCTTTTTAAAATTTCTCTAGGTGATTGTGTGTGGTTTGTTGGTGCTCAATTTAATTTCACCTGTTTGTTCAAAACATCTCAATCCGCATGGTTTGAAAGTTTTCTCTATCTCCTTGTATTGATGCATGAAAGCTTTTTCCTTCATTTGGTTGCCATGGTCAGTCCTTTCCTTTGGTCAAGGATCACATTGAGTCCAAATATTGTTTTTTGTTTCTCTGTCCATGAGAAAGAATTTGTAATTTGGGTATGAATTCTGGGGTTTTCCTTCCTTCTATTTTTCCACAGTCATGTTTTCCTGTCAATTTTTGTCCCAACATCCATGGAAACATGATCCTTTCTAATTGGATGCAGCCCGGTGGGTCTTTTTGGTGAAACTTGTCACTTTTGTCACATTTGTAAAAATACCAAATTGGCCCCGGCCCCGATAATATCTAATTGGTTATTCAAAAAATATGAAGCGCAGGGAAAAAGTCTTACTTTGACCCTGAAGAAGGACACGTGGCAGTTTTTCAAGTTACAAGCAGAGAGGCGGGTTGCCAAAGCCTTTTGTAATTTTTTTCCTTTTTGTACGAGGGAGAAAAGTTATGAAATAATCCACAACTCCGTTGGGGCCCACATCAAAAGTTAGAAGCGGAGAGGTGGGTCGCGGGGCATTTTGAGACTCTCAGGCCCGCTTCAACTCAAAGCTTGTCCACGTGGAGGGTCTCGCACTCATTTGAAAATTTTCCTCTCGGTTTGACCTTTGGAGTTGCGCCAAGGAGACACGTGGAGGCTTCCGTTGGCTCCTCTCTATACTTAGACTTCTCAAGCAAATTTCTAAGGCCTGGGACATGTGGTGAGCCTCGCGCTTGTTTGGGGTCTCCACTTTTGGTCTCCATATCAAAAATGCACTGAAGAAACATGTGGAGGCTTCCGTTGACTCCTCTTTACACTTGGCCGACTCAAACCCGTAGCGCACGAATGCAGGAATCCATGTGAGGGCACTCATTTCTCAAGGTGTATTCTCGAGGGTGAAAAGTATTGCTTGTTAGATCCAACCATATGGAGCCACCTGAAAATGATTAAAAGGGGATTTCTCACACGATAGAATGAAAGAATGATTAAGAATACTATCAAAAATTATGATATGGCATCCCAGTCATGGTAGAGGGTCTGAGAAACGTGATCAGTTCATGATTCATCCACCTAGCAACTTTGGGTGTAAATTTTTTAAACATCACTTTCTGAGACAAATTTGTAACAAGAAAAGGATTCCTCGAATATTCTTATTTTTTTTGGGGGAATTTGGGATGAGTGAGCGAGTGAATTGTATAAATGTAATGAGAATACTCTTGCAAATGGTCGGGGTTTATTTTTACAAGAAAATTTGAGAAAGCCCATCTTCCTGAGAGACCATCTGAGAAACTTGTTAATTTCTTGTGTTTTAGATTTCAATCATGTCAAGATGGTTGCAAGTGTACAACCATTGACAAGCTCTGAGATTGTTCAAGAAACTTTCCCTGCTAATGAATTTGATAAATCTCAAATTAATCTGTGTTGATCTTGGGAAAAATTGTGTCTACTTTTATTTCATAATGTCTTTCAAATAGTTTTTCTTGTTCCTGTTGCAATCTTATATTAAAATCTCTCCGAATCACACAAGATCTCGTCCATGTGTTAGTATTTTGGCATTTGCAATTTCATTATGAGAAGAGCTTTCATCTAGTAATGAAATAAACAATTTAAAATCATTTTACTTCCACTATGTTGATAAAGATTGTTTGTAAGCCTATGAGTGTATCTTAGGTGTGATGAACTAGGGGTTGTTAATGTTTAATTGAGTCTTTAGCTCGAGCCTTCGTGTTGAATTCTTAAAGATTGTGTGAAACCGTGTAGATATGGGCCTCCATTGATGCACACCTTCTAGTTGAAGGAATATTTTTTTGTTCAAGGCGTTTTCTATCTGTTAGTTTTCCAATTGTTGTAAAGGTTCTCAAAGATCTGGTGAAATCAACTTCATCTTGCTTAATTCCCCACCAAAAATTTCAAATAACCATGAATCCTACTTGAAGTACCCTTGTTTGTGTTGTGTATCCACAAATGAACAAATTCTACTGCCAAAATATACAAAAGCAAGCAGGTTTTAAGTGTCTTTAGTAACTTGAACCTTATTCAAAAAATATCTCCATTCTTTAGAAGTGATAACTCGTGAGAGTTAAATTGTGGTGTATTGATCATATTTTCTCAAGGTTCCCCTGAAAATTGTGCAAAGAAGGATCTCTTCATGTCCTTCACCAACAGAGGTTACAAAACGGGTCCTCTCACCCTGGTTGAAAGGCATGACCTAAAGTAGTGAGGATAGATCAAATCCTTAATGAAGGTGTTATCCATTTCTCCAACACCTGAGTGACAAAGAGTCAGTTGAATCCCCTCCCGACTACAAAATGACTTATACCATGATTTTTCTATCTCTAAGTATCTTGTTAAATCTGTGACACTGTTGCTCGGCTTCCAAGGGAGAATCAATTTGGATACCAACATGGTTTATTAACCTAAATAAAAGGATTAATTGATGCACTTAACCCTCTTTTTGACTCTCCACTATTTCTATAAGAATTCCTAAACAAATCTATAGTCTTAGTTATTTTATTATGATATGTTTTTTTGGGGATTCCCACCTTGTGCCTAGTGATATTTGTCATTTTTTTGTTCGGACATGTTTTCTCATCTTAGACAGTTTGGCTAAAGAACCTAGCCTAGGTCAATGAACCGGTTCTCCTTCATTTTAACTTAAAATTTTAAAAGTAAAATCTCTTTGGGTTAGCCTTTTAGTACTTTAGAAATAGAATTTATGTTGGTTTCTCACTAAAAGGTTCCAAATTTTAGGATGGTCAATATATAATCAATTCATTTAAAACCATTAGGGGAGAGCTTAATTACAAACATATTTTCGTAGTTAATATCTCAAGAGAATTTGTACATCTAATTTTAGAGCTTATTACTCTCAATTATTAAATTTGAAGTATCAATTGCACATCATTCCATTTGGTTTTAAGAATATTATTAGGCTTTACATAATTTTCACATGTTCTCACATGCCTATTAGTAGGGAGAACTACATGGATATGAGGCCTCTTCAAATAAGTGTTATGTAAGGAGTGCACATAATCACAGGGGTGTCAAGGAATCTCAACTCAAATTCATACTAACCTTTTTAGGTCACAAAGTGAGGAGCTAGATTTTTGAAGAAAAAATGAATAATTTTGTAGGTACAAGAGATTTATTCTAGATTTTAGTTATATATCCCAAATCTAGAAACATATACACAATAGAGCCCAGAGTTAGAATGCGACCAACCTCTAATGGACACATTCACCGGTTCTAGATAGGTTTTCCAGTGAATACATCTATCACTCATTATAGATGGCAATAAATTGTAAGAATCATTGTGACATTTTAAACACTTCATTTATCCGATTCAAACAAATGTTATACATTATGGTCCACCTTAGGTGAATATGTTCCAAAACCATAACCTTAATTAGTCGTTTTTCTATATTTTAATTTCAAAATTTGTGTTATCCAATATAATATCATGATTTAATTCTAGTATTTTATATCTATATTTATTGGTATGGAATTATCATACATATTTGAATTAATATCTTAGTTGGATAACCTAGTCTTGATATTACACATACACAAAAATATATCCATTATTCGCTCCCAGAGTTTTTTTACCTCCGAGAAAATTTCATAGCCATATGGATAGTTTTATTTTGAAACTATCCTCCTAGTCAGTTTCATTTACAAAATCAAATTACCTTCCATGAAACTATCCCTCGTAGTGATATTTTAAAATTGGGTATCTTTATAAATCAATTGAGGATCAACTTTTGAGATAGATTTGGGCAAAAAAATGATGAAAGCACTTGTTTGTAAGAAAAATCCCTAAATATATACACATTACCCCACAACCATGGATATCATTATTTAGAGGCTTCACACCATCGTACATCTTCCAAAAGTATCCCTACAGGAGTTCACAAGTCAAATATAAAGTACAAAAGTCAAAGTCGCATGTTAAGTGTCTTATACCAAGTGAAGGAACATTCCAAATCACATTATCAAATTCATAGTTGTATATCATATAGGACTATGGGAGAACTATATGTAGTTTTATTCCTCCTAAAAATATTGGTATAAAATGTAAAGGTTACATGCATTAGCGTGTTATGAGGTTGGTCCAACCCAATAATTATTAGGTATTTTTATTTTACTTTGTTGTTCTAATTTTTGTGAGCATTTGGAAAAAAAAATCCCAATTATGTATCATAACATCATAGCACTCAAATACAAATTCAAAATTTAGGATCTAAGACAAAGGATAACCTGTCATTACGAACAAAATCAAGTCAAGCTATATAATGTTAGTCAAGTTTATAACCCTCGTCAAGTTCATTTAAAATTTTGACTAGACAGACACTTTTAGAGAAGAAATAGACTGAAAAATACTTTAAAATATGAAATCATCAAGGAATCCATAAATTTGACACAAGTATATTTTCAAAGGGATAAATGTATAATAACGGTTGACGATTGCCTCTTGAGCTCGTTTCAACTTTTTATCATTATACATTCATCCAAATTACAAAAATAGGTAATAATTTTCCATTACACATCACTTTATACATTAAAAATGTTTTTAAATTATTTATATTCCTCATTCTATATAATTTAAATTTGATTAAAACTACCATATATTAATGTTTAAATTATTACATTTAATATTTATTATTTTATACTTAGGTTAAGACATGGTTCACTCAGTCAAGTATATGGTGAAGCATCTCTTATACACTAACGACCCGCTTTTGATAGTAGAAACAATATAAGATTTGAGATACAATATTCCATTTCTATAACAATTTTACAAGTAAGAAAGTAAGTGAACTTTGAAAAAACTAAAATCATGATTTTTTCAACAAAAAGAGGTTCAACACTCCAATTTTTAGTTTAAGAGGTTCTTTTGAAGTGGTGTCGAATACAAGTATCTTGGCATTGACTTTCACAACAAGCTCAGTTGGGATATTCGTATAATGAAAAGAATACAAGGTGGTTGGATAGCTCTTTATACACACCAAAATAGATGTAAGAACACAAAGTTATGGGATTGGAAGACCACTAGGGTATTTTTTGGGTTATTTATTACTCTAATGGTATTATATGGTTATGAGGTGTGGAACAATGGCACCACCGGTTTGAAATGGAGGAAAGTAGAAAAGACAAAAAAACATCTAATCATAAACAATTCTAGAATTAAGAATCCAGTTACCTATGAAATCATCCTTATCAAGACAAATGCTTTTCCTTTAAAGGAAGCTGTTGTGACCAAGCTATTATGCTACTTGAAAAATATAAAACATGAATACCAACGTATGGATGTAGACACTCAAATCTAGTAACTTCTACTTTGGAAATGACAAGTTTGACATTTTCCTATGCTAAGACAAATGCTCACATTCCAAGCTCGATCAATATATATCTCTCCCTCTCTTTTAACTTTCTCACTCACACACTTATTTCTTCTCTTAGTTATCTAATGTTTTCATGAAGTTTGTTACAAGTATCTAGGATTTATACTTGTTGCAAGTGATTATAAGTGATGCCAAACTTGTGTGATACATAATGAAAAACAACAACACTCACTTCCAAGTAAGTGAAGGGTGGGAAAAGTTACAAAACCTCATTGTGAACATGTTCAAAACTATACAAAAAAGTTGGGACCACACATAATCAATCAAGATTATATAACAGTTGTATGGTCTTGCACCAAAGTAGTTTCCATTTCTAGAATCGAAGATGAAGTGTTTCAAATCCAAAAAAATTGTTTCAGTATGTACACCTAGAGCACTCATGTACCACTTTCCATGGCTAAGATCTTGTCCCTTTGTGTGTTTTAATCAATCATCATGGTGTGTTAGTATATTTAAAAGTTTTAATGTGTTATTATAAATGTGTAAGGTTAATGTTTATTAATTAATTCAATATAATCTTCCTGTAACATTCTTCAACTTTTCCGATTCACTACTTCTCACTTAACTAATTAGGAAACAACTAAAACATTTGGTGAACCCGACTCGTGATCAATTCTTCGCACCTTAGGTTTTAGCTCCACTTTGTGTATTCATATTTAATTATGATTCCCATATATTGCAAGCCGTAAATGTGGTATTCAAAATCTTCCTTAGGGTTTCATGTTTGGTCCATCCCTTTGGGCCTCTTTTTAGGGTTTCATGTTTGGTCAAAACACGTTTTTTCATATATATAAAGGATAATGAATCTATTTTCAGACCCCTTGGAGTTTTTTTACTCGTATTTAGAACATAAAATACCTCTTTTTATATATTCAAATTAATCTTTAATTTTTATAAATGGTCATTTTTTAATTTGATGGCTTTCACTCTTTGCTAAAAATACTTTTGGGCTTACCTTTGTTACTCACATTGGAATTATGTTTATCTCTCTATGGGAATCTATTTTTGGCTCTCTTTTCTATGATTGTATTGTGTATTTATAGTCGGCATTGCTTTATTCATTGTGGCTACATCATGTGTAATTCTATTTGCCAATTATAATAATTTAAAATACCTTTTTTTGCTACCTCATACGGGTTCTTCATCAATACTTAACAATGACATATTTCATAAGGCTATCCTAGAGTCTATTCAAATGTTAAAAATTATTTTCAAGTGAAAAATCAAGCTATGATTACCGAGATCAAATCTCTCAAGGATGAGATAACACATCTAAGGAATCCCTTACATGTTCATATCTCTACACATCATGATCAATTTACATCTACAACTAAAGGAAAACAATGTGATACAAATTACATACATGATACCTATGCTAGTTCAAATTGTGTAAAATTCCTCTATAAATGTAATGATTTATATATTCCAAGAAACCATTCTCAAATATTAGCACAACCACATTATAAAGTGACTCTTTAGTTTGATAAGAATGATAGATTACACGTATCTATATGAGCTACTCAAAAAGTGATTAATCACTTTGACATTTAACTATTATCATCCCCTTTATAGGAAATTCATTTTGGAGTTATAATGGAATCAGTGGTCATTGTGACAATCATTATTATGTTTTACACTTGAAAGATATAACAACTTGAGCATAATGGCGTTATTTCTTTTGATACATGATATTTAGATAGATCTTCTTCTCCTTATTTGAGGCATCCCTTTGTAGATGTTACGATCACCCAATATGGTCACCCTTGGACATACTAGTTTTTAGCCTCTCATAAATGATGTCTCTTAGAGTGGGGCCTCTCGTATTCAATCATCTCAAGTCCCTAAATTTAAATGGGTTCCTTAAAGTTAACAAGTCTATATTGAATGAACATAATGCAATACTAAATGATATAACTTCATCTACCGTAAAAGGGACATTTACTCTTGAGAGGATAAGCAATTGATACATAATTCAAACAATTATATATTAGTGCAAGTGCCACAATCATACTTATGGGAAAAAATAAAATGAAACTATATGCATTGCACAAGAAACATTACAAAGAGAGCATTTAAGCAGCAATGTCTCGAACATGAGAAATTACACATGGTTACATAACAAGTATACCATATACAACCACGATTAGGGGGAAACATGGAGGAAATGTTTGCAGATATTGTTGATTCACCATTATTAGTCAATTCATAGAAACCAGATGGACTAAATACCGATTCTTGTGGTAGTAATGATGAGAATTTTGATATGCCAAATGAACCTTTTCCCAAAGTGACTATCGATCCCATTGATTTCAATGATTCTTGGATTATCTTTACCGACATGGAAACTTTGCATTAATCATACTAAAATCAAATCCTCTCTCACACCTAAACGTTGGGATCTTATATGTTTTACTAAAGCTATATTGTAACTCTTGTTTTGTTCTTGATTGTTATACAAATATATTAAACAATAAGTAACCTCTAATACTAATACCAAACTTTGATGTGTTGTTATACCTCTTAAGGTAGGTTATAATAATATGGCTATTCTATTTTAAGTTACTTCTCCTCTTAGCCTATGTGATATACATTTGGGTTTCCCTTGACTACATGCCTTTAAGGCTATACCTTTTATCTTACATCAAAATGTTAAATTCATTTAGAATCATTAAATTATTATGGTCAAGGGTATTACATACGCGTCTCACATACATAACTTGTTTAGTTAAAAAATAAGGTTGTTAGTTCTACAAAGTGTACACATTTAAAAATACTTCTTCCAGGTGACTCGTTGTCTCCTAGGCCTCTGTTAAGTCTCATGGTACACATGATTCTTCTAGTATCTCTTTATCTCCTCGGAATTTTTATAGGTCTTCTATTATGCATACTACTTCTCATAGATCTTTCTATTTTGGGCCTCGTGTTGGGTCTTGTACCACATATAGTAATACTAGCTCTATCCCTCCTTGGCCTCCTTATAGGTCTTATCATATACATATTACTCCTCATTAGTCTTCCCATTATAGGTATTATCTGACAACACATACTATGTGTCCCATACAATTCTTACATGATTGTCCTTCTTCACTTATGACATGTTTGAGGTGTAACTTCCTTCACTTTATAGGTCTACCTCACCTCCTCATAAAGCCCTTGTTTAGAAACTCTTGTGCTACCTCCTTCCCTGTATATAGCTATTTTCAAAAATACAAAAACATTCAAATAATCACATAATACAAGAATGGTCAAATATTTATAAAAATACAAAAATCAAGACAAGTACATGACTTGATTGGATAGCTCTTTCCTTTACATATGTTGTTTATCATATTGGTTTGATAAATACCATATTTTTATGTACTCTTTACACACATGTGTTTATAAGGTATGTTGAGCTTGATGCATGACATATAAAAATTGATACACAATGAAAAGTGTTGGCCTAGTCCCTTCCAAGTGACGTTAATCATTTGGGGATATCTCCTACAATGTATAGGTGTTGTTTATTTTAGTTTTTTTATAATTCCTCATTATGCCCAATTAGTTATATCATGCATATGTTATACTTTTGGATAACATGTGTTTTATGCAATGCTAACCTATCTTGACCTATATGTTTTTTCACTACTAATTATTATACTTTCTTGGCTAGGTTATTTTCTAACTTGATTGTTTTGACTGTGTGATTTCTTATTATATGCATCTTGAGTGCCTTAATTTCCTTACGACACCATGCATGTCCCTTTTTTGTATCTCTATGCCTATTAGGTGTTTATCCACTTGTTTCTTTGTATAAATCTTGAGTGATGTTATTGTGATTGTCTTGGGAGACCATGGGTGTCCCATATTTACGACTCTTTTCCTCGATGAGACTATTTTACATGTTCTTGACTATGTTAGATTGAATGGCTATCTCTTCACTATTATTCACACTTATATACAAATTTATTGTTTCTAATCTTGCTTATGTGTTACTTTCTTTGTGTGAGTTGGTATCCACCATGCAAAAACCTCTTGTAGGAATGGGAACCCAACAATGGCCACCACTACAACCTTCGATGTGATCGAACACAAATTGCCATATTTATCTGACATGGGTACACATCATTTATTTTGAGTTGCACGTTCAAATGCTTTATCACAAGTACGTCAAAAGAGGGAGCACTCATTGGGGTATATCATTCATATAAAATTGATACACATAAATTTTAGAGTTAATATTCAAAATTATATAGGGTTCAAATCCTCATAAACAATTATAGATACAAGAAAATGGAAAAAATCACAATAGTAAACATTATAAAACTCGAGTCAAGATTATACTATGATTTAGATCCCTACTAGACATTCTTGACCCGAGCTTAAATTCTAAAAAAAAAAATCAATAGTTTTGGATTCATACAATCTTTTGACATAGATTCATAAATAGATGACATAATTCATAGTAGAATAGAAGGGGCATAAGTACTTCATTCCTTCTTCATTGCACTACTCAAATACAATTACGATACATGATTTGGGGCCACGAGCATTCTTTTCCTTTGCATTACTCAACACTTTCATATTTAGAATCAATTATACAACACATAGTATGGGCATGGTGAATCCAATCCCTTTCAACCTTATGGTTTATTTACAAAATTGGGCCTAGTTTTGTCTACAATGGTGTGGTTTAAGGGGTTAGAAGGTATCGCATCTAAGAGTTCTTGTAGGCTTTCCTTCCTTTCCTCTTTCATATTTGTGTAGGAAGATAGTAGGGTTCTAAATACCTGTGTAAATTGCTTCCCTCTTAAGGGGTGCTTCATTACCTTCACTCTTCAATGTTGTGTCATATGCACTCAACTCCATCTCCTACTCACTTTGACACAATTGGGGATTGATCACCCCTGTTCTTTAGCAACTAAAAAATAAATCCAAGTCTCTAAACATAATAAGAACGAGATTCTCTCTCTCTCTTTGAAAAACAAACATGTGTATTCCTTTCATGTTTTGATATGTTTACTTTACTCTATACAAGTTATATTTTTCAAAGTTACACACATTATTTACATTTGAGTTACAATTCAATTATCTAGCTATGGATGTTGGCTACACTTTGTGTTGCGGGTTTCACCATGGAAAGTGATAACACCAACATAAGGGATAACAAAATTTTGAATAAAAACATTGTGATCTGCAAATTGGCAAAAAAATTCCTTGACCAATGGACCCCTATAGGAAAATTAATCTAGTGTCAATTTTACTCCTAAAATTTAATCAACTTAACCAAAAAATTTCAATGCAATATGGAAAAACACTACACTTAGTTGATAACGAAGTTCAACCAAAATGCCTACGTCTTTGGGTTCACCAATAGTTGAACTCATTCATTATAAGAAATATGACTACAAGTACAATATAGAAACTTACAATGCTTATAATGAATGTGTTGGTAAAACTAGAACCAGTGTCAATCGAGTCTAAAGATCCTAGAGTGGTCTTGGAAGCTTAGTACTCAATCCCCATACAACTTCCCAACTTTGACACTTCTTAGAGCTAAGTCTAAGTGTCGTCAATCTGTGGATCAATCGTCTCCATGGCCACCAAGTAGCAAGAAACTAGTTTCCAATTCCCAACATAGGGAATCAAATCTTCTATATGCTTCTCCAACATGAAATGATCTCCTTCGGCTCTGCAACGAATGTCTGGCTCCACGTGAGAAGACTCAAGGTTCAAAGGGCCTTTACAATGTCATGGCGGGTTAATAATCACTATTTAACCCCCAAATACAAATTTTCCTATTAAATAGGTCTTAAAATTTCTCCAAAATATTGCCTTAATAATCCTAAGGCCTTCTTATTATTCCCTCCTAACTTTCCTCTACTTGAGAAATGAGGAAGGCTTGTTTGTTGGAATGGGGTGAGGGAGACCTTTTATAGGCTTAAGCAGCCCCGAGTTATATGGTATAACCTATATTCTACCGAGTTGGCACCATCTTGCTAGGCTAGGTGGGTTGGTTGGGCCTTATGCGTTACGCAGGAGGTTATCAGTTCGACTCCCCCGCCTATCCTTTTGGTCACATCCGCCGTTGGTACCACCATCGATCCGCACCACCCCACCGCAACTTGTCCACATGTTCACCGACCACCGACCCCATCGTGCCATGTCCACTTCAACCCCACACTACTCATTGTTGAGGTCACCGACCTCCATGCCACATCACCCCGCCGAGCCATGTCACCACATCCTCATCGATCCGTTGATTCCTCCGCTTTGTTGGATGGGTTATGGGACTCATCCCATATGCATGGGGCGAAGAGATAGGATAGACTTTTAAGGGTTAAACCTCCCCATATTTCTCGGCCTTTGGACAACTTATCTTATTTGGGGTTTTGATTTACCACAAGAGCACTTGCATTGTTGGATGGCTCGCTCTATAGCTTGTCGAGTAGCTTGCTTTTGTGATCTCACCTTCTAGCTCGGTGTTTGGCTGCGTTTATGACTCACCTCTCAATTCATTGAGTTAGCTTGGTGCAAACTCACCCACAACTCGACAAGTTGTCCAAATTGAGTGAAATCACTCGACAACCAGTGGATCCCCTTCTGAAATAAAAGTGGGCCCTTACTTGACCAATTTTTTACAGGTCTCGAGTGATGAAGATTAACATTTTAAGACATCCCCATATTTTTATATGTGAAGATGATGACACGTTTATTACTACATCATTACCCGCCACCGTGTTGTTACTTGTGTTCTAGTTGCATTCCTTTGAACATCCCATTCTGTGTGGATTGTATATGGAGCATATGGTGTTTGTTTTGTGCATTCCAATAGGTTCCGTAAAGCTTGCAACCCGTATTTCTGTAAGGAATAAGTTTAGGAGATTTGGGGAACGTTAACACCTAAGTTTTACCTCTAGGTCACACTATGTGTGTGCGCACTTAGATAAGTTTTTCCTCTAAGTATACAATTTTAAATTACACATTTAAATGGGGAAAATGTAGACACTCAAAATTTCTAACTCATCCTCTTGCAATGAAATTTTCAGATTTGATCCTATGTTAAGATTCATGTTCATATTTCAATCCTAATCAAGTATATCTATCTTCCTTTTTCCGACTTGCTCACCAACATAAATTTCTCCTTTTGGTTATTTAGAGCTTTCATGAAATTTGTTGTAGATATCTAGGGTTTATACTTGTTGTAGGTAATTACAAGTGATGTCAAATTTGTGTGATCCATAGTGATAGATAATGTAAAAGGAATGATAAACAAATCATACCAAGCCATGAAAAACTCAAATGCTAATTAAACACCACGCACAATAATATGAAAGTAATTCACCAGAATAACTTTACATAAACCTTTGCAAACAAATGAGCAACGATATCATATATTATTATGGAACTCAATGAAATACAATTAGCATGGACCTTGCTTATATAGGCAAGGAATATCAATCTAAGAACCATTCAAGGTCATAGATCAAGCCATAAATCAAGGAAAGAACTAGTCAAAACCATAGATTTAGGAAATAACTAGTCATCAAAGATCTAGTCAATACCATAGATCAAGGAAAGAACTATACCTAACAACTAGATAATATCTCCCTAATATCTAAATAAAATAAAAGAAATATCCAGACACATAAGTGGGTGATGATAAATAAAATAAAAGTAAATAAAGTACCTAGGTGAACATGAGCTAAGGTAAATACCTACTCTAACACCCCCCCTCAAGTGAAGCTAAGGGCCCAAAATAAAATTGGCATATCCACAGTATGAGTCCCGGTAACTAGGCCTAATCAAGTACTCATGCACAATATATCCATGAATAAATCTTGAACCAAAATTAGGAAAGAATCCTACTAGAAGGAAAGAGAAAGAAGAAGAAGAAGGAAGATGTTATCACAAACACCCCCCATAAACAACTTCTAGAACCCCAAGCATGCCACATAACTCAAGGTAGTGAGGTGATGCAAAAGGCCTCATAAAGATGTTTTGCAACCCTGCTACTAAGTTAAAATGTACTCCAAGAAAATAACGCCATCTTGAATGTGCTAACGAAAGAAGTTGATGTGTATCTCAATATGCTTGGTCTGTTGGTGCTCAACAGGTTGTGAGAAATGTGAATTACACTTTGGTTGTCACACCAAAGTACATTCAATGAATCCTATGGGAATCCAAACTCTATCAATAACTGTCAAAGCCAAAGAATTTGTTGACTCGTTGTAATTGTTTCCCTATACTTTGCCTCTGAAGATAAAAGTGCAATAGTATGTTGCTTTTTGCATGCCCAAACAACTAGAGAAGTATTGGGAATTGTGAATACGAGAATAGTGTTATGATTTAATAACAAACCGAATCATGCAAATATTGATCTATACAATTCCCCAAAACCTATAGAAATGGAATTGTAAACTAGATAAATCCAAATCAAAACAAAGTACACACACACAACACAACATGTACTTTGGTTCACCCAATATGGGCTACGTCCACCAAAGATAGAGATCTCAATATATATAATAAACAAGAGTATAAATCGACTCTTAAATACGAGAGTACAATGCATCTCTTTGAGAGTATCTCCTCCTCCAGATCTCTAAATGGATCTACATTACTACACTACAATTGTGCCTCCAAACCACCAATAGATATCACATATCAAAAACTACTGCATCTCTCACTATGCAACCAAGCTCTCTAATGAATCTGCAAACAAGACCTCTCACAAGGGTCTACTAATGTGCAACCATAACTCTGCACCAAGAAGTAAGCCTCTCCTCCATCTTTGCATTTGTATATGCAAACAAGAAGACAACCTCCTCTACAATATCTAAATCTATATGGATCAACAATACAACATGATCTCATGGATCTATGAATTCAGGATCTCTCACAATAACCCATGGATCTAACAATACACGCATATATCTACATGGATCAACAATAAAAGATCTCACCAACATGTGGATCTACAAGAAGAAACTCTACGTGCTTTTCATACTATGTAAGTCATTACAATTAGACAATAATTATACAAAGGAAATACAAGATAAGAAACCTCTTCTCACCGTTCGAGATATACACTTGTTATTTCCTTATGTCCCACTTCTCTCCATGGAAGCTCTCTTCATGTAACATGTTCTTTCTTTTTCTTCTTCTTCATCCTCTCAACCAAGGATTACTCTAATTAACCTTCTAACCCTAGCTTTCATGCTTATATAAGCATACACAAACTTAGGGCACCTTAGCTATGCATTTACAACCTTTAGATCACCTTTAAATCAAAGGTTGGATCTAATCCCACGTCTAAAATAAAAACATAAATGCACAGGTAATCGGTGCCGTTCCTCGACTAGTTCGGTTCCACGATCTTGACTAGTGTCGGCTTTCTAACTAGCATCAATTCCCTAATACTGATTGGTGTCGATTCCCTAACCGATCTCGGTTCCTCCCGGATGATTGACGTTGGTTCCCTAACCGACACCGGTTGTTACTGTGTAAATCTGCAAGTTGTAAAACATGTTACTTGTGAATTAATTTAGCTCCACAACTCAACAATCTCCCACTTGGAGATAAATTGTTGAACCTACCTATACGTACATTACCATTCTCTACATACCGTGAAGACCAACTATTCTTTACTTCAACAATTCTCTCAAAATAAGGAAGATTAAACCATCTTCTAAAACCCAGAAGATAACAAATAATGACTTACCATATACTTGCTTGCGAAGCTACCACTGATCTGTGATACATGAGTTATCCATACATCAAGCTCCCACTAAATCATAACTGCAAGCCTCTCATGCAACTAAGCCACCATGACTAACACACCTACAAGAGCTCACACTCAAACTTAAATATTGAGCTTCAACTGCAAGCATAACCATGCCTATAAAATCAACCATTTTCTCCAACCATCTATCCATTTCTCCCTACTACTCTCAATGCAACTGACCAAAGACAAGTCAAACTGGAATAAGCGTAAGCAATAAACAAGATCTTGGGTAAGACAACCCAAATGAGTTCTACATGCAACAAGTGGGTGATAATTCCACAACACCTGTATAACTAAAAGAATCCTAACACTGCATTATGAAAATCCAACCCTACATAAACAAATTGCATATCCAAAACAACCATCCATAGAAAACACGTCTATCACAGAGTAACATAGTAATAAGAGGAAATATAGACATCCCTACTCATTCTCAAAGGGCATATAAACCATGCTCATAGGCATCCATGTGCAAAACAAATATTTGCATCATCATAGACTCATAAAACAAAATATATCCACATGTATAAACTCACCATATACATCCATCCATATTATCAAGCTCTCCAGAAGCTCCAAGTCTCTCACCGACTAACTCCAAAGCCACATATGAATCATGTGCTTCATCAATGTCAACAACAACAACCATGCTAACCATGCTACTAATAAATAGTGTAAATACTAGCAACATGTCATCAATATACTCTACATAATCATCCAAGATGAAAGCAAACAAGGGAAACATCAACAAGATGTAAATATACATTGTTGTCACACTATAACCTGTAACAAACAAATTTTCCTTCTTTACACTTAAAACTCAAAAGTATTGCTCTCTCTTCTTACCCCAACTGAATAATCATCAACTGCCATCCCATAAGGATATTTAGGCACTGTAAAATAAAACTTAAAGTGACATCATCATGCACTAAGTATAAAACACTTTCAAACCCATGATTTTCCTCCAAAACAACTTATGCCTCATACCACTCTGAAAGGTAGCATACTCCTCCCACTCCACACATGCATATGTGTCTAACCTATAATGCCAACACCCATGGCTTGCTCCCACTTAACATGAACTCCCTAGTACTGCCTCTAATAACAAGCTCAAAAGCTCCAATATATATCAGTGAGAAATAAAACCAGATGAAATAAATATAAACTTGATTCCCTTCTTATCAAATAATACTTCTACATCACATAAGTTTGGACTTCTTGTGAAGTAGGTGAATCACCTTCTTTTCATCCATGTGTTCTCAACATCTCTAATTACTTCAGTAATCGTGTCTAATCACGACTTTTCATTGAGGATCTCATCCTTAGACTAGATACCCTCTTCTTCAAGATTCCAACACATTCCAAAAATAGAAGTCAAAACACACCAAATATCCATGGTGCATATTTTACTTGTGCACACAATCCAAACATAATACCAGTTGCTTCAAACGAAATAAATAAAACATGAACCAAATAGAGATACCTGAATTTGACCCAAGTCTCACTGGACTCCTGAGCCAACTCGTCCTCTTTCTAATTCAAACATTGAAGTGATCTACTCCATTTTTCCTGTACACTATGTGCAAGAAACCTGATCCTCCAAACTAGACACTAAAACCATCCATGCCCTCTTCTGCTGCAAAAAACCTGTGCAAACTCATGTCATAGTAGTGACCACGGTATGTTGGCCAATACTGAGTTCCCCTCTGCGACCAATGTCAAGTCCCGGACCGACGTTGATGCTCTAGAATGAACACAATGCCACAAATTGGCATAGTACACCAAACCAGGTTCCTAATCCAACCAAAGCTGATAGTTGTGTTGAGCTAGTCATTTCAAGAAAGACCTAAATCTTGCACAAAAACTTAGCAGGAATAATACATACAATAAAACTACACCAAGATGAAATACATCACCTTACCAACACCAAGATACTCAACCACATCTTCAACTAAAGAAAATGCTTCTTTGATGGAAGCCTCATCTTCATTTTGTGTCATTATATTCTACCTCTCTAACAAAGCCCGTGCATTTAACTGCACCAAGGATGCATAACTGCTCCTCTATCTCATACTTAGATCTACAATCCAAAACCATGCATGTGCAACCAAAATATACAAGCACTGCAATACCAAGATAACAAAACCATACCTCTATAATTCGAATCAACAATCTAACCAACATGCTTATGCCTCTAAGAACTAGGGATACTTCAAAAACAAGACACATTCCTTGCATCTCTAAATTTCTTCATATGTAAAAAAAAATTTAAAACTAGGTTGCCCATTAACTGACCATGGTCACCCTGTGAATCGACCACGGTCACCCCGTAATCGACCACGGTCACCCGGCTCGACATCGGCTGCCACCTAACCGATGTCGGATCACTATATTCTCTAGCAACTTCACATTTCTATCTTCCACTTTAGATTTAAATCTCTTCCGTGATTTTCGGATCAGTAAAACAAACGCTGCTTCTTATACACCATCAAGTAAACCACTAATAATATCTCGAAGGAAAACCTTTCTCTAAAATAATCAAGCTCGATACGGTTGTTGGGAATTAGGACTCGCAAAATAGTGTTATCATTCAATAACAAACCAAATCATACAAATAATGATCTATACAACTCCCTAAAATCTACAAAGAATGGAAGTGTAAACTAGATAAATCCAAATCAAAATAAATTACACACACAACACAACATGTACCGTGGTTCACCCAATATGGGCTATGTCCACCAAAGATATAGATCTCAATATATATAATAAACAAGAGTACAAACCGACTCTTCAATACAAGAGTACAATGCATCTATCAAAGAGTATCTCCTCCTCCAGATCTCTAAATGGATTTACATGAGTGCATTACAACTTTGCCTCCAAACCACCAATAGATATCACACATCAGGAACTACTGCATCTCCCACTGTGCAACCAAGCTCTCCTGTGAATCTACAAACAAGACCTCTCAAAAGGGTCTACCAATGTGCAACCATAACTTTGCACCAAGAAGTAAGTCTCTCCTCCATCTCTACATCTGCCACTGTGCAAACAAGAAGACAACCTCCTCTACAATATCTAGATCTACATAGATCAACAATACAACATGATATCATGGATCTATGAATATGAGATCTCACAATAACCTTCGGATCTAATAATACAAGCCTAGATCTACATGGATCAACAATACAACATGATCTCATGGATCTACAATACAAGATCTCACCAACATGTGTATCTACAAGAAGAAAATCTATGTGCTTTGCATACTATGTAAGCCATTACAATTAGATAATAATTATACAAAGGAAATACGGTACAAGAAACCCTTCTCACCATTCGAGATACACATGTTATTTCCTTATGTCCCACTTCTCTCCATGGAAGCTTTGTCTTCATGTAACATGTTCTTTATTTTTTTTCTTCTTCATCCTCTCAACCAAGGATTACTCTAATTGACTTTCTCACCCTAGCTTTCATGTTTATATAAGCATACATAAACTTAGGGCACCTTATCTATGCATTTACAACCTTTAGATCACCTTTAAATCAAAGGTTGGTTCCCGATGTTGATTGGTGTCGGTTGCCCACGACGGTCATGTAAGTTCTTTGATGTTGATCGGTTTCGGTTCCCTAACCGATGTCGGTTCCTTCTAGGTGACCGCGTAGGTTCCTTGACTAACGCGTTCATTGTGTAAACCTGCAAGTTGTAAAACATGCTACTTGTGAAGCAATTTAGCTCCACAACTCAACAATCTCCCACTTGGAGATAAATTGTTGAACATGTACCTGTACAGTACCATCCTCTACATACTGTGAAGACCAACTATTCTTTACTTCAACAATTCTCTCAAAATAAGGAAGATTAAACCATCTTCTAAAAACCGAGAAGATAACAAATAATGACTTACCATATACTTGCGAAGTTACCACCACGATCGTGATACATGAGTTATCCATACATCAAGCTCCCACTAAATCATAACTCCAAGCCTCTCATGCAACTAAGCCACCATGACTAACACACCTACAAGAGCTCCCACTCAAACTTAAATATTGAGCTTTATTTATCGCAAGCATAACCATGCCTATAAAATCAACCATTTTCTCCAACCATCTATCCATTTCTCCCTACTACTCTCAATGCAACTAACCAAAGACAAGTCAAACTGGAATAAGCGTAAGAAATAAACAAGATCCTGGGTAGGACAACCCAAATGAGTTCTACATGTAACAAGTGGGTGATCAATCCATAACACGTACATAACTCAAAGAATCCAAACATAGTATTTTATAAATCCAACCCTGCATAAACAACTTGCATGCCCAAGACAACTTGTTTCATTAGATTCTTAACAAGTTAATGAATTAGATAGAGGGTGATAGGCCAATGAGGAATACATGTTTGTGATTTTGGTTTAAGGTTGTGCACACATTCTCATTTCCTAATCCAATGTTGATTGTGAGACCCTCTACGAGTCAAAACCATGTGAATTAGCATAGACCAGGTAAACTTCTCTGTAAATGACACATAAAAACAACAAAATGGAGGAGAATAGATTCCGGGAGGTGAAACTGGTCAATGTTTTAATTAAAAATTAAAACAATGGAACTAAAGACAGTTAGGTGAATCGATGATGGTTACAAGGTGACCGATGATGGTTAGGGAAACCGATACCGGTTTACGTGGGAAATCTACGGTTTAGCAAATGAGGAAAAACTGATGAAAATGAAATAAGTAAAGCGTATGTGACTGTGATTTTAAAATTTTGGGGGTATGATGATGTCATGAAAACTTCAAAAATAACATAATTTGTGATGAATGTTGTTTTTGGGTAAAATTACCAAAAAGACCTAGAAACTAACAACAATTAGGTAAGCTGATGACGGTTAATGGACCAACGCTAGTCACTTTGTGAAATTTGAAAAAATGAAGAAAAATTGATTTTTGTGAATTAAGTCAAATGAAATATCAACCTAGAAAATTGAGTATGATAATAATAGATCTTGACACACTCAGAAACAGTCGAAATACACCAACTATGATGGCGGAGTGTGAAAGGAAGAAGAAAATGAAGAACGTAACCTCACAACTCAAGAAAAAGCTAAGAAAAACATGCAATCCTATAAGTGAATTTTATGTTTTAGCTTATGTTATTTTAGACTGACTTTGTGAATCGAATATATTTTTGGTTGGGAAGGTGTCTTATGAAGAGGTAAGATCTAAGGGTGGTTTCAAGTTATGTTTTGGTGGGGGTGGTCCCACCAGTGTGTGCAAAATGTTTCACCGGATTCTTAACAAGTTAATGAAATAGATATAGGGTGATAGGCCAAGAAGGAATACCTGTTTGTGATGTTGATTGAAGGTTGTAAGTGCGTTTTGATTTCCTAATCCAATGCTGATTGCAAGAGCTCCCTTTTGGCTAGGAGGAACTATATGTAAAATGCAAAAAATACCACCATATAGAGTTAAATAAAACAACGAGTGGACTACCTATGAGAAACTAGATCGAGGAAGCGTTATGCTTCACTGAGCGATTGTCAATCCACTTTTATATAACAATATTAATGTTATCCAAAATAAACATGAAATAACAATCTTATTGGAATTGAAACGATTTAGGTATCTTATGCAAAACAAATAAGAAAGGTCAGATAAAAGGTGATTGAGGTCAAAACAGGTCAGGTGATGGGCTGGTATTGGTTACATGTCTGGTATAGGCTCTAGGTAAGGTCTAGTAAAGGTTAAAATTGATTATGGGTTGTTGGGGAATGGATATGAGCTCCCTAGTCTGAGGTATGTTGCTGAAAACACTGATGGTGGCGTCGGTATGTAACCGATGTCGATTTGGCAGATGTCGACGCGTCGGTTGGCTAGCCGACATCGGAAGGAGAAGTTAGTGAAAGGCTCTTAGAAACTGGTTTCTAAGCTCTTTGTGATTGCTCAGAGGCTAGAAATGGTGAAGGTGAGGTCATAAAATGGCCTTAATGACTCAAGGATGACTAGGAGAGGGTGAAGATAGGTGAAAGGGCTAGATATGGTAAGGTGATAGGTTGGTGGGAGGAAGGAGGTGTATGGATGTACTAGAAAAATAAATTACTAAGAGGAATGATGATCTTACTGAAAGAAAATAGAGATAATTGAAGAGATGTTAGGTACTTACTGAAGAATGGGTCTGGAGAGTGCAGGTGATGAAAACAATGATGGCAAAGATTCGGAGAGAAGGGATGTCATGTATGTGTTGCGAGTAGTTTGATCCTCCATGTTTCTCTTTGTGAATCTGTGATCATGAAGAAGGTGATGGATGTCGATGGTTATTGGTAGTGCTCTGGGTGCTTTCCTTTGCCTGAGTGCTTCAGAAATTTGAGTGCTCCAAGTCTTTGTTCATGTGAGATCCTGAATCAAATGACCAACCTCAACAAAGGATTTTGGAAATGTATTTAACCTAACCGAGAAGCGGTTAGGGGACCGATGTCGGTTGAGGTATAACCGGCATCGGTTAAGGTGAGAATATCTAGGTTGGCCAAAAATAGCCTAATTGTTGCTATTTTTGGCATGGTCTTCAATCTTCGTCGAGTCTCGAGTGATAGATCATGGAAGGATGAGTAAGATTCCTCTTAGGTTTGTTAATAGGAGTTAAGTCTAGGTTTAGACTAAGTCCTAGTTGGTTAGGATAGGCTTAGACTTGGTCTTAGGTCATTAATGGGGTTTGAGTGGGTCATGGAGTGAGGTGGCTAGGTGAGTTGGTTGGGTGAGGTGGTCAAGTGAGGATGTTAATTAAATTAATTAAGGTAATTAATTCAATTAATCATGTGCACTATGGGATATGAATAGGTAAGGTATGGTTAATTTAATTAAAAATGTTTATAAGGGTAGTATGACCTAATTTTGGTGTCTACATTTTGCCCCTTTTTGTCATGTAGCTTGTATTGATAAGTGATGCTGACAAAAAAAGGAAGTGATTGCCCCATGTATGGGTGAGAGTGGGGTTGCCCCAAGTGTGGGTGAAGGTGATCCCCTCAAACCAGGAATTAATGAGGTGGTATATAGAGTCGGTGAGTGGTTTGATAAATGTGTAGTTGGTGAAAGTGAAGGTAGGTGGGTTGTGGGTAAGGGTATAGGCACATTGGGTAAAGGGTAATGGTCAAATCGAGGTAATGGGTAAGGGTAATCGAACACATGCACACATATAGACTATGACACGGTATGAGGTTGAAGAGCTTGCAAAATCTACATTGTCCAAGGTCGATAAGTTTATCCAAAAAAGTTTGAAGTGATTCAGGTATCCAAGGTATAAGATATGGTCCAAAAACACAACGTAGGTTAGGTGCAGGAACGTTAGGTATGATCTGGTACACCAGAGGTTTGGTCGGGATAAATGACACGACAATAGCTAAGGTATGGTTGCTAGGCTAAAACAACATAGGTAACAACATCACAAGGTATAACAAGTACACAAGTTCAATTGTCACAAAAAGTAGGTCAGATCTAGGTAAATAGTTTTGGCACGGGTAAGGCCAAGGTATAGGTGAAATAAAAATCCCTAAACGTAATTAAAGAATTGTATGGGTAGTTTAGGCTTGTGGGTAGGGTACAATGGGTGTTGGTACTGGCAAAAGGTATGTGGCAGTAATGAGTTTGGTCAAAATGGGTAAAAGGGGGTGTAAATGGTAATGATAGGTAATCGATGCCAGTTTAGGTCTAACTGGCATTGGTTAAGTAGGGCACAACATGGCCGACATCGGTTGTGTCAATTTGGGTATAAAAAAGAAAATTATGTGTTGTACGTATTCACTTTATCTTGTTGTCATTTGGGAAATGACAGAGTGATAGTGCTTCCGTAGAAAGTGACAATACGAGACTCTAAGTTGAGGTGGAGGTTTCTAAGTGGTGAGAGGAGCTAGGTAGCTGGGTCCATGAGGTTAGTTGGAGGCGTGTGATTGGCGAAGAGATTCAAGGTAGTTTTTGTCATGGCAGAGGCGGGAGAGGGTTCGGGTGGACCACCGACAATGGCTAGACGTGCCACCACGTAAGGCGACATCATGATGAGGCGGGGACATTTATTAACTTGTTGATTTTATCCAATTGTGTTTTACAATGAAGAAATTTTGGGAGGGAATGTTTATTTTGAAATGTGGGTGAAAATAGATGAAATCCGGAGGGATGAGGTGAAATATAGGCTAAGAAGGGGGAGAAATAAATGTGCAATGTAAGTGGTTGGGATTAAGTAGGGTTGTATGTTGTTTTTGTAAATTTAAGAAATAGATGGGTTTCAGTTTTGGGGTTCATGACAAAGACCGCGTCGGTTAAGGTTTGGCCGACATCGGTCGGTTGTAGGTGACATTGGTTAAGACTAAGGTGGTGACATCGATTAATCGGAACCAATGTCGGTCAAGGAGAATTGGTGATGGTCCAGGAGACCAGCTTGCGGTTAGGGTGAAACAGGGACAAGGGTCATTTATAAAAGGAAAATAGGTCAAAAAGGGGCAAGTAATGACTGGTTGTAGAGGGGTAAGGGTAAAATATGATCTTTGGCTAGATGGGATATGTGAGTAGGTGAAATAATGTGAAGGTAAGGAGTCATGAGTGTAAAGGGTAGGAGGTTGGTATGTGAATTAGGTAAATGGGGTAAGCAGGATTGGTGTGATTGGGTATGGTGTTGGGGTTAAGATGTAATTGGAGGTAGTGAGGTCTTAACAATGTTGTGTTTTGTTGGATGCAGGCTAGGGACCAGCTACGTATGCGAGACAAAGTACCACCTCTGTTAGTAGAGATGCGGTTGAGTGTGATTGCAAAGGAGTGGGAGCATATGACTTGATGTTGGATTGATTGGGATCCAATGTTATAGGTGTGTAACTCGAGATCCTAGTTTGATGGTCGTACTCATTAATAGATGGGATTCAACAACCAACACTTTCCATTTATTGACAAGTGAGATTACCGTCACCCTGGAGAATGTATATAGGATCCTGCGGCTACCAATTGTGGGTGAGCGAGTGTATTTTATTTCTTCAGAGGCATCTGCAGAGCCTATAGTGGCTATGTTTGGGGAGGCGATGGGCGAGTTGAGGTACCATAGTGCGAGCCTTAGCTACAAAGAGATGTATGCAGCCTATCCTTAGGAGATGAGGTTAGTTGTTTTGATGATGGAGGTGGTATGTTGTTTTTCCTTACCAAATGCCAAGGGTGGTAAATTCCTGTGAGCATTGATGGGAGTCCTTCAAGATATGATGGAGGAGTGGATCTATTTTACATGGGCACCGACATTCCAAGTGCCTAAGGGAGATTACAGCGGTTTATTTTGTGTTGCACTTTTCTTTTGCATTGTTGGGCATATGAGCAAATCCAGTTGGTTTTCCCCGACTTGATTGGTTCGGGGTGGCTTGGTTAGAGTCGGATATAGATGGTGGGTACCAGTTGGTGGGCAACACAAGGTGGCTAGGGCCACACATGATGTTTCATATTACAGGCGAGTTCTTTGGAGGGATTGTCTGGTGTGGATATTGTTTGGAGGCCATATGTTGGCTATCCCTCATACAAGGACATGGCGAGAGGAGTTAGAGGGGTTATAGTTATTAAGGTGGATTCAAGGGGCATCGTTTCGGTGAGCATGAGATGATACCTATAGACAAGGTGAGACGATAGTTTGGCCTACCACAGGATGTGCCTCCACCCTTCCCACAGCACAGGAGAGATGACATGGAGAGAATTATGTCTCCACTTTGTGGATCGAGTGTGCCTACAAGGCATGAGGAGTAGGCGGTGTACAAGCGGATCGATGATGCGGGGGTCACTAATAGATATAGGTAGTGGTGGGTGGCACGGTTACAAATAAATGCACCACCAAGGCCAGGGCAACCAGACTTAGCTACCATCATAATACTGAGAGGATACCTTGCGAGGTGGTCGGTGGTTGCCCTTGAGAGCCATAGTTTACAACTTTACAGGGGCATCTTACTAGGTCAGAGGCATAGGTTTCCATTTTAAAGGCATAGGTAGTGGCACTACAGGCCTAGGTTACACAGGACAAACACGCACGAGTGCGAGATGGAGATGAGGATAGGTTCTTGCCTTACAGGCACAGTAGCGAGTTTACGGGGCCATTTAGCCACTACACAAACTCGGAGTTGTGGCCCTATAGGCCCATGTTACATTGCGAGCACCGCGGCTTGAGCTTAGGGACAGGGCCCCATACTACGAAAGCTATGATAGGATAGGGCCACCATGTACGGGGAGGAGGACAAGGAATGCATGTATAGGTTCTAAGGCCATCCCTAGCACGAAAAATCTCACATGTTGTTGTGAGACCTATGGTACCACCTCAGATAGTGTCGATGGCAAGGTTCAAGGATGCCCTGAGCGAGGCACGATATTACAAGGATCATCTAACTACTACCGAGATAGATGTCCCTTCTTATGTTGATTACAAGGCACAACAGGCAACAAGTGAGAGGATTAGATCCCGCACTCATAGTTTTGAGAACATGGGGGTCGGCAAGCCTAGAGAGGCGGGGTCGGGTGAGGCTATGAGTTCATAGAGGCCAGTCCCAGGTGAGGGGCATGCAGAGATTAGATCGAGACCCATGCTAGGTGGGGAGGTGTAGGCAAGTCGTCGGGTGGAGGTGAGGAGGAGGAGACAGATGAGACAAGCATGGATATCAGATGGAGTGACGACTAGTCACCTGACATGATTGGTGTATCGATTTTTGGTATATACCGGATTATGTGCCGATGATAATGAGGATGTACATGAGAGTTTTGTGATTTTGATTATTATACCGGCTTGCATGCCAAATATAGTGAGACTGTATCTGAGCATCTTGAGATACTTGTATTTATTTGTGGTTGTGTACATATGTATTGATACAAAAATCTTTTCATTGATATAGATGATGATTTTGATGGTGATGTGTATGTATTAATGATGTACTTGGTTTTAATTTCCATTTTTATTGTGTATGTGATGGAAACTAGGTGAATTAGGCATGTTTGAGTCAAGGTCATGTAGGCATGGTTGAGTTAGGTTGGTTAGGCATGGTGGAGTTTGAGGTTTGTTAGGCATGGTTGAGTCAAGTATAGGCATGATTGAGTCTAGGTGAGTTAGGCATGGTGGAGTTAAGGTTTGTTGGTTTTGATTTAATTTCCAAGTTATTAGTAACATGGGAAATAAATGATGATGTATATGTATGTTATGGTGTAGATTTCAAAAATATTTGATATCATGGAAATGTGAAATGATGGATGTATGATATGATGTTGTTAAGAAAATGGCAGGTATTTACGTTTGTTAATTGTTTAATTTCCAAGTGTTTGTGAAAAATGGAAACTAAGTAAGGTGAAATGTTAATTGAAAACATGGGGGAAAATTGGTTAGGGTAAAGAGTGGCGAGCTAACCTCCAAGGGCCCCATGCCCTTAGAGTGTTGCCTACATAGCCCCAGCAAAAAGGGGCCTCAAGCCGATGTAGTTCTCCCATAAGCTAGGGAAAAATAAGATGAGGTAGCGGAATGGGTGGGTAGGTTTTAGGCATGATTGAGTCTAGGTCATTTAGGCCTAGTTGGGTTTAGGTCATTTTAGGTATGGTTGGGTTTAGGTCATTTTAGGTATGGTTGGGTTTAGGTCATTTTAGGTATGGTTGAGTTTAGGTCATTTAGGCATGATTGATTTTGGTGAAAGGGGAATCCTTAAAATGTAGGTATCGATGGTCTATTCCTATATAGGATAATCAATAAGTAATGAAGAAGGTGAATGGTAGGAGGAGACAAAAGATCTGCCTAATTGATAAGAACCATAACGAGTTCACCATACCTTAGATTGGCTTATGAACAAAATACCCTGAAGGTGTTGCATGATTGACTATGCTAAGGGTGAAGAAAGTCACATGATCACGAAATGTCATGTTTGTGGCAAGTCCCTTGAGAAGGTAGGAAATTAGGGTGAAAAGGCAATGAGGTGAAAATGGTTGGTTTTTAGCGTAACCTGGTGTAAGACAACATGCCTACTTGGCAAGATACCTAAGATCAAAATAGGCAAGTCCATGACGAAAAAGTTATCATTTTCTTCTTTTTGCTGTTGTTTTGATAGACTGATCGATGTGGGAAGTCTATGTGGGATGAGTATATTATCTCCTTGAGGTCTTCATGAAGTTGATCAATGTGGGAAGCTTCTAAATATTTTATTTTATTTTGCAAGAATAGTCCTCTTTTGATGAGAGACTAAGTACAATATGGCTAGCTTTGTATAGTTGTCCTTCGAGGGAGAAGTCTATTTATAACAGCGAGATAGAGAGAATAGATGTCCTTTTGAGGGAGTCATCTTTTTCTATAAGTTTGACTCAAGGAGTTGAATCCCATTTGACTTTTGATATTATTTTGTTGTTAGATTGTTAAGTCATGGATAAGACTATAGAGAAAAATAGGCTCTTGGTTTGAAGGAAAAACCATAGCACACAGAGGCTAACTATGCAAGAGAGAGTTTACGTGATGAACGACCATGGGATTCCATCTTGAAAAAGATGAAAATTATCCATGAGAATCATGCCATGAGTAGGGTTGTGGTACTCATATTGAAGATAGGGCTGAAAAAGTGACGGGTAATCACATGATTCTTGTTGAGTCGTGGATCCTTAAAATAGTTAAAATGGAAGGTGAATGGTGCTCAAGGGACGAGCATTAAATAGACAAAAGGTGATATAGGACTTGATTCAACAATATAATAGTCGAAGATGCAAGGCATTGAGGGGCTAAGGTCAGGTTTTTCGTCAAGTGAAGACAAACGATAAGCACCTGATCCATAGGTATGAGTAGTAAATATAAGGTCCAAGCCAATTAGGAGCAAATTTTCCCCATTTACTTTTCTCCTCTTTGGTTACATGTTGATTTTCCTTCAGGATGAGGTTGCCAACCTAAAAGGTTCGTTCGTGGAAATGTTTTTCGTGAAAGCACGGTTGATACGTTTTGGTAAATTTGAAGATGATCAAGAGCATTAATATGAAATTTATCTAATAACTCAAGTTGTGTCAAACGGTCTGGCGAAAGTCATCATCATTGAGCATCTCTTTGAGCGAGATACAACGAGGCGGAATCGGACTTCAAGAGGCAGGATAAACTCTGTACCGTAGACTAGAGAAAAAGGTGTGGCTGCAGTTGAAGTATGAATACTAATACGGTAAACCCATAAAGCAAAAGGAATGTGCGTGTGCCAATCCTTTCTCATATCATCAACAACTTTCATAAGAATTTTATTCAAGGTTTTGTTGGTTGATTCAACTTGGCCATTTATTTATGGGTAGTAAGGTGAAGAAAAACTAAGTTGAATGCCAAAGGCGTCACAAAGTTTCCGTAGGGTTTTTTTTTTGAATTGTTTTCCATTATCAATGATGTGATAATGGGGAACACCAAAGTGAAAAATGATGTGATGATTGATTAATTCACGTATTTTCTTGAATTTTGTAGAAATAAGAGGTATGGCTTCTACCCATTATGTGTAGTATTCGATAACTATAATAATCCATTGATGACATTATGAAGAATGGGGATTGATTTCTCTAATAAGATCAAAACCCCATTAAGAGAAAGGCCAAAGGTCTCGTGCGACTTGTAAGGCATGACTAGGCATGTGATAAAGATTAGCATGTTTTTGGCACTTCACACAACGTTTGACATAATCAAAACAATCATGGTTTAAGGTTGGCCAATAATAGCCTAGGCGAAGAATGCGTTTAGCGACAGCTAAACCACTGAAGTGACCTCCACAAATTCTGTTGTGAACTTCCTTGATGGTGTAGGGAATATTAGAACTTGTAAGGTGTCGCAAGAGGATACCATCAAAGCCATGTTTATAAAGAAGGCCACAAATGATGAAATAATGAGAGACACTTTTGAGAAAGGTGCGTTGCCCATTACGAGTAAGGTTGGGAGGTAGAATTGATAGGGAAAGGTAGTTTGTAAACTACTTATACCAAAGGTCATGTGGGTCAGTGTAATGGTTTGAAGAGGTTGCCATCTCGAAATAGATAGCAAGGTGATTGAAGTTTTTGTATTGTGACAAATATTTTCAAGTCGGAGGGCGAGGCGGGTATCTAAGAAGTAAGGCAGGCCATGGTATCTGCAAATTTGTTAGTGGAATGTGGAGTGGTTTGAAGTTCATAATGGTCAAAGGTAGTCAAAAGTATGTCTACATGATGCTTATACTTTTGAAGTATTTCATTACAACATTGATATATAACATTGACTTGATTTATAACCAGTTGAGATTACCAAAGATATTAATTGATTTGATGTCTAAGGTGATGGCAGTTTGAAGGCCTAATACGAGTGCTTAATAATTAGCAATATTGTTAGTATATTCAGAATCAAGTTTGAAAGCTAACGACATAGGTTGGCCATCAAGAGGAATGAGGATAACTCTAGCACCACCTCCACGATGACATTTGGAACCATCAAAGAATAAGGTCATCATGTAAATAGTATATTCCATCGAGAGGGTAGTGATGGATTAAATGCGGAAAATCAAAGTTAGAGGTTTGATCCACAGAGAGAGGTGAGTCTGCAAGTTGGTCGTGTGAGTTTTGCCTTTGATATATTTTTATGGGTGAATTTGAGGTCTAGGTCTACAAGAAGCATGAGCCAATGTGTAACACGCTGATGTTGGTAGGGTTTGGTGTACATGTAATGTAAGGGGTCAATATTGGTGACAACGAAGGTTTTGTGATTGAGTAGGTAATGACAAAGTTTAGTGGTGACAAAAACTAAGGCTAAGCAGATTTTTTTGGCGTGGGTGTATCTAGTTTCATAGTCTAGAAGCGTACGACTTATATAGTAAACCGTTTGTTCCCTATGTTGCTCGTCACGATGAGCAAGCATGACACCCAAGGAATGATCAATAGCAGAAATGTAAAGATAAAATGGTTGGTCATCTTTAGGAGGAATGAACACATGTGGTTGGAGGAGGTATTGTTTTAAGGCATCAAAGGATTTATGGCATTCATCATCCCATTTGAAGGAGACATCCTTTTTAGGAGATGATGAAAGGGGTGGCAGCGGTCAGAAAGTTGTGAAATAAAACAATGGATAGACTATAACTTGCCTTGCAAACTACACAGTTGGCAAAGGTTAGTAGGTGGAGGCATTTCAAGAATAGCCTTAATTTTAGCAGGATCAACTTCTATGCCATGCAAAGAAATGATAAAACCAAGGAGTTTTCCTGAGAGGACAGCGAAGACACATTTCTTAGGTTGAAGGTGAACACAATACTTGATGAGACAATCAAAAATGACCTTAAGGACTGTAAGGTGTTCGGCTCGATGTTTGGATTTGGCAAGAAGGTTGTCTACATAATCTTCCAATATGTGATGCATGATGTCATGAAAGATATAAGTCATAGCCCGTTGATATGTAACACCAACGTTTTTAAGGCCAAAGGGCATGACTCGATAGCAGAAGGCCCCAGGAGTGATGAAGGTAGTTTTGTGTTGATCTTCTGGGGTGAGTAATATTTGGTTATAACCGAGAATCCATCCATGAGTGATAACATCTCATGGCTGGCGGTGAGATCAACTAGTTGGTCTATACTAGGTAGAGGGAAGTCGTCTTTAGGGCAAGCTAAATTAAGGTCACAAAAATCTATGCATATGTGGAGTCCTACTGTTGCTTTTGTAACAAGAATGATGTTAGAGATCCATTGGGGATAATCAATGGGTAGGATGAAGGAAACCGAGAGAAGGCACTGAAGTTCTTCTTTGACAAGAAGGGAAATGCGAGGATGCATTTTTCATAGCTTCTGTTTTACGGGTTTGGCTTCAGGAATAGTTACGATATTGTGGACCACAATGTTTGGGTCAATACCGGGCATATCAGCCTAGGACCAAGAAAAAAAATTGCTATGATCTCGGAGGAATGAGGTAAAAGCTTCTTGTTCGGCAACATCTAAAGATTGGCCTATCTTTAGAATGTGTGGGTCATCCTGAGTGTTAATATTGATTTCAATGGTCGATTCATTTAACATGGTTTGCATCTCAGAAGGCAATGACCGGTGAATATAAGAATCTTCCGCACCAAGGTAGGTGAGGATAGACTCATTGTCTTGACATTGAATGACATTAATAGAAGGTGTATCATCATCGATCATATAAGGATACAGGAAGTGAAGAGAAGAGGGAGCCTCGTCATCGCGTTGATAAGTCAGCTAGGAAATGGTGTTCAAAAAAAATGTAAGGGGAATAGATTTGGGATCTATAAACTTCATGGGTGAAGGTGGTGATGTTGGTGAATGAGGTGGAGAAGGTTTTTCATCCTTGATGAGCTTGATGTGAGCCTTCTTGGAAGATAGTTCGAAAAATCCAATACCACTTTGCAGTCCTTGTGTTTACATGTGGTACACGGGATGACAATAAGATGGCCATGTTTTCAGAACCCAAAGCCAAAGCCTTTCCATGCAGAATGGTGAAGTAAAGTGTGGGTGAAGTGACGGTTGGTGAGAGATTGGAGATCAGAAGAAAATGGTCGCATTTGGGAAGGTGGCTCGGGTGAGTATGTAGAAGTATCAAGTCCCCATAGGTTAATTTTATGTGAAGGTGAGGAGGACCATAAGAGAAAATCTCACCTACGTGGTGATCATAGCGAGAGTGTTGGCGAAGGTTACCATACTCTTGAGGAGTAAGGAATGTGTTGATGTTGTACAGGAAGTAATCCCCCAGAGTGAGACGTTGAAAAACACTTACTAAGGGATCAGTAGTTAGTATATGGGTTGCGGGAATAGATGAATCATTAGGCGATTGGGAGGAAGAAGCATTGGTGCATTGAGAAGTAAGAGGATAAACAGATGGGTCACCTACCAAAGCTATGGCGGCGGTGGAAATGGAGGAGGTAGGTGCAGAAAAGGTAGCAGCAACATCAGTGGATGGGGTTGTGGGTGAAGAAGAAGTGGCGGCAGTGGTAGATGCCTTAACTAGTATAAGGACATCATTAGGTTGGTACAACATGTTGCAAGTTTTAAATGGTGAAGGGTCAGTTAGGATGGTATAATTATGTCCTTCATGTTCAAATTTTACAATGATGTAAAGTTGAAGGAACACAACCCATGACACGGATCAAGGTTGGCACAAACAACAGGTTATACTAGAATTCCCCTTCTAAAACGTAGAATAATTTCGACATAGTACGAGGGCCCACACGAACATGAAGAATAATGGTGCCAAGGGTGGAAGTGATGGCATCATTGAAGGAGCGCAACATAACCGGGTTATTATGCATGCAATTTGAAGGGATGCGGATGGGATGGTTGCTTTTGCTTTTCCTTTGTCTTTTTAGGCGCGAGTGACAACTTGGATCATATTAATATGAGGAAGAGAAGTGGATGAAGAATGTATGTCATAAGTAGTATACTGATGTGATGGACAAAAAACTAATGCAGGGTAAGAACCTTGCGTAATGAGTGGGGTGCATTGGCATTTTGGTGGGGTTTTGGCGAGCTCTCTTATGCGGACCATGTTGATCTCGAATTTTGGAGGTGGATAAAAGGGTTGTGGAGGTGGTGATGCAAGGTCTTGAATAGGTAGTGGGTGAGGATGTGTGGTGATAGGTGGAGGTGGAAATGGGTCCTCATCTAGGAGATCATCATCATCAAAGTTTTGTTCAAGAGGAAAAAGTTGGAGAAGAACAATTTTTAGAGCCTTACAATTTTCTACATCATGTCCTAACACACGATGGTAGGCACAAATTTTAGTATTGTCAAACCCTTTTGGTTTGGGCTTGAGTGGGTTGTAAGGTTTAAGGGGGTAATGTGATGATAACAGTCTTTAACAGGTTGGCTATAATGTTGGCGTAAGAACCTGCCAATGGGTCACAATGTGAGGTGAGTGTTGGTCTAGATTAAAGTGTAGGTGATTGTGATATGTGAGGTGCTACAGGAGGTGGAATTGAAGATGGTATCTGTTTGACCACCGATTTGGTAGGCAGGACTATTTTAGGCTTGGGTTGTACCTTCTGGGTAAGGGCATGGTAGATGAACTAGCAATAAAAGGTGTTGTGGGTTTAACTACCTTTTTGGAGGGTAGTGGGTTCTTGTCCTTGGATTGCACCTTCTTGGGTAAAGGTGAGGTAGGAGTACGTGATGTAGAAGGGAAAGCGAGATGGTGGCGAGGACGGGTTAGCCACGGTGATAATAGAGGTGCGGTAAAGGTTGTTGGTAGAGGTTGGGTGGAAGGTATGGGTTGAAGAGAAGAAAGTTGCATAGGTAGTGATGGGGTTATGGTAGCTGGTGGGGGTATAGGTGGTAAGAAAGTTGCGGGTGACAGTGATGGTGAAGGTTGTGTAGGTTGATTGGGCATAATAAAGGATCGTGATGAAGAGGCGGACTACTGTGCTTTTGATTTGCTTTGGGTAGGAGGTTGTTTGACAGGGTAGACGGGTGAGGTCCGAGGATAGATGGAAGGGGCAAAGGTGACAAAGGCATGGTGGGTGAAACTGGTGTATGCGGTCTTGAAAGTTGGGTCTTCTTTTTAGGTGGAGGAATGATTTTCATGCGGGCTTGGGAAGATGTGGATAAGTCCAATTTGACGGGTGGATGGACAAGGCTTGATGTTGGCATGACACCCAAGGTAGCGATTGGGTCTAGATATGGGAAAAGACATAGGTGCAGGTAGGTTCTTTGGCATAGGAATGGGTTTGGTTATGGATAAAGGTTCGAGATATAGACAAGGGTGACAAAGAAGAAGCCATTTCAACATGCATGGTCATGGTTGATTTGGTCACTTAAAATACCTTCAGATAGATCGTGGAGGTATCAGTAAGTGACATCTACATTTGGGTTGAAAAGGGTAACCGAAGGCGTCCCCAAAGCATGGAATTATCAACGTAATCCAAGTGGTTGGCCAGGTGTGAAAATGGTACCATTGTAAGAGGAGATGTCGTTGGTTTAGTGGAAATCCCTATAAAATATGTCTGTGAGATAAGGAATTGGTTAGCCTTAAACCCTGTAGGTAAAAGAGCCGAGAGTAGATCAATAGGATCCTGGAATGCTAATGGGGAATTGTCACCAATAGGAAATGACACATCTAAAGGATCCCCCATGGGTAGGAGAGATGGTAGGTGGGGTGAGGTAGATTCTTATTTCGGTGGAGAAGAAAGCGAGGATGATTCTCTCGTGGGTCGGAGAATTAATACCATTGATTTTTCGTTAGGTTGTGAGGTAGATGGTGAAATGGCATCGGTATAAATTGTGGAATCCTCTATGGGTGAAGAGGGAGATGAAGGGGAATCCTCTATGGGTGAAGGAGTAGATGAGGTAGGATCCTCGTGGGTAGAGGAGCTCGTGTTAGAATCTCCTCGATAGAGGGGATAGGAGGAAATTGAGGAATGGTTGGTATGACTTCAAAACAATGTGAAATTCATAGACATTGTTATCGTTGGTTAAAGGTTCACCATTTTGATTAGATGATGGTGTATGGTTAGGGAATGACTTCTTAAAGATATGCAAGTTTTGATTTGCTGGTGTGTTTGGGTTGTCCAGGACGAGATCTCCATTATCTAACATTTCCTGGACAATGTTTTTGAAGGTTATGTAATTACCATCGTTATGGCCTTTGACGCGATGATAGTTACAATAATCATGTTCCTTATACCATGCATGCATAGGATGAGCGGGGTCGAAACCAGTATGTGGTTTTATAGGTGGAAGTGCAATGGCTCTAGCCTTAAGAAGATTTTCTAAGACTGAAGAATAGGGCTCTCTAATTGGAGTGTACTTTCATTGTTTTTTGTCTAAACTAAAAAATTTGAACAAGAGAAAGATTGGAGGAAGGTTTTGCTTGGTTAGATGGGCCAGCTTTGAGAACTACCACGTTGGCTAGATCCTTTGGATTTTGAATAATTTTTTGGGGCTTTGAAGATGAAGAGGTATCATTTGATTTGAACACAGAATTTTTGTTTTGCAATTGAATTTTCTTCTCTTCGATGGCACAAATTTCTAGTTTCGCACCATGGTAAATGCTTCGTTGAAGGTATAGAAGGTTTGTACTTACAGAGTTAGTGAGATGTGTCTGGCACAAGCTCTAATGAACAACTCTATAATCTCAGCTTGAGGTAACTGGAATGTTAATTGGTTGATAAGGCTTCGCCAATAAGCAACGAAATCTACGATAGATTCATCGTCATACTATCGTGTTGAGTATAGGTTAGTCATGGTGACTTTTTTGACGACATTGATTGAGAAATGGTCCAAGAATACTTGAGCCACTTGGTTAAATGAGTAAATGGAATGTCTAGGTAAACTAGTAGCCCAATCTAATGCAGGTCTGTCAAGGAAATGGGGAATGTTCATAGGAGTAAAGCATTGTCATGGGCAATTAGATAACACCCATGTTTGAGCATTTGCAAGTGTTGTTATGGGTCTTATTTACTATTGAAACGATTGAACTTGGTCATTTCCCAATGTATAGAGTATGGGTGAATGGGGATAGATGGATGAATAGGTTCATTACAAATTTTGTCATAAGTTGAGTTACGAGAGCTAAACTGATGCTTCTAATGTTTACATCTTTTCCATCATCATCTTAATGAGTTCATTGGTGGGTTGTGATGAATCGAGCTCACTGCGGTGTAAGGGGGTTGAGGATGAATGTATGATGTGGACGGCAACCCAGTATATGAAGGTGCTAAGTATGAGAACTGCAAAGGGGGAATAGATGTGGGTGAGAGATATCCCGAATAAGCAATATTCAAGATTGGGGGTTGTTGGTGATACATGTAAGCAGGTAGGGTAGTCGTAATGACTCTTGTGGCAATTAGGGGTAGGAATGTGGGATGGAAAGGACGAGGTTTTGGAATGGGGTGTGGGTTTCTGACATCATGGGTGGTTGCGATGAAACGGGTATATATGAGGTGACATGTGCAAATGAGGTTCTGCTCAAGGTGGTGGTGAAGGGATGGTCGACACCACGGTTGCGATAGATGGCGTAGGTGCAATGAGTTATAGTAGATGTGGGGTCCAATTGAGACACCACAGGTGGTAAAGTGGATGAATGTAACACCTTGAGCTAGTGGTAGGTGAGCGTGGAAATGGATCACGACACACTCATAAGCGATCGAAATACACCAATTATGATGGTGGAGTGTGATAGGAAGAATAAATTGAAGAACGTAACCTCAACTCCGAGAAAATGCTAAGAAAAATACACAATCCTATAAGTGAATTTTATGTTTTAGCTTATGTTATTTTAGACTGACTTTGTGAATCGAGAATAGAGTTTTTGGTTGGGAAGGTGTCCCATGAAGAGGTAAGATCTAAGGGTGGTTTCGAGTTATGTTTTTGAGGGCGGTCCTAGGCGTGCAAAATGTTTCACGGATTCTTAACAAGTTAATGAAACAAATAGAGGGTGATAGGCCAAGGAGGAATACTTGTTTTTATGTTGGTTGAAGGTTGTGCATGTGTTCTGATTTCCTAATCCAATGTTGATTGCGAGAGCTCCCTTTTAGCAAGCAGGAACTACATGTAAAGTGTAAAACAATACCACCAGATAGAGTTAAATAAAATAATGAGTGGACTACCTAGCAGAAGCTATATTTGGGAAGTGTGATGCTTCCTGAACAAGTTGTCAATCCACTTTTATATAACAATATTAATGTTATCCAAAATAAACATGAAATAACAATCTTATTGGAATTGAAATGATTTAGGTATCTCATGCAAAATAAATAAGAAAGGTCAGATAAAAGGTGATTGAGGTCAAAATGGGTCAAGTGATGGGTTGGTATTGGGTTGTAAGTCTGGTACATGGCTTTGGGTAAGGTCTGGTAAAGGCTAAAAAGTGATTTTGGGCTGTTGTGGAATAGATATGAGCTCTCTGGTTTGAGATATGTTGCCAGACACAGTAACCAATGTCGGATGTGTGACCCTGATGCCGGTTTGGCAGGATGACCGATGTCGGTTGGCTAACCAACGTTGGTAGGGGTAGTTAGTGAAAGGCTCTTAGAAACTGGTTTCCAAGCTCTTTGTGATTGCTCAGAGGCTGGAAATGGTGAAGGTGAGGTCATAAAATGGCCTTAGTGACTCATGGATGACTAGGAGAGGGTGAAGATAGGTGAAAGGGATAGATATGGTAAGGTGATAGGTTGGTGGGAGGAAGGAGGTGTACGGATGTACGAAAAATAAATTACTGAGAGGAATGATGATCTTACTAAAATAAAATAGAGATAACTGAAGAGATGTTAGGTACTTACTGAAGAATGGGTCTGGAGAGTGCAGGTGATGAAAACAATGATGGCTAGAGATCCAGAGAGAAGGGATGTCATGTACGTTCCATGGAAGTTTAAGCCTCCATGCTTCTCTGTGTGAATTCATGATCATGAAGAAGGTGATGGATGCCAATGGTTGTTGGTAGTGCTCCAGGTGCTTTCCTTTTCCTAAGTGCTTCAAAAATTTGAGTGCTCCAAGTCTTTGTTTGTGTGAGATCCTAAATCAAATGTTTAAAATCAATAAAAGCTTTTGGAAATTTATTTAACCTAACTGGCGACGGTTAGGGGACCGACGTTAGTTGAGGTATAACCAGCATTAATTAAGGTGGGAATATCTAGGTTGGCCAAAAATAGCCTGATTGTTGTTATTTTTAGCGTGGTCTTCAATCTTCATCCAAGTCTCGAGTGATAGATCACGAAAGGATGAGTAAGAGTCCTCTTAGGTTTGTTAATAGGAGTTAAGTCTAGGTTTAGACTAAGTCCTAGTTGGTTAGGATAGGCTTAGACTTGGTCTTAGGTCATTAATGGGGTTTGAGTGGGTCATGGAGTGAGGTGGATGGGTGAGTTGGCTGGGTGAGGTGGTCAAGTGAGGATGTTAATTAAATTAATTAAGGTAATCAATTTAGTTAATCATGTGTAATGTGGGATATGAATAGGTAAGGTATGGTTATTTTAATTAAAAATGTTTATAAGGGCAATATGACCTAATTTTGGTGTCTACATAACCATCTGTAGAAAACACATCTATCATGGAGTAACATAGTAATAAGAGGAAATAAAAACATCCCCTACTCATGCTCAAAGGGCATCTAAACCATGCTCATAGGCATCCATGTGCAAAACAAATATCTGCATCATCATAGACTCATAAAACATAATCTATCCACATGTATAAACTCACCATATACATCCATCCATATTATCAGGCTCTCTAGAAGCTCCAAGTCTCTCACCAACTAACTCCAAAGCCACATATGAATCTTGTGCTTCATCAATGTCAACAACAACAACCATGCTAACCATGCTACTAATAACTAGTGCAAATACCAACAAAAATGTCATCAACATAATTTGCAAAATCATCCAAGATTAAAGAAAATAAGGGCAACATCAACAAGATGTAAATATACATTGTTGTCACACTATAACTTGTAACAAACAAATTTTCCTTCTTTACCTTTCAAAATCAAAAGCATTGCTATCTCTTCTTACCCCAATTTGAATAATCATCAACTTCCATCTTATAAGGATATACAAGCACTATAAAATAAAACTGGAAGTGATGTCATCATGCACTAAGTATAAAATACTTGTAAAACCACGATTGTCCTCTAAAACGACTTGTGCCTTGTGTCACTCTAAAGGGAAGCATACTCCTCTCACTCCACACATGCATATGTGTCCAACCTGTGATGCCAACACCCATGGCTTGCTCTCACTTAACATGAACTCCCCTGCACTGCCTCTAATAACAAGCTCAAAAGCTCCAATATATATCAGTGAGAAATAAAACTAGATGAAATAAATATAAAATTGATTCCCTTCTTATCAAAGAATACTTCTACATCACATAAGTTTGGACTTCTTGTGAAGTAGGTGAATCACCTTCTTTTCATCCATGTGTACTCAACATCTCTCGTTACCTGCAACTGTGTCTAATCATGACTTTTCATTGAGGATCTCATCCTTAGACTAGATACCCTTGTCCTCAAGATTCCAACACATCCCAAAAATAAAAGTCAAACACACCAAATATCCATGGTGCATATTTTACTTGTGCACACAATCCAAACATAATACCAGTTGCTTCAAACAAAAGAAATAAAACATGAACCGAATAGAGATACCTGAATTTGACCCAAAGTTTCACTAGACTCTTGAGCCAACTTTGTCCTCTTTCTGATTTAAACATTGAAGTGATCTACTTCATTTCTGCCTATATACTATGTGTAAGAAACCTAATCCTCCAAATTGGACACTAAAACCATCCATGCCCTCTTCTGCTACAAAAACCTTGTGCAAACTCATGTCACGAGAGATAGACCATAGTATCTTTGACAGATCGATTCCCCTTTATGACTGATGTCGGGTCCCTGACTAACGGTGGTGCTACTGGAATGAACACAACACCACAAATTGGCATAGTACACCAAACCAGGTGCCTACTCCGACCAAAATCAATAGTTGTGTTGAGTCAGTCATTTTAAGAAGCACCCAAATGTTGCACAAAAACTTAACAATAATACATGCAATAAGATGACACAAAGATGAAATACATCACCTTACCAAGACCAAGATACTCGTCCACATCTTCAATGAAGAACATGCTTCTATGATTGAAGCCCCATCTTTGATTTGTGCTATTACATTCTACCTCTCTAACGAAGCACGTGCATTTAAGCTGTACCAAGGATGCATAGTTGTTCCTCTATCTCATACTCAAATCTCAATCACAAACCATGCATGTCCAACCAAAATATACAAGCACTGCAATACCAAGATAAAAAAACCATACCTCCATAATCTGGATCTGTTATCTGACCAACATGTTTGTGCCTCCAAGAACCATGGACACCTCAACAAACAAGACATATTCCATGCATATCTTAATTTCTTCATATCAATGATATTCTGTTTAAAACCAAGTTTCCCAGTAACCGACCACGGTCACCACCGTAACCAACTACGGTCACCCTCACCGACATTGGTTGCCACATGACCGACATCGGTCACTATATTCTCCAGCAACCTCACATTTCTATCTTCCACTTTAGATTTAAATCTCTTCCTGCGATTTTTACATCAGCTAAAACAAACCCTGCACTCATACACTTTCAGTAAACCACTAACAATATACTAAAGCAAAACCTTGCTCTAAACTAATAGAGCTCTTATACCAGTTGTTGGGAATTAGGACTGCGGAATAGTGTTATGATTCAATAACAAACCAAATCATGCAAATATTGATTTATACAATTCCCCAAAATCTACAGCAGTGGAAGTGTAAACTAGATATATCCAAATAAAAAAAAAGTACACACACACAACACAACATATATCATGGCTCACCCAATATGGTATATGTCCAACAAAGATGGAGATCTCAATATATATAATAAATAAGAGTATAACCCTACTCTTCAATACAAGAGTACAATGGATCTCTCAAAGAGTATCTCCTCCTCCATATATCTAAACGGATCTACATTAGTGCACTAAAACTATGCCTCCAAACCCCAATAGATCTCACATATCAGGAACTATTGCATCTCCCACTATGCAACCAAGCTCTCATGTGAATCTGCAAACAAGACCTCTCACAAGGGTCTACCAATGTGCAACCATAACTCTGCACCAAGAAGTAAGTCTCTCCTCCATCTCTGCATCTGCCATTGTGCAAACAAGAAGACAACCTCCTCTACAATATCTAGATCTACATGGATCAACAATACAACATGATCTCATGGATCTATGAATACAATATCTCACAATAACCTATGGATCTAACAATACAAGCCTATATCTACATGGATCAACAATACAATATGATCTCATGGATCTACAATACAAGATCTCACCAACATGTGGATCTACAAGAAGAAAATATATGTGCTTTGCATACTATGTAAGCCATTATAATTAGATAATAATTATACAAAGGAAATACAGTAGAAGAAACCTCTTCTCACCATTCGAGATACACTGTTATTTCCTTATGTCCCACTTCTCTCCATGGAAGCTCTATCTTCATGTAACCTGTTCTTTATTTTTCTTCTTCTTCATCCTCTCAACCAAGGATTACTCTAATTAACCTTCTAACCCTAGCTTTCATGCTTATATAAGCATACACAAAATTAGGGCACCTTAGGTATGCATTTACAACTTTTAGATCACCTTAAATCAAAGGTTGGATTTAATCCCGCATCTAAAATAAAAACATAAACACACAGGTAAGCGGCGTCGGTTCCCCGATCTTTGACCAATGTCGGTTGCTAGATCTTGGTAGTGTCGGTTCCTCCCAGTGTGACCGACATTGGTTCCCTAACTAACACCAATTACTGTGTAAACTCCGCAAGTTGTAAAACATGCTACTTGTGAAGAAATTTAGCTCCACAACTCAACAAGAAGAACTGAGACAAAAATATAGCCAAAAGTGGAACATCGTCATCAAATAGAACTTTCCCAATATGAATCTGTATATCCAACCAACTAAGAAGAACCCCTATTGTAGTGTCGTCCAAAGTGGGAAGTGCCCCTATAAATAATGCAAACTCCTTTTAGCAATCTTTTAGTGACTACTATGAGGAGAATGTGTAACCGAGATACAAGCCCTACTACAAATGAAATATTAGGGTGAGTATGGGTCAAGTACATGAGACTTCCAACCAACTGCCTATACAATGTAGGATCACAAAGTGGAGTGGTACATGTGGAAGTAAGAGTAACCCCAAATTGAAAAGGAGATGGACTTGGCTTGCAATCAGCCATATCAAAGCACCGAAGAAGATCATGGGTGTATTTTTATAGACTGAAACGAATCCTTGAATATGTCTGAGAAATTTGCAATCTAAGGAAATGGTGCAATAACCTAATATTTGTCACGTCAAACTTTGTAGAAAGAGGCCCCTGAATACTCTAAATGTGGGAAGAAGAGTTGCTAGTAAGTAACAAATCATTAACATACAAGAAGGGTATCACAATATCCTTGCAAACATGTTGGAGATATAGTGTATGATCGGAGTGACAAAAAAAAAAATAGTAGATAGAAGAAAATAATCCATCTTCTTGTACCAAGCTCGAGGGGCATGTTTGAGACCGTAGAGAGACCTTCAAAGTCTACAAACAAGAGAAGAGTCGTGAAAAAATCCAACAGGTTGCTCCATGTATATTTCCTCATGTAAATATCCATGTAAGAAGGAACTCTTTGCATCCATCGGTATACAGGCCACCCCCGTGATGCAGCAATAACAAGTACAAGCCGTACAAAATCTATCTTGGCAAGCAGTGCAAAAGTCTCGAGTAATCAATACCTTCAACTTGTGAAAACCCTTTACAACAAGATGATCCTTGTACTTGTCAATGGACCCATCAGCTGTGTATTTGGTTCACTATACCCACTTACACGTAACCATATTTCTTCCTTTAGGAAGAGATACCAAATCCTAAGTATGATTCTTCATCAAAGAAGAATAGTCGGTTGTCATCGCATCATCCCACTCATGTATCTCATGAGCTTGTGAAAAAAGGCTGTAGATCCTCAAAACTTCCAGACACAAAAGTCCGAACTTGTAGAATGTGCGTGATGATGCCTAGTGATTGGAAGATCCTAAATGAAAGGTGTTGCCTTAGAAGCGTAGTACGAGCCCACTTAGGCATACTAACAATCAACATCTATAACCTCCTCATCAACATCCTTAAATAAAGGATCATCGAGATGAGATAAAGAAGAAGAAGTAGGCATGGAAGAAGATGAAGAATCATAAGGTGTGAAACACTCATCAAATTGAACATGTGTTAGAAAAAGAACCTCATGAGTATCAAGATCTAAAATTTGATAAACTCTCATGTCCTCACAATACCCTACAAAGATAAAGGGTTTTCTCTTCTTATCCAAGGCTTTCCTTTTCTTCTTAGGCACAAAGTCCCAAACATAGCTCCTAAAGACTCGAAAAAATGAGACATCTAGCTTAGTGTTGGACCAAGCTTCCTTTGGATTCAAATGCTCAAATGCTTTGTGTGTTGTGCAATTCTCAATGTAGTTAGCACAATTAACTCGCTTCTTCCCAAGTAGATAGGAGATCAATGTCTAGAATGCATCATACAGTTAGTCATTTCCTTCAAAGTTCTATTTTTACATTCTGTTAAGCCATTTTGTTGTGGAGTAAGAGGAATAAAATGCTAGTGAATAATGCCATGAGTTACTAAAAATTTAGAAAACACATTGCTGAAGTACTCCCCCCATTATCAATTTGAAGGTTATTTATGCAACTAGAAGATTATTTCTCGACCAAAGCCTTAAATACTTTGAAGTGTGAAAAGACATCACTTTTGTACTTGAGAAAATAAACCCAAGTACACCTTGAGAAATTATCAATAAAGGTAAGTGCATACTTAGCTTCATTGAAAGAGGGGGTAGGAAAAACTATCAAGTCACTATGCACAAGCTCAAGTGGTGAAGAAGATCTTTTGGACAAATTCTTAGGAAATGGATCTTGGTATTGTTTCCCTAATGCATAGCCATGACAAACACCCTCAAAACAAGAAACTCTAAGAAGACCATCAACCATACCATGAGTGCTCAACTCCTTCAAATATTTATAATTAAGATTTCCAAATATCTTGTGCCAAAGATTACTCTTTAAATTTTCATGAGAAACCAATCATGTCCCTATATAAGAAGTGTCATCAAAACCCTCAAAGTGATATAGTTTAGAACTATGATCAACAATACCTTGAGCAACAAGTGAATAAGGCTCCAAAAAAGTTTGTACTTCTATCCCATGTGGTGTAAAAGTCACTATTTTTTCTTTACTAGAATGAAAAATTTGATATATAGAAATCAAATTTGTAGTGATGTTAGGAACATACAATGCATCTTGGATACTTCCACCATCAAGGTGTATATCACCTTTTCCTTTAATGAAAGAAAGGAAGAATCTCCAATCTCAATTTTGGAAGTAGAACTCAAACCTAGAGATACAAAAAGACTCCTTGGAAGAAGTCATGTGATGAGAAGCACGAGAATCTACAAGTGGCAACTCGAGATATCCTAACAACATTAAGCACTTTTCTATGTTGATTAGAAGGAGGTGGAGTGCAGATAGAAATTTTTGTTTCTTGTTTGCATCCTCTAAGGCTTGCATTCGCTTATAATACCTATGTTCTTCATGACCAATACCCCCATAAAAAGAGCATGAAAGGCTAGAATTATTCTTGGATTTAGTAGACTCCTTGGGTTTAGATTTATTTTTTGGGGTTTAAGAGCACTTTGAGAGGGAGAAGGGGTGGATTTGGTTTTAATTTTTGGTTTTCCCTTGCCCTTAGGATTAGATGCAACTAATTCCTTTTGAGAGGTGGAAGACTCAAGGTTAGACAATTTGGATTCTTCCCTAGTAAGTCTTTCACAAAATGTTTCTAAGTCAGGAATTTTGAATGAGTCACATAAGGTATCCATGTTAGAGAAAAGGTAGAAGAAAATATTTGGAATGGTCCTCTCAACTTGGATAAAATTAAGTAAAGACACTCTTCATCTTTCTTATCTCTTCCACTCCCCTTACGCTGTGTCAACAAATGCTTGAACTTGGTAAGATAGTCTATAATCGATTGAAAATCTTTAGGATTAAGAGAGGTGATCTCAATTTCAAGTTACATGGCTCTCATGTGATCCACCTTACCAAATAAACCCTCCAATTTCTCCCATATTTTGAAATGAGAGTCACATTTTTTTCCAAATGAAACAAAATGTTAGGTTGTTGAGCTAAATAACTTCTTTGGAGCATGTATTATAAAGTGACTGGGTTTTATAAAGGTGACATCGATCAAGAAGTGACCGGAATTGGTCGAAAATGGCTGACATCGGTCGACAGAGTAATCAACACGGTAAGGGTAACCGACACACGGTTACTGTACATGAAAGTTTATATTTAACTCATAGGAATTAGATCTAACTTTGTTATAAAGTTGATCTAAAGGTTGTAAATGCATAGCTAAGGTGCCTTAAGTTTGTAGATGCTTATATAAGCATGAAAGCTAGGGTTAGAAGGTTAATTGGACAAGGATTGAGTTAGATCCTTGATTCTCCTAGATTGAGGGGATGAAGAAGAAGAGAAAGAAAGAACAGGTTACATGGAGACAAGTTGGACATAAGGAAATAACAGGTACAACTATGGCAAGTACATCTCAATGGTGAGAAGAGGGTAACATCTTCTATTGTATTTCCTTTGTATAGTTATTGTCTCATTGTAATGGCTTGCATAGTATGCAAATCACATAGAGTTTCTTCTTGTAGATCCACATGTTGGTGAGATCTTGTATTGTAGATCCATGAGATCATGATGTATTGTTGATCCATGTAGATCTAGTCTTATATTGTTAGATCCACATGTTGTTGTGAGATCTTGTATTCATAGATCCATGAGATCATGTTGTATTGTTGATCCATGTAGATCTAGATATTATAGAGGAGGTTGTCTTCATGTTTGCATATGTTGATGCAGTGATGGAGAGACAAACTTACTTCTTGGTGCATAGTTATAGTTGCACATATGGTAGACCCATGTGAGAGGTCTTGTTGCAGATCCATAAATGGCTCGGTAGTAGTTCAAAGATGCAGTAGTTCTTAGGTATATGAGATCTACTTTTGGTGGTGGTTTGGAGGAATGGTTGTAGTGCACTCATGGATATCTGTTTAGAGATCTGGAGGAGAGGATATACTCTTGAAGAGTTGGTTTGTACTCTTGTTATATTATATATATGAGATCTCTATCTTTGGTGGACGTAACCCACATTGGGTGAACCCGTGTACACGTTGTGTTATGTGTGTGCACTTTGTTTTGATTTGAATTATTCTAGTTTATACTTCCACTTGTTGAAGATTTTGGGGAATTGTTTAGATCCTGTGTGCATGATTTTGTGCATTATTAAATCACATCACTACTCCACGAGTCCCGAATTCCCAACAACCGGTATTCGAGTGTTGTTTGATAGAGTGATGACTTTAGTTTTCAGAGAAAGGGTTTGCTTCATGTTTTTGTTAGTGGTTTCCAATTTCTCCCATATTTTGAAAGGAGAGTTACATTTTTCCAAATGAAACAAAAGACTCTCACTTACATAAGTTCCTATCAAACCCATACACTCATCAAATTTGCATTGGTACTAAAATTTCTCATATTCTCTAGTGAACATTGGTTGTTCTAAAGAAGTTAAAGCCCATAATCATTTTCATTTAATGATTGTTTCCATTCTTGGTTTCTATGTGTGGTAATTATGTGTTGTTAATGACTCAACATGATCTAATGCAAAAGTAGATAAAGACATCATTCTCAAAAATCACCCAAAAAAATGCAAGAACCAAGCAATGCAACAAGACCCCTAGATTTTGGCACTTTATAATTTAGTGCGTGTTACAACATGACACCCGATAATTAGAGTGGGTTTCTTAAAATAAATAGTTCCAATGGAAAAACACGAAAGAATAAACACTTTTGCAAAAAAAAAAAGACACTCAAATCCGAGTTACTAACATTTCAATTTTATGCTCTACTATTTATTTTAGTTGCCACTTAAACAAAATAAAATGCTCTTTCCTTCACCACACAAGTAAAATCAAAGGGGTGCAAGCTAGCACCTACTAATAGGGATCACAAAATGCATGCATTAACAAAATACAAACAAATCCCGAATATATGAATATACAAAAAACCTTATTTGTAAAATAAAACTTATAGACGGATGTCAACAACAATCTCGACTTTGATAACATAAAAGAATCGATAAATAAATCATACTAACCCACGAATAACTTAGATGCTAATTAAACACCATACGCACAATAAGATGAAAGTAATTTTCCGAATAACTTTACATAAACCTTTGCAAACAAATGAACAACAATATCATATATTATTATGGAACTCAATGAAATACAATGAGAATGGACTTTGCTTATATAAGCAAGGAATATCAATCTAAGAACCAGTTAAGGTCATAGATCAAGTCATAAATTAAGGAAAGAACTAGTCAAGACCATAGATTTAGGAAAGAACTAGTCATGAAAGATCTAGTCAATACCATAGATCAAGGAAATAACTATACCTAATAACTAGATAATATCTCCATAATATCTAAATAAAATAAAATAAATATCCACACACATAAGTGGGTGAGGATAAATACAATAAAGGTAAATAAAGTACCTAGGTGAACATGAGCTAAGGTAAATACCTACTTTAACATAACGAAACTCACTTTTAGGAAAGTGAAGGGAATTTTTTTGTAGAACCTCATCCCGCATAGGTTTGAAATCATATAAAACAAGTCGGGACCATACAAAATTAGTAAAAATTGTACAATAGTTGTATGATCTCACTCTAGAGCGGTTTATAGTTCCAAAATAAAAGATGAAGCATTTCTAGGTCCAAAACACCTATTTCTCCTAGTCTACACACCTAGACCAACCCTTTACTCCTTTGTACAACTAACTTACTGTCCATTTGCATGTTTTAAGCATTTATCATAACATGTTAACACAATTGCAAGTAAAAATGTTTTATTCGAATGTGCATGGTTAATGTTAACTAATTAATTAAGAATAATAATCATGTAACATTCTTTAAATCATTCCTAATTCATTATTTCTCAATTAAGTAATTAGGAAATGGTTAAAATAGTGGCCTAGTGCCGCAAAAGATGAAGAGTCAAACAAAAGGAAGAACAATTGGATGAAGTAGAACCACAAGTGGATGAGTAAATGGAATATCAATTTAACCAAATTCCTAAATTGAAATAAAGATACAAATTATGTGAATGTAAGGTTTAGAACAATGTGGAGGAAATAATAAAGCATGAAAAGACAACACTATATTTCGGTGTTCAACTGGACCCATGAGCATAGAGAAAAAGCACATATAAGGGTTGAAAATAAAAAGAGAGATAAAAAAATCATTGCTCAATTAAGACCAACTCTCATAGGATTAGATGTGAGACATGGAGATGAATGATTCCTAAGGAATAGTGAAAGAGAGGATTTGTGTCTTCTCGCACCAATGGGGCGTTAAAAAATGAGCACTTCATTCCGAATGTCCTCGATACATGTACATATTCCACAAATATGGAAATGTTGAGTGTGGTCTCCATGGATGAACTATTCAACAGAAAAAGAATACAAGAGTAACGAGTGTTGCTAACTCAAATTAACATAAGAAAGAAAATCCTTGTAAAGGTTATCATGAACCTCACCAATCTTTGAGTAGGAAAAATTGTTTAATCGATGATCCCATAAACCATTGGAGCTTGTGGATATAATTAAAACCATTCCATTCCGATATATATGTAGGCTTCAATTTAGATTATCTACAAGATGTGTTAGATCATAAAATCTCCAAACCAAAACTACGTAAATAAACGGGCTTATGCTACCACCATTTAAGATGAGAAGGAAAATAATGGATTCTTGCAATGAATAAAGTGGGATAAATCTCTCATATGTGGATCTTAAATTTGCATAAAAACACCGAAAAACATGTTAGTTATTTTTCGTTGGTTAGAGGATCTACCTCGAGATAAATCCCTAACCCTTTTAAAGGAGATTAAAGACATTTAGGAAATAAAATGCTAATGGAAATATGAAATAAAATATATTAATTTTTACTACACACTCGTGTTATGGTCGTATGTAGGTGCCCCAAGATGTGATCCTCCATGCTTGATCAATCTAACAACATGAATTTGCTTCGCCAAGTGGAGAATGGGCTATGAGTATGAAGGATGTTAGGGATCAAACACACATGATAAAGGATCAAAAGGGATTAGGAGCGTAATGAGGGCATTCTCTTGATTCTTTTCTTAGATGGGAGGTGGAGGGGTGTATTTATAGGGTCCTGGGTATAATTAGGGAATGAGGTTAATTAATTTCTCTTAAAAATAATGAGAAATTAAGTAGATGAATAATGTATGAATAATAACAAATTTTGAAAGTGGGGGAGAGGGGTAGGTGGAATAGTGAAACATGTTTGAAAATGAAGGGCAAATGGGTGGAATAGTGAGGCATCTTTGAAAAATGGAGTGTAGGTAGCTGGAATAGTGGAGCATATTTGAAAATGGAGGGCAAGTGGACAAAATAGTGGAACATCATGGGAATTAGATGAGATGAAGAATTAATTGGTTAATATGTTGTTATAATTAAGTGTTTATAATATATTGTTGGATATCAAGGAAGAAAGACTTGTCAAAACAACAAATCTTCTAGTCAAGATCCACACTAAGATATGCAACGTAAAAAGATAATGGTTTCTATGCAAAGTTATTAGGGTAATGCTTAGGATGAGTTTGTATACTTCAATTGTAGCTTTGAGTCCCATAGTGGTTAGCCTCATGGAATTATTACTAGTAATTACACATTAATGGTGCAATGGAGACACTATAGGGGATGTGTCATAGAGTGAAACATTCACAGAGGAAGAGGAGCAATGATGAAGAAGGGGTTTGAGGGAGGAGAAGGCCAAGGACAAGGAAAATATTACGGGGAAGTAATACAAAACTCTTTTTATTATGACCATGTGCTATTTTTTGTCAATTGATTAAAGTGAAAGGGGGTGCAGTAGCAGTTTGTTGAGGAAACACACTTGTAGATGTCTCGGAAACTCTTTTTCTTATGGCCATGTACTATTTTTGTCGATTGATTGAAGCGAGAAAGGGGTGCAATAGCGGTTTGTTGAGGCAACACACACTTGGAGATGTCTTAGGATGTAAGGAATGGTCAATCATTATACCAATGTCAATATCGATGTTTGAAATGATGACCCTTATATTTTTAGGGTAGTTAGAGCACATGTTAATCTAAGGTGAATTCGTTTACAAGTTTCACGGGACACATTAGAGATGCAAATATGTGGAGTGGAATTTGCATCCTAGGGTAGCGATTTCATGCACATTTATAATTAAGGTTTCTCTTTAGCTAATATGGCAACATAGGGTTTCCCGCATCAACATACCTCGTGATGATGTCGTCCATCAATGACCACCGATATATAATAGACTTTACTATTTTTTAATTTATTTTTTACGGCTTTAAGGCTTTCAATTGGACGACATTTAATGTGTTAGATAAGATAAAGACATGAATGAAAAGTTGGAAATAAAACGGATGGAGTTGAATACATGCATGTCCCACACCTAATCCATAACTCATATTGTTTCTACCACATAATATTTGCTATTTGTGTTCCACTTTATTTTCTCGATCTCGCTTGCATTATTCACTCGAGTGCAATTTATGCTTAAAGGGGCCAAAATAGAAAATGGGGAAAATCTAATAGGTTCAAAGATTGAAATCTAACCACAATGTTTGCTTATTGTAGACTTTGTAGCCCCCTTTTCAATGTCGCCTCTTTAATGTAAGCAAATCCAACACATATAAGAACAATATTTTTTTGATTAAAACTTATGCATCTTCATCCTAGTGGATGGAGGAATGTGAGAACATGGTATTGGGTGGTCTCGAGCCTCTTCCATAATTTAAATGTACAATCGATGAAACCTGTGAAAATCAAACAACTAGGATCGACGATGATGAAATTGGCCGGTCTTGTGGTGAGCTTGAATGGAGTCCACACATTCGAAATTTGACATCCTCCACTCATTGACAAGTTTGTTTGATGAACCCGAGTACAACACACCTTGTTCATTAGTCATAGGAAGTGAAGAAATGGTGTCCATGTCCTACATTCATGAGGGTTATCTAAACTTAAATTGTCAGGAGTCGAACCATTCTCGGCTTGCCATAATGGTTATTCGGTGGTGACATCACGCTAACCGCCATAATAGAGGATTTGTGATTTTTAATTTTCTTTTCTCTGGCGTCAAGATTTTTTATTAGATGTGTTTAATATGTTAGATAAGGTGAAGATATGAATGGAAAGTTAGAAATAAAAATATGGGAATTAAATACCTACATGTCTATACCTATTCCATGGGTCATTTCTTTCCTACCCAAATAATATCTTTTATTTGTGCTCCACTTTATATTCTTAATCTTGTTTGCATTATTCATGCAAGGGAAAAAAAGGGAAAATCCAATAGGTTCCAGGGTCAAAACCCAACTACAATGTTTAATTCTTATAGCGCTATGTAGCCTCCCTTTTCAACTGTAAGCTCAAGTAATTGTAGGAAATAAGGGATGCACAAATAGTCATCGATATTTGAGCCCCTCCAACAGTTGGTCATATGAGCAACATGTAGATTTTATAATGTATTAAAAATAATAAAAAAGTAGAAAAAGTGTTTTTTTCCAACAATGAACAATATTTATCATCTTATCTAATGAAAAATATATTTCCACAGGGTCAAGATACGTAACTTCACAAACTGAATAATTAAAACTTTATCGTATTTTGTTCATGCATCTAATACAATGGATAAATGAAATTGCGCAATCACCGGTGGCCAATGTGGATGAGATGCAGTCTCTTTAACACAAGAAAATCCAACATGAAGCATAATAATGTTTTTTGAGAAAATTTACATCTTTGCCCCAATGGTGGTGGAATGTGAGAGGATTGTATTGGGTGGTCTTGAATGTCCTCCATACTTTAACTTATGCAATTGTCAAAATTAGTGAAAACTAAACCAATGGGGCTCGATGACCACATAATTGATGGTGTCATGGTGAGCTTGAATGGAATCCATATATTTGAAATTTGACATCCTCCACACTTTAACAATATTGCCCCATGAACCCTAATATAACAAACCTTATTCATTGGTTGTAGCTAGGAATAAATGATGTCCACGTCCTTCATGCATGGGGGTTGTCTATACTTTGATTCCTAAGGAGAACATGTGTCCACTACATGCCATAGGGGTTGTCTTGTAAACGATGGCAGGTGACCGCCATAAAATGGGATTTGTTATTTTTCTATATATTTATTTACGATGCTGAAAGGTTTTCAATTAGACGACATTTAGTTTGTTGGATAAAATGAAGATATGAATGCAAAGTTGGAAATAAAAAAGGTGGGAATTAAATCCTTGTATGCCCCACTTCTTTTCCACAAAATAGCAGTTCCTACCCAAATAATATCTATTATATTTGATCCAATTTACCATCTCAATCTTTCTCCCATTATTGACACACGTGTAATTTATGCTTCAAGGGTGAAAATAAAAACGGGGAAAACCAATACGTCCAGGTTCAAAACCCAACCCTAATGTTTGCTTCTTTTAGTACTTTGTAAACCCCTTTAGTTTTAAGCTCAAGTAATTACAGGAAAACAAGTGACGTGTGCAAAATCATCAAAAATTGAGCCGAGTAGTTGGTCATATGAGTGACATGCATATTTTATCTGCGGATTGAAAGTTTTAGACCCATAATCCATGTAGTTTTTTAAGTTGAGCGAAAACTATTCTCTAATTTATAATGACGAATTTTTCTTCGTATGAGTCCACTCATGATTCTTCCTCTTTAGATCCAGATAAATAATTGAGGCTCGCAAAATTTTGCTTTACTACTTACGAGGAACCATCAAAGTGTAGCATAATGTCTAAGTCTATACGAGATTCCTTGTTTTCTTAAGCACGTCACCACATAGGGAAGGGACCCCATAACCGTGCAGGGTCCAATGATTGAGAGTGTTTTAGCTGTTTTTGGAACCTTTGGTAGAAACTTTTTTGCTCATAAATTAAATGAAAAGTGACATAAATATGTTCAATATTTCCTGAGTTATTGTGAAATTTATTATGTATTGTTATTTCAATATTGAAGTGTAAATATATGACATTCTCACCAAATAAAGATCACATCTGCAAATTAATACATTACATATTAATATCAAGAGGTTATTTCAACATCAACTACTGGTGCCATTTAAGTTTTTTAAGGCTCCAACATGTACAATGTTAAACAATTATTTGTGCAATAATAAATATATTTGCTTTCAATACTAAATTCACTTGCTTACATCATATTATATTTTTATGTACATACATCTATCCTAGTAACAAATTTAAAGGGCTCATCAAAGTCCAACTATTTATATTGATTTTGACAAATTCAAATCCATATCTACAATTTATTCATCCAAAATCTCCCAACCTCCAATGTCATCTTCTATATTAAATGCAAGCACCTGCAAACAAGAAAAGTGTTGTAAGGCTCACTATTTACAAGAAAAATCACAATTAATGAAGGATTGAACAAGATTTCAAAAATATAATTAATAATTTCACAATCAAAGTGATGTATTTCCCACTCCATCTCCACTTAACTCTCTCACCCAATAGAATTCGAGTGCATGGATCAACTAAAGTGTCAAATATAACAAATAAATTGTTTTATTTACTTTACCAATCCATGTCAAACTCCCTCAGCCAATAGAAATGAAGCACACGGATCAAACATGGATCCAAATTTCTCACTAAAATCTATAAATAGTAGAGTTGAGTCGAATACTTCTTTCCCATTCAAAAAAATATTTCAGTTTGATTTACATTTTGCTGTGCAAAAACTAAAACTTACTTGTTGCTGCTGACAGTTTACATCTTCTTGTTGTGCAAAGGCTGCTAACTAGCCAGGGGCAATCTCTTCCATGCTGTGCAAAAGCTGCTAACTAGCCAAGTGCAATATCTTCCATTTCCTATTTATTTACATCTTGGTAATCTTGTTCAATCCTTCATTAATTATATTGTATAGAAGTTTATTTTATATAGATAGTTTACCATTAAAATTGTTATGAACAATAATGGCTGATTTAAATAGTTTATAAGCAGCTCATTATTATTCGTAACAATTTTAATGATAAAATCACTAAATTTACAGTGAATCCTATGTTTTTTCAATTGATCATCTGTCATTATTCATAACCTGCTCTTTCATGGAAATAAAATATTTACTGCAGTTCTGTTAAAAATTTACTGCAGTTTTGCTAGAAATTTACTGTAAGTTTTGCTTAAAATATACATGCATTTAAATAGTGTAACCCTTCCAATTCACGAGGCATTTCACTTCGCACATAGCTCATTGAAAACATAATCCAGATGAAAAGCCACAAGGTTGCCATGAAGGAAATCTTTTGGTAATAAAGTACGCAGAAAGTGAACGGTGAAACTGTAATTTCAAGCCATTATTGGATTGGCAGAAGCATTTCAGAAAACTTGAAACTATAATTTCTGGCCAAGATATTTCTGAACATAAAACATGTGTAATTTATAACTTATTCGTACATAATGTGACATGTGGAAAATAACCTATACAAAATGTGAAAAATGTAACATTTTAAACTAGTGACCCAAAACTGTTAATTTTTAGAACCACTTGTTATTAGTTTAATACTTTATAAATGCTTATTTGTTTGGTAAATGGTGCACATTAAATATTGTCAGCTGTAATCAATGTCACATATCACCGATCACATGGGAATGCATTTATTTCTGCCAGGTGTTTAATTGTGTTTAATTGTGTGGCAGAACTACTTGTGTTGGGACAGGTGATCAGCACGTGTTGGGGCAGATTTCATAATGGCGCGTGCAAAGCAGCCTGCCAAAAGACCAGTTAGAAAAACGAGGAGTAAGCTGCAGAGGGGGGTGAAGTTCACAAATATCTCTTCTGATGAGGATAACATAGTCGACAAACAACCTCAAAAAACCACCACAGCGAATCCAAGGAAGAATCAGTCAAGAGCCAAAGCACAAAATTTTGCCTTCATCAATGCAGCGAATATACATAAGAAAAGAACAGCCTTCAATAAAATGAGGCATCCGCCAAAAGGCAAAGAATTTTCTTTTGATGAGAATATCACAGCTGCCCAAGATCCTGAAATCAACCTTACTAATCCAACTGTGGAAGTAACTGGAAGTACTGCTATAACAAAGAAAGTATACATAAGAGGGCAATGGACAGAAGCTGACATGAAAGCAGCCTTAAGGGACGTGGAAGAAAATGGAATGTCCACGCGGCAAGCAACAACTAAGTGGGGAATCCCTAGTACAAATGTGACTGATTGGTTGTATGGAAAAAGAACCAGTAAGAGGAAGGGACCTCCAACTGTTTTAACAGATGAAGAAGAGAAAGAAATTGTTACCTGGTGCCAAGATATGGCTGAACTTGGCCATGGTCTTGAAGTCATTCACCTAAAGGCCTATGTAGCGCACATGTGCCAATGCAGACCAAACCCATTCAAAGATGGCCTGCCAGGAAAGTCATGGTGGTATGGTTTTCGAAGACGTCATCCTGACTTGACAATAAGAACTGCAGAAGGCCTTGACCGAGATAGAGCAGTCATGTTAAGGCCAAGAATTGTTGCTGCTTTTTATGATAACTTGCAAAAAATGTATGCTGCAAATCAGTATGGGCCAGACAAAATATGGAACTGTGATGAAACTGGTGTTCAAGCAGGCAGGAATTGTGGCATGCGTGTCATTGCTAAGTTGGGATGTAGAAGTGTTCCACATATTATGTCAAAAAGTAGGGAATGGATTACCATATTATGTTGTGTTAATGCAGCAGGACAAAGCATTCCTGGATTTTATCTTTTCAAAGCAAAGAGACAACTGAAGAACTATATAGCTGGATGTGAACCTGGAGCATGCATGGCAGCCCAACCACATGCTTGGATGACAAAAGAGTTGTTTATGAATTGGTTACATCATTTTGCAAGATCAGTTCCAGGTGGGGTTTCACCAAAAAATAGGCATCTTCTCATATTTGATGGTCATGGCAGCCATGTAGCTTTAGGCACAATCCAAGAGGCTAGAAATTTAGGCATTGACCTTCGACTCTACCAGCACATACTAGCCATAAGCTTCACCATTAGATGTTAGTGTGTTCTCTCCATTCAAGAACTACTTTAAAACAGTGAGGTCTAGATGGATGGCAAGGAACCCAGGTCTTGAAATAAGGAGGACAGAATTGGCAAAACTTGGCAGTCAAGCTTTCCAACTTGCACTTACACCTGAAAATATCAAGGTAGGTTTTCAAAGGACAGGTATATGGCCACTAGATCGAGAATGCTCTTTCCAATGATATGAGGCCAAGTGAGGCCTTTGATGTTGAAGAAGATGAGGTGGCAGCTGTTGAAAACATATTGAGGATGGCGGGAGTGGAAGATGCAGATGTGCAACGTTGTTTAGAAGAACTTGCAAAAAATGTGGTAGGTAATGAGGAAAACCAAAAAACAAGGGAAGAGCATGTTGAGTCTACATGTTTTGGCATGCCTTCAGATTTTCACCTTAGTTCAGCAACTCATGTGAGCCAAACACAAGAAGCTACAGATATTGATGATAGCATGAGCTTACCAACACAATTCAGTGCACCTCAATGGATTAAAGAAGGGGCTGCTAACCTGGGCATGCAAATTGATTTCAACAATGAGGAAGTTTCAACTTCTATGCCATCTCCTCCCTCACCTCTTCCAAGCGAGGTGGTGCACTATTATGCTAACACATCGGAGTGGGGAGATCATGATGCAAATGGTTTAGATACAGGAAATTTTGAAGCTGATGACTTTTTAGCCAATCAAGACAACCAAGAGGTGATCTGCAACCAAGATGAGAACAACCAAGCATATAAACCAGTAAGCAAATTCTTAAAACTGCCAATTGAGAAGGTTCACACCCATGTACGGCTAAATGATGATGCAATTAGAATTGGAAGGCAATCTCAAATACTTACCTCTGATGACTACTTGCATTTACTTCAAGAACAAGAGACAAGAAAAAAAGAAATTGAAGATTTGAAGGCAAGGAAAAGGGAGCAGGCAAATGAAAGGAAAGCACAAAGGTTAATAGAAAAAGAAAAGAAGGGGCAACTTAAAATTGAAAGAGAATTGAAAAGGCAGAAAAAGGAAGAGGCACAGTTACAACGAAAAAAGGAGAATGAGTTGAAAAAGGAGCAGGCCAAAATCTCCAAAGAGCATGATAAACGGATGAAGGAATGGCAACAACGACAAAAGGATTCTGACCGACAAAATAGGTGATTGAGTAGTCCCTCAAATCCCCTACCTGATCAACATCATATTTTGTTGAGCATGTATAACACATTCATGCCTGCTTTTTCTTCCATTTTTAATAACCAATCTAGCTGCCCATCTTCTCCTACAAGCAATGTTACAAATTCTGGAATTTTAGATCAAGCGTTGTTTAGTCAGATTGGCCAACTTTCAGAAGCTAATGCAAATGTTCAGGGTACACCTCCTACCATGCTACCTACTGCAGTTCAATCTGTGAATGCTACCACATCAGAGAATCACAACGAAGTGCAACCTCCACCATTTCCAGGATTTTGGCCAAACTATTAAGTGAAAAGTTGTACAAATTTTGGTTTACATAACCTTCTTAGTAAGCATTAGTAAATTTTGTCGAACTTGTAACAGAATTCCCTAATGGTAGCTAGGATTTCACATATTTTCACAAATATGTAAAATGCATAATATAAGTCCTTAGACCTTAAACAAATATGTTATCAAATATGTAATCGAATGCCTTAGCAGCAGGCTGAAGTAGATATTGATAAATGTTATATATGTAAAACTTTTGGAAGTTTTCTTTACTGTAATTTTCTGGAATAATGTATCTAATATTTTGAAATGGAAAACAATATGCTGTAATGGTATGTCAAAGAACTCGAGTTTATGCCATTCAATCTAACAATTGCACATAATATCAATATATCATTACCATATCTAAAATATTGTTTTCCATTTCAATATGTTAAATACAATATTCCAGAATATTACAGCAAAGAAAACTTCTCGCTGTAATTTTATGAAATATTGTATCTAAAATATTGAATTCGGAATTGTGTTCATTATGGCATGTTTTGTGAAGTACAGAGATTCTAAAAATATTAGTAATTTCTTTATTTGATATTAACATCTCATTCAATCTCAATTCTTTAAAATAGATCATTGCCTTAGCAAGGTCACACTCGACCTTACCTGCTTGAATGGAACTTTAATTCTGAGAAGGCGATGCATGGACATGTTAGTGCAGTGGGAATGCCGAAATTTGCAATTGTTACTTTAGAAACCCATGAAACTCCTATCGAAGACGTGAAACATGTGCAGCTGCAAGGGAAAGACATTCTTGGTTGTGTGAGTGAGAAAAAAATACAAATTTATTCAGTAGCAACTTACAAAATTCCTGCAAACAAATTAGTGTCAACAAATTAAAATTTCTTGTTAAAAAGATAGTTTAAAGAAGAAGTATTGTCAAATTCCCAAAATATAATGTGTTTAAAAACACATTTTTGCATACTATTTTTTACCGAGATACAGTTTGTGCCTGTCTATTTTAATGATGCCTCCATGAGAGCCACCAGAGATGCTGCTAAACTCGTTGGGGTGCAGAGTTTATATGTTTAAGAGATGCTGCTAGACTGAATCGGGGAAAACGCAAGCAAACCGGTCCAATCTGCAGGCCGTAGTCCCTGATGACTCAATCAAAAGATGCGTTTATGACTGTTTTAGAAAATGAAGGAGCGGAAATTGACCAGCATCCTGCAAACAACCTTCACACAATCAGTCTTAAAAAAATGATAGTCACTATTCATATTTCCACAGCAAGATGAAAGACATGAAAATAATGAGAATGTTATCAATCTCTTCGAATGCTTGGCCTCATTTGGAACATTTTTTCTAGTTTCAACCATAGCCACGAGGAGATGGGATGCGGGGACAGTGACACATTTTCGAATTTAAACCTAAAAAACAATGTAAATTTGTACTCCCATTCTTTTGAAGAGTTATACAGTAAGGGCAAAGAAACATTCTTGCGACAAACTGATTATCTTGGAAGATTTCATGTTTGGCCGGTTCTCCTTTCCAAACACTGATCGTCTCCCATGAAGTTTTCGCCGCCAAAAATGGATAACAGCTTCAATGCGACTTGCAATTTATAGTGTATGGTGCTCATATGACAAATCCAGGCAGTCCAACAAACAGTCTGGAGAAAACTGTTCCGCAGTTATGGAGAATGGAAGATCCATTTATTCCCAAGACTGGCTCTTCCGTTCTGAATAAATGGACCTTCGTGAGGACTCCGGAGTGAATAGCGATGGTGGATGCCTGACCGAAATTTCCTAATAACTTATATGGAGTTCAGACAAACCGCCGCAAGAAGAAAATTTTAGTTCTTAGAGAAGCAGGCGCAACAGGCCACAAAGGCAAAAGCGAGGAGTTTTGGATCAGAGCGACAAAAATGTTGGTGCGGCCGATCAATCAGGTTCTACGGTGAAGCTAAGCAGCGGAGATAAAAAGATAAAAAGTATATTTGCAAGAACCAGGCCATTAAATTGGATTTAAACATCCTTTTACGATGATATCATAGTGAAAGCTATGGTAATGGTGGAAGACATGGAGCCATTATGGGGTTGAAGCTTACGAAATAGATAGAGGACTTGAATCATCCTCTATTTCATGTGTCGGCGCGGTTTTGTGAAGCATGTAAGTCCAACTGTGCCTTAGGCGAGTGTTTTATGGCCTGATCTCTGCAAGCGGCGGTGCTTGACATTGCATACACCATCTTCTTCCACCATTCCAGGCGCACAGTTTTCCTTCCAGTCTATTGCCGGTTCCAACACAATTACTACGCTGTCAACTACTTCTGCCACACAATTAAGCACCTGGCGCGAAATGAATTCATTCCCATGTGATCGGTGATATGTGACATTGATCACAGCTGACAATATTTAATGCGCACCATATCCCAAACAAATAAGCATTTATCAAGCATTAAATTAATAACAAGTGGTTCTAAAAATGGACAGTTATCGGTCACTAGTTTAAAATGTTACATTTTTCACATTTTGTATAGGTTATTTTCCACATGTCACATTAGGTATGAACAAGTTATAAATTTCACATATTTATGTTCTCAAATTCCTTGTCTATCCGATTGATGGTTTTTCGAAGGCTTAATCAGGCACTTACATGTCTATACACACCCTCAAAGTTAGAGTGCTCGGTTATGGGGTCCCTTCCCTAGAAAAAACAATGACGAGGTAAGAAAACGACGATTTGGAAAACAAAGAAATAAAAAAGTAAACAAAGAAAATAAAGAAAAATAAATAGAGAAAATAAAGAAAAACCATAGTCAAACATAATAAAAAAATAGTATGTCATTTAAAAAAGGTATATTGTTGATATGGACGTGGTAGGTGGTGTCAGATTTAACAAGTTTTGATTTAGTCTAACTTGGAATACACTTTCAACATGATTAAATAATATTTTTTTGACTTATAACCTATATAACACAATTACTAACAAACCTAAACTTCTATTATACGAGAAGATTGAACTATAGACAAAAGACTAAATGTATGGAATACCATATATTTTACAAATTCACACTTGGACACCAATAAGGCTATATGTGGATGAATGGTGAATTGAATTACGTGGGTGACAAGTTCCACGATAATAGGTCGCAACTTACAAGTCATTCACCGAGATAGAGATGTTAGAAGAGCACATGCATTGACAATTACGAGACATGTATAGTATGTTACATTCAACTCCATTTTCACATCTAGCTCACACATTTTGGAATGGACGACAATTAAAATTTGAAAAGGCATATTTGTAGGTGAACACTATATATGAATGTAGTAGATGAAGATCGATAGACAAATTTGTATATGAATATGATAAACAAGTTAGATGAGAATGGTGTGCACAAAAATGGATCTATTCTTCTGACAATAAAAACAAAAGACACTTGGTTTGAAAATGTGGATCAACAGATGTACAAGCCAACACATCAATAATTAAAACTAGTTGGTACATGAACACATCTAAAAGTAGTGACCACATGAAACAATTAATGTTATGGAGATCATAGAAATAATCTATATTAATTTGATCAACGAACATATACTTTATCAACTCACAAGTGTTATATGTGAAATTCCATACAAATATCTTCATCATCATTAAAACTAGCAATCGTACGTGAAGTGTACGATGGAAACGCCAAAAGCTATCGTGCGAGGAAGTCAAAGTGGAGGGAAAGAACAATGCGAGAGGAAAATGGGCGAAGAAGGGGTATGAGGGCGGGGACGTGTAAAGGTGGGGAAATCTAAATTGGGGAAGCAATCTGAAACTTTACACAAGACTAACTGAACACAAGGTTGTTAAGCATTTGTAGGTGAAAAGGTATGTTGTGCTAGACGAGAATGCACTGTGTACTTCCTCTAGCACTTTGCAAGCATGCTTTTAGTTGTAAGCTCGAGTAATTGTATGGGACGAGCAGATATATGTCATTTTTTTAATTGTTGGGAGAAGGAATAAGTAAGAATTATGGTGGGAGCTGAATGTGGGTGTCATAGAGCGCCCCTGCTTTCCAATTAGCGGGAATTACGTTAGCAACCTTTACCCATTCAAAGCCAGCCCTGGTAACCTACCAGGAAGAAGCGCACCCCAAGAGCCACCTTTGGAGGGCTTAATGCCTTTGGTCGTAATTGTCATCGGATGGTAGACAATAGTGCATGAATTAATGCTCCTAGAGCAATCGACACATGGAGCTTGGATTGACTAGCTCAACATTTTTTTGTATCGTGTTGCTACCGTCCTTTTAATTCGTTAAACCATAAACAACACTTCCAACTCTTCACCATTGTATTTGGTTGAAATGCATTTTGTTTAACTATAAGGCGACATGAGCATCTAGACAAACGGTTTGCCCAAAAAGAAAGCACGATACCGTTAAAAGACAGATAAATTTAGCTTCCTCGAACGGCTCCAACACATCGATGTCTTTGCTTGTTGTCTACAAATTTGATCGATACATTGTGCTTTTTTTCCTGCTTCATTTTTTCTTTCCACTCCGTAATATTTCACTTTAGGAAATTCATCTTACAAACTCGTACGATATCCTAAATATCCACCACACTGCGTAGCATCAACTGGTTAGCTCTATTATGCTTGGCTAAGTCAGAGAAGGTAGTGGAACTCATAGTTATATCCATTTGGTTGCATTCAACGAGGTCAGTCACAATGATTCCTATTCCGTCGTGTATGCAAAGTTCCTCATCGATGCATCTAACCTGGTAGCAGGCACCACATCCGATACCGTTATTGTATATGTACTGAGAGGCACCGACAACATTAATATTAATATTTCTTCCAAAAGAACCATATCCACACGCTCCTACATTCTGCTTTGGACTCCCATAGTGGGTTGCTCTAGACTTCACATAATCCCCACCGATATCGGCGCTGCTAAAATTAAGTAGGCTCTGTATGACTATCAATAGTAAAAAACTGTAAGAAGACATTACAGCCGTTGGAGAAGTCATTCAGATTCAAGAATGAAGTGACGGAGCATTCCGCGTGTGCAAATGCCTTTCGGTATAATAAAAGTTTACGATTTCCAAGCTATATAATTATTTTAGATTTATCCTCATGTTGAGTGCATACGCTAGGACTTGTTCAAATGGTGTCCCATTAGTTGTCGGATGGGGTGGAGTATTCCGCATGTGCAAATGTCTCATTGCATAAATCTCGGCCAATGCTCGGGAATACTCGACAACTTTAAAATACTCAAATTTCATTAAAAAAACATAAATTTGCAGTGAAAACCGTGTATTTGCAGCATTTTCTTTCATTGCTATTAATGCTTTCTTTTTGTTCGACCTTTGCGATAGCCTTCAGTCTTGTGTCTGAGGATGCACAAATTGGAGTGTAAACATTAAAAAAACTCTTAAAATAGCAACAAAAAAACCTACGCATTTGTTGATATGTGAAGTCAACATTTGAATAAGCAGGTTGCGGCCAAGCTGGTAGGTGGGACGATTAGTCCGAACACGGGAGAATACTCGTCGAGTTTTGTAAAGCTATCCAGTATTTTTAATTACTAATCTATTTATAGGTGATCAAAGCTCATGATTCTTTTAGAAGATTGCAAGAAGTCGTTTGGTCAAAAAAGGTGCAAAAAGGATTTTATGAAAAAGAAAAAAATGCCATCAATGCGTAGAGCTCGAGAAAATATACATTTTTAAAGATAACGACATCTGAAATGGGGCCACAGAATGAAAGGTATGGCACGTGCAAGTTTTGTTGCTACATCTTCCTAGACGGTCCAAAAAGGTGCAAAAATAGATTTTATGAAAATAAGAGAAATATTCCCATCAATGCGTAAAGCTCGAGAAAATATACACTTTTAGAGAAAACAACACCTTAAATGGAGCCACGGAATGAAAGTTATGGCACGTGCAAGTTTTTGCTGCTACATCTTCCGGACCCTTTCCAAAAATGGCAATTTTTTTCCCTCCTAAAATTTTCACCAACACTCTGGAAATGGTAAGAAATTGCCAAAAACGGAAACATTCCCACGCGCCAAAATGAGAGGAGTTTTTCCACGCGCCACCCACAAATTTCCACGCGGCAAACGATGCGAATTGCGGCAAACGATGCGAGTTGTTTCACGCGTGTTTTTGAACGCACCTTCAATAGACGCGTGGACGCTCAGATCAATTTGGTCGACGATACGGAAAATGAAGCGGACGGTTTGGAGTCTTTGAGGCGCGCGATATAGCGTGTCGTGTCAAAGCCCCTCGGGCTTTCTAACTTAGTTCACGCCTTTCGGCATAATCATTCATTCCCAAAAAAATAAAAAAATAAAAATATAACTATGGATTTATATCTCTTTGTGAACTTGAAATATTGGTTTAGGATCTTGTAAAGAGAAGATGCTTAATTAGAACAAGACGTAAACACGTGTAAATAAGCGAAGGATAACTTTATTCTGTGGTCCCATTCTGTATTTATCATCTCTTAAGCGGAGGAACACCAAAACCGCGTGTGCATGGTTTAAACTATTTGTTTTGACCCAGAGGTACGAGGATCGAATCTCACTAACCAAAACCCTTTTTAACGATTGTTTTGCTGGCAAAGAAATTTTTCGTCTACCCACAGAAGCTACAGTCCATGCCAGCCCGGCCAGAATGAAGAAAAAAGAGTCAGGGAAGGTCAGGTAGGAAAGCATTTACTCTTATTATCCTTGCTCATCTTCTCTGCAAAAGCAAAATTGAAATCATGTAAAATTTATATAAAATACAACTGATTTTTCCCATTCCGTCTAATGGAGCTGTTCATGGACTCCTCAAGATATTTATGGTTAATTTGATAGGAATGGAGTAATTTTTTTGTTGGTTGTGAAGTTCATTATGGTAGATTATTCCTGTTATTGCCGGTATATTACGGTTTTTAATTGTATTTTCTATGATGCCTTGGGAACCTTCACTATCCGGGTTCGAATCCTGCTACGTTTCGAACCCTCGCTTTGGTTATAGTAATTGCTACACCTTACCACTCAACCAAACCCCCTTCTACTTACCTTTTTGAGTTTATTTGTTTTATTTTTGCTATTAAATTTTTGCTGTTAATTAAAAAGTATATCTGCTCCGAATTGCCAGTCACTCAAGCCCGCTGGACTTACCATTTTTTTAGTTTATTTATCTTGTTTTGCTATGTAAATTGCCCTGTTAATTAAAAGTATAATTGCTCGGCCTTGCCTCTCAACCATACCAGCTGGGTTCACTTTTTTAAAGTTTATTTATATTGTTTTTATTATTTAAAGTGGCCTTTTAATTACAAAGTGTAGCAAGGGGAGGTTATTTTTAGGCGATGTCCCGCCTCATGTAGATGCAAAAACATGGCTGATTATGGAAATTGTAGCAATCAACAACCAAAGTTTTCACATAGTTAATTGCGACTAAAATCTATTATGATGGGGTGCACCTCTATAAACTGGAGACCAAAGATCACACTGAAAACTTAGCAAAAGAGGTAAATCTGGTTTTTGAAAGGTTTAGGTCCATCCAAGAACAAAATATCTACTATTCTATGTTATGTGCAATGATCAATGTTATCAAAGCATTCAATACTAGAAGATAGCAGAAACTTAATTTCAACCACAAGATTTAGCTAATAGTTTTTGTATTTTGAAATGAAAGAAGGGTTGGCGAATGCACTATTCATGATTTCCCAACTGTCCAACGAAGCAATGTGATGCAACACAGAAATGAAAGGCCTAGTGCATATCTAACATGTCATAGAATTTTTTTTTTGCTATTTAAATTCACCTTTTTACATTGGAAGCGTCCAACCGAAAGATCCCCAATAGATCTCTTACCCTAAATCAAATTTTTACTGAATGGCAAATGATAAAAACAGTTTTTGAAACCCTCGGCAAACAACCTAGGGCAAAGCTGAATTTATTACAGCAAATGCGACTAGGGTTTTTAATGGATCTCTAGAATCATACTCAAATAGCCCCAAACTGGGTCGATCCAACTGCTGCAATATGCTACCAAAAAGATCACCAAAACACTGCTGGAATTTGACTGGAAAATTAGAATTAAACCGCTGGAAATTTCTGAGTGAAATCCCCTCTCAATCCCTTGGGGTTTTCGTCCGCAAGAGATGAAATCCACAAGGGTTTTTGTCCTTGGAATCTTTGATAAAAGCAAGAGCTCTTAACAATGCAAAAACTGATAATAAAAATCTGGAATGCTTCTAAGCAAGTCGACTTGCCCATATAAAGGCAAAACAGCCCAACCACCACCTCTAGACCAGCCAATCGCATTTTTCCTCTTCCCTATGCTGGTCGCATTTTTCCCTATGGGCTTGATGTCACATTTTCCAACTTATGACTCCCATAAGCAAGTCGCACTTTTCCTTTTTTAATACAATTAATTTTAATTGTATTTTGACATTGACAATTTTAATTTATTAATAAGCCTTATTATTTATTATATGTGCAACTTATAATGTTATTTTAAAAACATTAGCACAATATAATAAAATAATAAAAACTTAGTCACCCTAGAACCCTCCTTTGGCCGTCGAGTAGACAAAAAGGGCCAAAGGTCTTCGCCCAAGCTCATTCGGAAAGAGGGGACATTACAGTCCTCCTCCCGGAGTTGCTTGCCCACAAGCAATTGCAGTAATGCTGGATGCTGAAGAATAGACTCACCCTCCCAAGTCGCATCCTCCAAAGGTAAGTCTTTCCAACGAACTAGATACTCTCGAATCACCTTGTTCCGCAACCTCTCTCTCTCCAATCCAGAAGCTCCTCAGGGACCAAATCCAATCTACCCTCATCATCCAAGGGTGGTAACTCTACTGAAGAAGTCACATGCTGCCCCAATGCCTTCTTTAAGCAAGACACATGAAAAACATTGTGTATCTTACTTTCAGAAGGTAACTCATATGCCACCTGTCCGACTCTCCTCACCACCCTGTATGGACCATAGAAATGAGGCTTAAGCTTCTCCGCTCCACTCTTCTTAAGAGTACTTTCTGTCTGTAAGGCTGGAGTCATAAAAAGACCATATCTCCCACCTCAAATGATCGCTCAATCCTGTGCCTGTTTGCATACACCTTCTGCTGATTTTGGGCTTGCTGCATATTATCCTTAAGGGTCTTAAGGATATCTTGGCTATCCTGTAAGCACTCTCGAGCCTTAGGAGCTCTACTATCTCCAAACGCCATATCCACGAAGGATCTCGCGTCATAACCATACAAAGCTCGAAAAGGGGTCATACCGATGGACATATGGTACGTGGTATTGTAACAATACTCACACAAATAAAGTTGCTTAACCCATGCCCTCTGCTGTCCTGAAACATAGTTGCGTAGGTACCCCTCAATCCACTTATTCACAATCTCTGTCTGCCCATCAGTCTGTGGATGATAGCTAGTACTCGGAGTCAACTCAGTGCCTGCCAACCTGAAGAGTTCCTGCCAAAATGTGCTCATAAACCTGCTGTCCCTATCGCTGACAATATTCTTCGGGAGCCCATGCAACCTGAATACCTCCCTAAAAAATAAATCAGCCACCTGCGGTGCCTTAAAACTCGTGGGAATGGCAAAGAAATGCCCATACTTAGTCAACTGTCGGCCTATCGCATAAATGTGATCATAGCCACGCTGTTGGTAGTCCTGTAATGAAATCCATAGATATACTCTCCCACCTCTGCTCTGGAATAGGTAAGGGCTGTAATAAACTTGCAGGGAAAGTATGCTCGGACTTGTTTTGTTGACAAGTCACACTCGAATATACTGTAGAACATCCTCCTTGAGACCCTTCCAAGAGAATCTCTCTCTAACCTGCCTGTATGTCTTGAAATAACCTGGATGTCCTGCTAATGGTGCATCATGGAGTGCATGTAGAATCTTTCCCTTAAGCTTAGATTCAGGTACCAAATAAATTCTACCCTTATAATAAATCAAATCAGAAATTACTTGGTAGCGCTCATCCTGAATCTTGCCATCCATGATCTCACATGCCAAGGTATTCTTTGAATACTCGACCAACAATTGAGACTTCCAATCTGCAGAAATCTCACTCACGGAATATAGGACAGCAATATGGGGTCTCCTCGAAAGTGCATCGGCCACAACATTCTTCTTCCCTTTGACATACTCGATGTCAAAATCATATGCCTGGATCCTGCTGACCCACTTCTCTGCCTCTCATTGAGTTCCTTCTGTTCCAAGAAGTATCTCAAGCTGTTATGGTTGGTTCTTACTACGAACTTCCCTCCCACCAAATACTGCCTGAACTTCGCCAATGCATGCATGATGGCGAGCATCTCTTTGTCATAGGTGGAATACAACCTCTCGTTCTCCCTCAACTTCCTACTCTCGTAGGCAATGGGATGACGGTCCTGCATCAAAACTGCACCAATACCTGAGCCGAAGCATCACACTCTAAAATGAATGGCTTAGAGAAATCCGGAAGAGCAAGGACTGGACATGTGCTCATCACCACCTTGAGCTTATCAAATATCATCTGTGCCTCATCTGTCCATCTGAATGCCCCCTTCCTTGTGAGATCTGTCAATGGTGCAGCAATATCTGAATAACCCCTCACAAATCTCCGATAATATCCACATAGCCCTAGGAATCCCCGCAACTCTGATATGTTCCTAGGTGAAGGCCAATCCTGCATAGCCTGTATCTTTTCCTGATGGACCTTGACCCCATTGGCCCCAATGACATGCCCCAGATACAGTATCTCAGTAAGTCCAAACTCACATTTGGACATCTTAGCAAATAGAGACTGAACCTCCATAATGCCAAGTACCTCATCTAAATGCCTCAAATGATCCTCCCATGTCCTGCTGTAGATCAAGATATCATCAAAGAAAACTAGCACGAACTTCCTCAACTGCTTGTTGAAGAGATGGTTCATGCATGACTGGAAAGTGGCAGGTGTGTTAGTGAGACCAAATGGCATCACCAAAAATTCGTAATGCCCGTAGTGACATTTGAATGCTGTTTTGAGGATGTCCTCCTCTCGAACACGAATCTGATGGTATCCTGATCGAAGATCAATCTTCGAAAAGTAAATGGCCCCATGCAATTCATCCAAAAGCTCATCAATACGAGGGATGGGATACCTGTTCTTGATTGTCTTCTTGTTGAGGGCCCGGTAGTCAATACACATCCTCATCGTCCCGTCCTTCTTCACCAACACCACCGAAGAAGCAAATGGGCTAGAACTAGGACGGATATGCCCCATATCAAGAAGCTCCCTGATGGTCCTCTCTATCTCATCCTTAAATTTCTTAGGATGACGATAAGGTGTAGTGATCACTGGCTTGGCACCCTCCTCCAACTCTATAACATGCTCAAACCCTCTGTCTGGTGGTCTACCTGGAGGAATGTCACCAAAAACCTGCCCATGCCTATCCACTATGGTCTGAATATCTGTATGCAACTGCTGTCCACCATCTGAAGAAGATTTGGATGAAATGAAGCATTGGGCTGCCCATGCAACCTCTCCATGACTGATGATAGACTCCATCCGATGTGCTGAAACAACTCTAGGCCCACCATCTGAAAGAGCTCGTAGCACAATCTTCTTCCCATCTATCATAAATTCCAGCTCCATCCGTCTGAAATCCTGCACATATCTCCCCAGAGACTGAAGCCACTGAATACCCAAAACTGCATCTATCTCTCCAAGTCCAACTATGTAAAAATCATCTGTCAATGTGTAGTCCCCTAGCTGGATACTAAGCTGTGAAATCCGTCTAGTGCAGCTCAGAGCAAAGCCATCTGCCACTCGTACACTGAATCCTTCAAACTCCTCAACCTGTAAACCCCGCTTCATCACAAATCCTTCATCAAGGAAATTGTGTGTAGCGCCACTATCAATCAGGCAGACAACTCGCTGCCCTTAAGTACTCCTTTCAAACGAAAGGGGTGGTACCTAGGGACTCCAGAAAGTGAAGCAATAGTACCTGAGCCTGATGCCTCTCCCTCTCCAAGCTCTAACCTGGGGCTGCTCCTCATGTGCATCGTGATCATCATCGCTGTCCTCTGTATCTGTATCTGGTTGAGACTCTGCCTCTATATCTGAAATGACCTCAATAAGATGCACCTTGCCTTTCCCAAGGCAGTTGTGTCCAGGCTCCCAGTGGTCCTTGCAATGAAAACAAAGTTTCTTCCTCCTCAACTCATTCCGAGTCTCCTGATCCATCCTAGGAGGGGGAACACTCTTCTGCTGAGTAGTGGAACGTTGAATCGGTTTGGAGCTTGTGAAGGGCTTCTTACTAGGCTGGTAAGAAGTGGGAGTTGTCTCCAAATCTAATGTTGTCTGAATAGCATCATGTAATGTACTAGGCCTAAGGGCCTTGACCAACCCTCTTAACCTGTCATGCAGACCCTCAATGAAAAGCATTACCACACGTCTCTCGGGCATCTCGGGTACCATTACTGCAATCCGCTGAAATTCGTTGATGTAAGAATCAACGTGCCCACTCTGTCGTAGTTGTGCCAAATCTCTGTAATAAAGTTCCACATCTTTGCGGTCAAATCTGGCAATCAACTTCTCACTAAACTCCCTATATGACCGCAGTAGGTCATGTCTCTATGTGATAAGCCCATGGTGCCACCAATCATATGCCACTCCCTCCAAGTGTAGAGTAGCAAACTGAATAGCCTCCTGTTCCTGCATAGGTTTGAGAGTGAGGTATGTATCAAGCTTGTGAATCCATGCCCTGGCACTAATCTTTCCACTGCCATCAAAAGTGGAAAGGGTCACCTCTTTGGTAACTCGCAGATTCCTTGTTTCTTTGGGCCCTAGGTCTCTGTGCTTGTCTAGCTCTCAAGCTTTCTCTTTTCTGCATACAATACTGGTGAAGGGGAAAGGCGTTCCGTACCTCTTCCGGTAATGCTCTCCACTCATCATGAGCTACCATCACATTATCCTGAAAGGCTATGTCTTCAAGTGGGTCCTCAACTAATGGCGGCTCCTCCCTCTGTAGGAATCTAGGCTGCATAGGTCTATCTGCAGTCCTTGTGGGTCTCCTCTCCTCTGTATATCTCCTATCACGCGGAGGGGAACCTCTCACGCTACCCACCTCTGTAGGTGCCCTGCTGTGCCTTCTGTGGCTGCTGGCTATGGATGCAGATCTTTCCCTTCTATCATGCCGATTTCTTGTCCTATCCATAGTCAGATTCTCCATCAGTTGTCTCATGGTCTGAATCATTTCCTGATGGGAATCGATCATACCGCTGAAAAGAACATCTGGGTCAACTCGCTCACGTCGTGGAGGAGTGTGTGATCCCTCTCTCCTGGCCATGATTTCAGAACTATTCTCTGTATCCAAATCGGCTAGAATGCGAGCCTGCCTCCTTGTGTGATACCTGTGTGGCCCAACTTCTCTAGGCTGCATCAAACAACCCTCCAGGTAGGAGAATCGTTGCTCTGATACCACTGAAAGATCCCCAATAGATCTCTTACCCTAAATCAAATTTTTATTGAATGGCAAATGATAAAAACAGTTTTTGAAACCCTCGGCAAACAACCTAGGGCAAAGCTGAATTTATTACAGCAAATGCGACTAGGGTTTTTAATGGATCTCTAGAATCATACTCAAATAGCCCCAAACTGGGTCGATCCAACTGCTGCAATATGCTACCAAAAAGATCACCAAAACACTGCTGGAATTTGACTGGAAAATCAGAATTAAACCGCTGGAAATTTTTGAGTGAAATCCCCTCTCAATCCCTTGGGGTTTTCGTCCGCAAGAGATGAAATCCACAAGGGTTTTCGTCCTTGGAATCTCTGATAAAAGCAAGAGCTCTTAACAATGCAAAAACTGATAATAAAAATCTGGAATGCTTCTAAGCAAGTCGACTTGCCCATATAAAGGCAAAACAGCCCAACCACCACCTCTAGACAAGCAAATACGTGGATTAGGTATGAAGGTGATCTGAAGGTGTTATGGACAGGTGTGAAGGTGATAATACTGAGGATATCAAGTGGTCATAAGAAGGTAGTAAGCGGATAATAAGGAAAGGTAGTATGAAGGTAGTAAAGAGGCATGCCAGGGTATGCTAGGGTGATGTCATGCACATCAACTTTCTCACCAGATATTCCTAACCAGCCCAAATCTCGCACCCTATGATGCCCCTTAAAGAATTCACTCAGGGAGATTAATACACCAATAACCTGCAAAGATAAATCATTAGTGAGAGTGAAAAATGAGGTGTATACAATCCAACTCCATTATCAACCACTATGGTACCTCCTAACTTTTATACTTGCGCACAACATGGAGGGTCACCCACTTCTCACTTTCACAGTCTAAACTACAGGGGCAGGTACTATTAGTATCCTGCTTTCTCCACATTTATTCAGTCAGGCTCTCATAGTTTCTTGAGGACATCAAAAGAATCTGTAATGACCAATACTTGGTGATCAACAAGGATTCTGGCTCTCATGCTCCCAACTCTGATATTGTTTGGGCTTTGTTCTCCATTAAGTCCATTTTTAGCATGAGACTTTACTTTCATAAGGCTGCTTTATAATGCATGGCTTTATGTACCGATTTGTATAAGGTTCAAGTGTGACATGTTTGGGTTTAGCCCTCTTAGTAGGTTCTTTTGCTTTCTTGTTTTAGATCTTTTAAGTTTGGTTGTAGAGTTCGTTTAGCACCCCCGATTAGATATCATAACTTGCACATTTGGGCCCTCCGAACCATCTTTGGCATTGTGGACATTTATACAGTTTCATTCTTTGTAAACACATTTTCTGATTAAAAATGTTTGAGCAATAAATGATGCTTGGGGGTGCAATTAACCACATTCCAAAAAGACTTAAAAACCTTGATAATATAAAATACAATAAATCCTGAAATGTATTCCTGCTATACATGAATTGTGCTTGAAGTCAACTTTTAATGTTTGCTGTATAAATCCTTAATTAATAAGTTTTTATATTTTGTAAGATAACCCTATCTTCATCCTCAGAAAGTTGCAAATTGTCTTCTGGTCTGGGTTTGCTACAGAGTGTGATGATGCTAGTTTCCAATCCCGGTCTCTACGTTTAATCTTCATCAGGGCCTTATTTCATTGGATTCTTTTTCTCACATTACTGATGTACTTTTACTTGGATCATATGTTTAGGGGTTTACACTCTCTTGTTATATTCAGTGTTCACATTGTTTTAGACTCAAGTTTTTAGTCGCTTCTTAGAAACTAGAGTTCCTTTTACAATTTTACTTTTCTATTGTAACCGAATGTACTTGTTGGGTACATTGACCTACCTTGGTCATTTGTGGAAATTAATAGAATTGTTCTTTCTTTGTTACTTCTCCAATAGCATATTTTAATACACAAAGCTTATGTTACATGGGAGGGGTGTGATTTCTCATCATATGTTTTAATTCTGAGAGTGCCAGGCCTCCATTCATCTTGCCCCTTCCCTGGTCTGGTAATTCGCTTGAAAGGGGTCCTTAAGTGCAAAGCTGCGTTTAGATAACATTTCATGATGGCTTCCGATTGTGTCTATCCTTATTCAAAACCTGGTTTATGTAGACTTCTACCGACAGAGATATAAGTCTGCAACATTCTGATAAGATTCATGGCTTTAAGATTACCGCCTCATCAGTTGCAGGGGTTCTCTACTCTTGTGGGTCTGGGGATTCCCATTTCGTATATTTTGACTTACAATCAAAGACTTCTACAACATTTGGAGGCCTTCCTCAGTATTGTAGGTCTGCAATTTTTGTGATAAAGCGCGTCTCTGTCTATAGATATGTGTATAATATGCACGCGCTTCTATGCACATAACCTACCACATAGACCCAAGTATGATAAATTCATAAATCTGCATGCCACCTATTATAATATCACTCTTCATATCAGTCGTCATCCAACTGTATATTTGTAGCCCCCTTTTCTCATGGGTTATTCTCAAGTCAATACGACAACACACTCTTGCTGGGCACATCTCAATTTTCCACCTACTTGCTTTCTCCACCAGAGTTGGTGCTCTTGAAAGTATGTCACAAGTTCAAATCATGTAGGGGATAGGGTATGTACACCTTGTCGCCTTGTATTTGAAGCACAACTAGGTGCCTCCTACATACCGGGAATACATGGTGGTCCCATATACTATAAAGCTACCTTGTAGACCTGAAACAAGGTGCTCAGCGTAGTGGACCTTAAAAGGACCTTTCCTTTCCTTTCAAATCAATCTGTATGCTCTTTTTTAGGCTTGAATTCTTATCAAGCTGAGTGCACATACCAGCTCAATTAAAATGCTGAACTCTTAGCTGATATTCGCTAGATTAAGGTTCATACTTACTTCACAATGAGCTCTTCCTCGTGAGGTTAACCCTAGGCACAAATTATCTCATGAAAATACCAAAAGAATGTTTTGAAGGTAAATCTAGTGGGTCTCATACTGATCAAAGCTAAATGGGTTATCTAAATGGCAATGCAAGCACTAACGTTGATTAAGATAAAGAATCATGAAAACTGCATGGCCAACATGCTGCTGCAGAGAGAATTCCATATATCGAGTACCTTGCAACTTAAAGAAGATGCATTAGTTATGATTAGTATCAACATACTAGTTTCTAAATAGTTCTGTAGATGTGTCCCAGTATTAATTGATCATCAGATGATAAATACTATACATATTGTAAAATGTAATTAGGGTGTAAAAGTCCTAAGAATAAGACTATGAAGAGTTGGAGAAAAATTTGGAATGTCAAAACTCATATGTGATCTGTGTTTTTCATGGTTCTTGTAATAGCAAAGCCAATGGGCGTTGATGCATTACTTTTATTTGTTTGCACTTATGGCATTTTTTGGGGTATGTTATTATTGTTTCTGTACATAGGCTCTTCTAAATTTAACATATGATATTTGAACCACGTGAAATATAAGCCTTCAGAAGAAGGTAAATGAAGGAGCGTGATGGATATAAGGAGGAAGCTGCATTCTGTAGAATGAATTTACATAACAAAAGAGTGATGTTAATGGATGATGGACAGAAATAATGTATCACAATGTGCCAGTCTTGAGACATTTGTTGTGTTTAGAAAAGTGTGTTATATTTGAAACTTGTCAGAGGCTTGTTTGTGGTAATGATTAGCATGAAGATGCAGACCAGTCTGTATGAGAGTTGCAAGGTTGGAAATTCAGATGCAGCAGTAATAGAGACACGATAAAAGATGAAAGACATGGTAGCCAAATTTAGTTGATGAATACAAACAAATGAAGAGCCACATGTTATCACCAGATGCAGGGGAATGGGCAGCTCGGAAAAATAAAAAGTTTTTCATTGTTTGCCACTTTTTAAGCATGTTAGCAACAATGTGTGGAAAGAATACATATGAAATAGCAACATGAATGATGCAACTACAAAGAAGATTGATGACACCGGTCAAACAAGAACAATACTGATTCAAATCAAGAGTTGAAGTGTGATTATTTTAATTTGTAAATATTAATGTGATTAACCAATTGAAAGCAATTTTTAATTCCTCGTCATTTTCACATAGGTCCTGGTCATATGGGATCATACGCTTTGTTGGTGTTCGAAAAGCTGGCTATAGTTTTTCTTTTTCCAAAGCTTTTAATCACTTGGAGGTCATATTTGGTGTTGGTCATATTGTGAGTATTGTGCTCAAGAAGTTATCAATTTGATATGTAGTCATGTGCATTCCCACATTATATACATTCAATATGGGTAAATATTTTTGATAGTGGTCACAAGTATATGAAGAGTTTCAAGTTTAAGGGAGGATTTTTTTGTTTCTGAGCCATGTTTTGGGAGTTTTTTTTGCTAATGTTTATACAAGTGTTGTGTCCTGTAAGTATTGCACATATTGATTAAGTTTGGGAATTTCTTCTTGATGGATTGACATAAGCTTTATGAGGGAAATTATATTCTCTTAAATCGTACAAGGCATGAAAAATGCATGTACAAAAAAATGTAGGATTTGTGAATATAGAACAAAATTAGGACGAGGAAAAGGATAATGAAATTGTTTTAGGAGATATAAAGAGAAATTCAGAAGCCTTGATGATGATCAAGTTGTATATTATTCTACATGTGCAAAAAAAACAATGCTAGAAGGATTTGGACAAAGTTTTGTTGGGTCTTGTGATCCAAATTTATATTGTTAGTATGTTAGGTGTTGTACAGGGCATGTATCTCCCAGTGAGACACCCCTTTAATAAATAGGTATATACTCGTGTTAGTAAATTATTTAGTAAATTATTAATAAGTATTAATTTACATATGTCACAGGTGGTTGGGTAATTAGGTGTTGGTTGGACCGTCGGTGCTCCAATGCAAACCAACCCCGTAAGCTTATCTAAGCTTGAGGATGAAGCAATGTAAAATTGAATGAGCATTTTAATATATTGTAAAAAGCTTCTTCTAAATCAATAAATTCTAGTATCTTCTTCCATTCACGTATGTATTCAAATTGTGAACAGTGGTATCAGACCCAATGGCAGCAACTGAATTCGGGGTCGAAGAGAGATGGAAGAGCCGTGAGTGAAAATTTCACTTAAGCATGTAGAAGTCTTTTTATTTTTGAAGTTTTTATTATTTTTGGTGAAGTTGGAAGAGAATTAATTATTTTCCTTTGCCAGAAGAAGTTTTTTAATTGCCAGAAGAAGTATTTTCTTATATCTTTGAATGGAGGGCACCTAAGCCTGAGAGGGAAGTGATAAAATTTTTGATTTGTTTTTTTGGTTGGAATTCAAATTATTCCTTCATCTGGGGCACTGTTTTGATTGCCTGGGAAGCACAGAGATTAAGCAGAGGAGTTGGAAGTTTATATCTGCCTGGAGAGGTGTTGAAATATGAAGTCTGAATTAAGTTTTTCCCGACTTTATTCTATTTATGTCTGTTTTTACTCCGGGGCATTGGAATTTGCTTTATAAGTCTGACAAAATGAAAAAGGTGTTAATAAAGAGTGCTGGGCATGTCTTTTTGTGGCTGGAATGATTTTATAGTCCAAAATCATTGGAAAATACATGCTAGAAGTGGAAGAGAGTACTGAGAGTGATTTTTATCTGTAGAAATCTTCAAAACTACTAACAAAAGCTTGAAAACTATGTAACTTGGCATTGGAATGCAACAAAAAGGGTGCTGAAATTATGAAATCTCCAGTATTACCAAGGCGTTGGAAATGAGACTAAGGCATTGGAAAATCAGAAAATAGCATCCAAAACTTTGATAAAGTTTTAATGTTGTCTTCTTTCGGCTGAAGAAAGGTGTAGTTCCCAATTAATGTTTGCTGGAGAATTGTTTTACCTGGTAACTTACTATTGCTGTGTACCTACTTCACTACTGCATATTTTCATTTTTATTGGGTCACAAGGTAAAAGCAGGGCATATATAGATATTCGTGAGATTATATTTTGAACAAGTGCTTTTGCGAGTTGGTAAGGAGAATGGTCAAATTATACTGCCAAAGGAAATGTCATAGGTTCAAGTCTCACCCATTATTCTTTTGCATGTAGAGCACTATTTCAAAATTAGCATGAAAACTTGAGTTAAGTGCATGTTTGAACTATTACATCTCAAGATGTAGTTGAGGGAAGTTGGTCAAGAGATTAGTTGTAAGTCATTGAGAGTACATTAGAAAACAATTTTTCAAATTCCGTCATTTTTAATGCATCTGGCTTTTGTCTATGGGTGTTTTTGTCTAGTTGATGTTTTGCATAACCATAGGCCTGTAACCACTTGTTCCATAGGTTTTGGAGAGTTCTGCAACCATTTAAATGGTCACTTGTGTGGTTTGGAGTCTTCCCATATGAGTTTTTGGGAGAAAAATGTACCAAAAAGTGGAGAAACAAGGATTTAAATGTATAACAGATGCATTTTCGGTGGAATCCGACACCTTGCCATTGCTTGAAAGTTGAAAATGGAAAGTTCGTGTTTGAAACTCATAGAAGTAGCATTGTTTCTTGCCACCAGTGCATCGGAGACAATCTAGTTGTATTTTGAGGTTTTTAGGTCCCTTGGGATCGAATAGGATGACAAAGCCAAAGACCTACCCATCTTGAGTAACTTCCAAACTCTAAGATCATGTTTTGTTACAAAGGTGTTTTTAGATATGATGATAGATTTGTGAATTTTTCTATCCAATTTTGATTTTTGAGTTCTTTGATATCATTGACGAAGAGTAAACCAAGTTATTTGGTTATGTTTTTTGCTGTAAGGACAACACATCTCTCGTCTGATAGGGGAAGATACTGTGTAGGTCTTCAATCAGTTGTCGTTGATTGTACAAATTGATAGGAGTTGCCAACACTAGTAGTGTTGAGCAAAGTGAGGTCAACATTGTTGGGCATCGGGGTAGATGTGCCATATAGAGGTACTGTATAGTCATTGAGATAAGGATTGGTGTAGTTGAGACACTCCAGGATCGTGCTTATACTTTAGCATGGGTAAAGAATGGTTAGAGGGGATGAGCACGCCCAACAAGATGTTCATCATTTAGGTCACGATCTGTGGATCACAGGCTTTGCGAAGTGACATAGGTTGATCAGTAGCTGGATGTACAGAGTGCCTATTTGTAGGTGCGGCAGGGGCTATTGGATGGCTTCACGGTCATATGCTGCATATTATCTTTTGGTTCCCTTTGGAATAGGGCAGGTTTGTTGGGTCTTGTCATCCAAAGTTTATATTGGTAGTAGTATGTTAGTATGTGTTGTACGGGGCATGCATCTCCTAGTGAGACAACCCCTTTAATAAATAGGTATATAGTTGTGTTAGTAAATTATTAGGCATTAATTTACTTATGTCATGGGTGGTTGGGTAATTAGGTGTTGGTTGGACCATTGGTTCCCATATGCAAACCAACCTCCTAAGCCTTTTTAAGCTCGAGGCTGAAGCAATGTAAAATTGATTGAGCATTTTAATATATTGTAAAAACTTCTTCTAAATCAATAAAATGTAGCAACTATACGAGATAACAAACTAAACAAGTCGTTTACCTAATGAATCAACTAATCAGCGCTGAAAAGAAAAGGACAAATACTAACTAATAGTTGCCTTTCATATTACAATTTTAAAGAAGATAGAGATCAATCATCAACTATCTGTGAAAAGTTTGATGATAAGTTGGCTGTATTAAGCTGTCTTTCAAAGTCATTTAGAGCAGTCTAGTCACTGGTGAATGTAATAGAAAAATTAGAAGACACTATATATTGAAAATTTCAAGGTAGCTCCTACAAGAAGAACACATTAGCAGGGAGGATGAGAATGTAAGGTGGAAAAGTCAATAAAGAGGAAAGAAAATATGCTAATAGGTTGAAAAGTGAACAAGGGTATTTGAGTTTTAGTGAAACCCTCACCATTTGAAAAGGGATTGTAAAAGTTGAAAGTGAGAGTTGTCTCATCAGAATCATGATGGATTGGATGAAGAAATTTTGCATTTTGATTTTATACTGGGATGTGGCTGCACAAGGATTTGGTTGACGTTAAGGCTTGACTAATAGGAGAGCACTTGAACAACTAGATAGGGTCTTTAAGCACTAGATCAATACAGGTATTTATGCACTCGATCGACTCTAAGAGGTTAAGGTCATTTATATATTGACTGATAAGGACAAGACGTCTCTCGACTGCAAGGAGGGCCATTAGGGAATTTACACCCTCGACAAACATGAGAGGAACTCAATCGACATTAGGAAGTTGAGAGTCTGAAAGACTCTTCGCCAAAGGGATGTCGGGCTGCTAGGGATATGATAGAGTTTCTTTGATGCCAAATATGGATTGTGGAGCAAGATGTGTCGACAGTGATACTGTGATCGTGTATATTAGGGGTCAACATTTTCCTGGATTATTGTCAGTGAGGGTGTAATGGTTAATAAGCATTTGATGATAAATATTGCACATAATATAAAATGTAATAAGTGAGTACAATTTGTAAGGATAGGAAGCAGAGGAGTCATAGGCAAATATGAAGGACAAAGGTTATTTGAAGAAAGTGGCTTGTTAAATAATTCAAGATGAGGAAGAAGGGTGCAAACATCACTTAGAGTTTGGTAGGAGTTAGAGGTGATGTAGTCTTCTATGTTGGCAGGAAAGTTCTGGTAGAGGAACATATCACACTAGTCTACTCAAGGTCACTAGACAAGCAAAACTGCAGTTATGCTTGAGCTAAAGCAATGATTAACAGTGGCAGTGTGAAATATAGAAGCAATATGTTCCTTGAATTTGTATTATAGGTGCTGATAGAGTTTAACATTGGAACAGAACATCACTCTTTTAAAGATCAAGTGATAAGAGAAAAAGGAACATCAGCTTGGGAATGTATTAGCAAATGTAGACAGATCTGAGAGTGCATGTAAATGAGTAGGCAATAAGAGGAAGAGGGAGGTCAAGCTGGAAGCAAGTGTAAAATCACATGTGGATTTTAAAGCACATGATGTTTAAAAGTGTTTTTTTTCTGAGTGGAACTTGCATTGACTCCAAAGTTTACCAAACTATTACAAAACTCAGGAATTTTAAATCTCAAAGGAAGTCTGTCAGGACTCAGAATCCAAGTGGCAGATTAGCTTAGCAATTTTAGTTTAAGCTCTGAAAATTGAAATTGAAGATTACAACGCAAGATTGTTATATTGGAAGACTGGTTGCCTGATGTCCATATGCATGTACCCATGGCTGTTGGTGGTTGCTATCACCATTTGTGACAGGCAGCTGACTTCCAGAGAGGTGAAGACACTGAAATCTATTGGCAATTGTTGCTGCCCAATTGTTTGAGTCCAATAGGCAGCTCACCACGATGTTGATGCCTACTAGCTAGTTGGCTACATTGGAATGTATCGAGTAGGCTATTCAGGCTGGCAGCTAGTTGCTCATGGAAAATCAATTGTCCATGTGATTTTTGGCTATGTCTTGGGCCATTGCAGCACACTGAATGGCCGCCAATAGGGAGGAGATTTCTGCTTTAAACCAACCATGGGGCATCTCAGATCTGGAGACTATTGATGCACAATTACTGGTCATAGATGTAGAAAATATAACCTTTCTCAGTTTATTGCATGTTGTTATAAGTAGATATAAGACTGGGTGAAGTGAAAAATTCTGATTTTGACTGGTATTCTCTAGAATTTACTCGGATTTAATGCAGTTGATCCATTTTCATCAACTAAATCTGTTATGTAATGTCCCCAATTCCGAGTAGATGGCCTAGGAGGCTTTTCATCCATCTTCACCTTGGTCATGTAGGGGCCAATGACGTTGATGGTTATTGGGTATGGTTTGCACCTTCATTTCACTTATAGGTTATGTTTCGACGTTGGACATGTACTTTGAGGTGACTTAAGTGAAATAAGGTTGTGTGATGCTCCCCTATGGTACTTTATGTTCTAATTTATGCTCCCCTATGGTACTTTATGTTCTAATTTTGCATTGGGATAACTTAAGTGTACTTTTGGCTTAGTGGTGATAAAGTAACTTAAGTTATTTTATTATTATGTGGTTTTTCCCCCAAGGAGGTCGATTAGGGTTCTTTTGGGCCCTTTGTTGCAATGAAGAGTTATCAAAGAGAAGTGCTTGGGGAGAGTTGGAATTCATTCATACACTCATACTTTTCAAATATTGGAGCCATTGTTGGTTGCACTCTTTTAGCTTGTGGGAGTAAGATTCTACAGGAACCCTAGCTTCGTGGCGAGAGATCCACTCCTAGCTAGCAGATCAGAATTATCAGAGAATTTCAAGGGTTTGCTCAAGTGTCGGAGAGAGATTATTTGGTCCATACTTCAGCCATCTATAGATCAGATTATTCCCAGCGTTTGAGGCAAGCTTGGTGAATTCCCAGGAGGAGTTTCATTTAGTTTGGGCTTTATTTATTTTCAGATCTACTTACTTAGGGTTTTGCAGCAGTGTTTTCTAGGGTTTTGGTTGGAGTTTTTAGTTTTCTAGGTTGGATCTGATTCGTTATGATTTAAATATATTGCTGTCTGAATTTCAGAATTTATAAAGATCATTTCAGCTCCTTGTGAATTTTTGGAATTTTTAGGCAGTTTCAACAGTTAAAATAAATAAATAAAATCAGATTTGAGAGATAAAAATTATTTCTTCTTGTTTATTGTTCTACATATTTTTCTAAGTTATTTGAAGCTTCTGGGTAGTGTTAGAAATTATTATTCTGGAAAATACAAATTTTTCTTTGTTTCTGCATATTGCTGTCCTAAAAATCAGAAAAATTAGAATTTCAGTTCGCTGTTATTTTTATATATTTTGTGAATTTCAAGTGATATCCCACAAGGGATATTTCATGTTATTTGGCCAAGTGAAGTGTTTGAGCACATCTTTTATGAAGTACCCAATTTAAATTACAAAAAGGTTCCATCGGAAGGTGATGAACGGCTGTTAGACTCTTGTACAAAACCCCTACAATCACATGGATATTTTAGGTTTGTTTGAAGGAGAAAGTCCGCATTTGAAGGTAGAGTACTAATCTGATTTTTTTAATTTCAAATTTAGCTTCTTGTTCATCATTTTTGTGTTGTTATGGATCAGATCAAGGGAACTTTTGAAGCTTAGGTCACCTCTGACTCCATTCAGGCTGTGTAGGATGATCTTAACCACCACATTCTATTACTAATTTACTTGGCCTTGTTTTCGATTTCTATCCATAGAGTCCGACACCCAGCTACCTAAGACGACCCTTAATCGTTGTTGGCCAATCCCAACTGCCCAGGTTGATCTTAGATCATCATATACCATCTTTTGGTTCTCCCAACCTACCTTTTGGTCATCATGAGCATCTATTGGGGACAAAAACATGAACACTTTCAATATTATATATCAATTAAATAACAATTGCTAGTTAAAACAGAGCAATTTTCGTGGCATGATCTTAAAGTTTGCAAATTCTCAGATATGATGGAGTAGTCTAATGTCCCATGGCCATCAAAGTCTGCCTGTAAGTTTTCTGATGCAAGCTGTGTCATCACTTAACAACTTGTGAGGGCGTTTGCAGATAAATTTCTCCCTTGAACCTTTCAGATTACTCCTAGGTAGCTGGTACGGTTCGGGTACGGGTATGGGGATCCGGTACGTTGGTATGGCAATTTTTTGGGGGCCCGGGTACGGCACTTGGGTACGGCAGTACAATATACATATAAAATATTAAAAATATAGCCAAATAAGCAAAAATTCAGCCTTATACATGAATAGAGTAAACAAATTAATAATTAAGTGAAATAGCCAAATAATGTATTAATAAGTCAATGCATTTTGTCATGATATTCATTGATTGAACTTCGAACAAGTACATTGTTCAAACTCCAAATGTTACAATGTCCAATTATTAACATAAATAATAACAAATCACATAACTGGACTGGAATTCTGGCTATTACCAGCTCCCTTCAAATCTGGCAGTTCAGATTCCTTTGGGGTTTCTCTTATTATTCCTGCATTAGTCTTACTTGCTAGTGGAAATGCTGCCACTGTGTTTTTTGATCCTACATTACCCAAACGCATCTCAACTGTTGCAGTTTCAGCCATTGTTTTAGGTACTTCCGTGAAGTTTTACCACAGTTGAATCATTTACGTAATCGCATCTATTGACCTTTATTGACCCCCCAAAAATAGTTTTTTTTTTTTTACAAAAAAGTTAAAAATAAAAAACAAAAAAAAAAAAAAAATTTAAAAAATGTTGTTTTTACTGGTGGGTACGCCTACAGGTATGGCTGGGTACGCCTTGGGTACGGCCAGAAGTGCCGGGTACGTCTGGCCGTACCCAAGGCGTACGTGCACCCATACCACCACGTGCACCGGGACGTGCGTCTGCACCCATACCCATGCCCTACACAGGCACGCATGCGGCTACCTAGGATTACTCAATTGGCATTGTGACTCTAATATTGCAACAAGGAAACTCAATCTGATTGGGTGAAATCCATAGTTACCAAGTTCGGCGGATCTGGAGGAAATCCGGTTCAAACCGCATTTATTAGAGGGATTTGGATAAATCGATGACGGTTCGGTCAGACTTTTCACAAAAAAAAACCCTACACCTAATCACGTTAACCCTAGACTGCTAATGGCTAAAAAAATGTATAAAATGGTGCATTTGGGTTGCTAAAACAAAAAGTTGGATTTTGTTTGAGCAAGCATTTGTCCGAGGATTACGCTGAGCATTTATCGTGGTCGCAGTGGTCGGGATTTGTGGTTGAAGTTGAAGTCTTGGCCTCCAAACTAGTCGTGGTTGTCTCCAAACCAGTCGAAGTTGAAGTTGTGGCCTCTAAGTGCCCCACGCAAGCTCCAAGGTGAAGTTGTAGTTGTTGGTGAAAACGTGATTCGGCGCAAGTTCTCGCTGATTCAACACAAGCTCGTGAAGTGGAAGAACCCTGTTGGTTCTCAGGGGGGTGAGGAGGTTAGGCGGTGGCGAGGAGCATCAACGGCAGTGAGAGGTATGTCGTTCTCCCTTTTTCTCCATATTTTTGCGATTAGGTTTTATTTAGGATTAATTTTATATAGTTTTTTATTTATTAATAATTATAATTATAACGTTTTCAATGTTTTCGTTTATAATAGTTTAAAATATTATATAGTTTATAATTTAATAATAGTTTATAATAATTTATTATTTATTAATAGTTAATAGTAGTTTATTATTTATCAATAGTTAATAATAGTTTATATGTAGTTTATTATTTCTTTTAAAATAGTTTATAGTTTATTATTTCTTTTATTAATAGTTAATAATAGTTTATTATTTCTTTTATAATATTTATAATATTATATAGTTTATAATTTAATAATAGTTTATAACTATTAATAATTAATGAATAAGTAGGTATTATTATTTATAATACTTTATTATTTTATAATAGTTTATGGAATAATTTACTTTATAATTATTATAATTTATAATAGTTTTCGGGAATTATAAATTATCATACATTATTATTTTATAATAATTTATAATAGATTACTTTTATAGTTTATAATAGTTTAAACTTTATATAGTTTTTATTTCATAACAATTTATAATAAACTATATAAATAGTTTATTATTTGTTACAATGTGTTCTTTTATAATTTATTTATAATATTAATTAATAAATTATTAATAAATAACTAAATAAGTAATTATTATTATTTTTATTTTTCAGTTATCAATTTACATTATTTTTACGTTTTATAATTTTTTTATTTATATTTTATTACATGTTACAAATGGACAAGTAAATTTTTTTTTTAAAATAAAGTATTTATTTTTTAATTTTTTACATTTTATTATTAAATATTAATTAACATGTTCTCTTTATTTTATTTTTAACCTTTTAATTAATAAGCAATATATGTATTGAAAACGTTTATCATTTTTTTTGCAGGAAGGGTACCTTATCAACAACACCATGGCAAGTCGTGCGTTGGAGATGAAATACATTGTCTGCGAGATGGTGAAGATAATATCAAAAATATGAGATGCACTCTATGTAATTCAAATATCACAGGCACTGTAACAAGGGTTCGTAGTCATTATATTGGGGGTAAAGATGTGAAGACTTGCCCAGTAACAAAAGAGGAAGGGAAGTATGTTGAATTCGTTAATCGAATTCAAAGCAAATATGAATTGAAGACACTTGCAACAACAGCAACTTCAAAAAAGCCAAAATCCAAAGTAGTATGTCACAAATTGGCTCTTTTAGTAGCTCACTCCATCAACATTTGCCCAAGGAAGTAAAAGTGCACAAGGGATGTCTCAGGGTTCATTGAAATCGCTTGTGGAAGCCACAAGAAAAGCATGATGTTGACAAATTGGTGGCTCAATTTTTTTATGCAAATGCCATCCCTTTCAATGTTGTTCGAAATCCCCATACAAAAGCCATGGTAAAATCAATTGATACAAGCAAGGAAGTAAAGATTGCAGATTTCATTTTCAAATGCATTGAATCTACCATTCTAGAGATTGGAGAAGAATATGTAGTACAGGTTATTACAGATAATGCAACAAATTGTAAAGCAGCAGGTGAACTTCTTATGGCTAGGTTTCCTCATCTGTTTTGGACCCCATGTGCAACTCATGTTTTAGATCTTTTGCTTGAAGATCTAGCAAAGTTAGAGTGGGTAAATAATGTTGTTAGAGAAGGGAAACAAATTTCCAAATTCATACTTAATCACCGCTTGACCTTGAGTTTGTATCGGTCATTTGCAAAGCGTGAACTTCTTTCCCCTGCTGAAACAAGATTTGCATCAATTTTATCACTTTGCAGAGAGAGGTGGAGGAGAGGACAGCTCTGAGAAAAGTTGTGGTGAGTGAAGAATGGGCACAATCTAAGCTTTCTAAGGAAAGCCTTGCAAAAGATGTTGAGAGAATCATCTTAGGAAGTTCATTTTGGGAGAATGTTGAGAAGGCCTTAAAGGTGTTTGAGCCACTTGTCCAACTGTTGAGATTGGCTGATGGCATGAAACCTTGCATTAGCTTTGTGTATGAGGGCATGGAGCAAGCAAAGGAACAAATAAAAAAGTACTTGCAGATGATTTTGAAGTTCAACAAATATGGGACATTGTGGACATACGTTGGGACATGCTACATCGCCCTATCCATGCAGTGGGGTGCTATTTAAATCCTAAGCTTATAGAGGTGGATCATGATGCAAATGAGGAGGTAAAGAACGGTGTATTGGAAACTATAAACAGGTTGGTTCGTGATGATGATGAGAAGGCTAAGGTGAGAAGGCAACTCACTATATTCAAGAACCAAGAGGGCATGTTTTCTCGTAAGGAGGCACAAGAAGACATCCACTGCATGGATCCTCATTTATGGTGGCAGACTTATGGTTCTTCTACTTCAGAGCTTCAAAAGCTTGCTGTGCGTATTCACAACCAGTGTGTCAGTGCTTCAGCATGCGAAAGAAATTGGAGTACACATGATTTGATCCACACCAACAAGAGGAATCGACTAGGAGCTAAAAAACTCTCAGATCTTGTGTTTGTCCACAACAATTTGCGTTTGCTTGAGAACAATCTTGCAAAAGAAGATGGCGAGTCTCACTTTGGAGAATCATCCTTTGAAGAAATTCAAGAAATCATTGATAGTGATGATGAACATGGATTAGATGATGGTGCTAGTGCTAGTTTTGATTTTGAAGAAGGCTTTGATGTTGAAGCAGGTTTTGATGTTGCAAATGTTTGAAACTTTTAAGTTTCATTTCAGTGTGGAGCTTAGGCTCGAAACCATGCCACTCTTTTAATCAAATTTCAAACTCTTTTGCATTTCTCAATTCTACAAACTTTAATTTTATGTTCTTATGATGATGATGATGATGGTAGATGGATATTTTTTTGTATGATTTGTCTATATATAATAATATAAGTATACAATAATATAAATATATAATAATATAAGTATATATATTCTGAACTAGATTTTTCCGATTTTTTTGAATTTTTTCGAGAACTCCGGATTTTCGGATTTTCTTTCCCTTCTGAATTTAATTGGATTTTCGAACTTGGTAACTATGGTGAAATTGACAAAAATCATGATTGTTTTTCCAAATTCTAGATTTCAAAGTCTGAGGTGAAGCACAAGCCTAATTGTCAAAGGCATTCACTTAGGAGTAAGTTTAGAGGTGAATGTGGCATATTTAAGGGAGAAATAAAGCACAATTGTCAGTTTTAGTTTGCCTTCATCACCAGCCATTTTGGTTGTTTGGGTCCAAGCTATCTACCAGCAGGCAGTTTAACCGAAGTCCAATTCAAAGTTACAGTTCCCAAAACACTTTGTTTTTGTGCTGTTGAGTCATTTACCGTTAGCAGTTCGAGTTGGATCCTACATTTGGAGCCCGTGCTACTTTTTGATTGTTGTCGGCAGGATGCCAAATTCCTTAGAGATGGACATATATGTAAATGCTAGTTTTAGTGATATATACTTATTATACTGAGTTGGTAACTGTAAAAAAACATTTATGTTAAAGGAATGATCGTGCAAGTTGTAAGGTACTCAAGACCTCTGTTTTAATTTTTACTTTGGTGATAATTATGGTAAGGTCATGTACAAACTGTTCTTGTCAATTGACATACCTTCCATGTTCCTCTTTCGTATGTGCTTGATGGTTCAATCCAATTAAAATTTTCAATTGAGTTCTACATACGGATCTTTCTATGTGACCTAGGCCTGAGCATGGACCATGTACATATAGTGATGCTTAATTAAGGGATTCATATACATCTAAATTATGCTATTCTCATTTCTATATATGACTGTTCTTATTTCAGTATTTTTGTAGATGTGATGTGAAGCTTTTCATGTTTTTTCCATCTTTGAGGCACTTCTTCTTTGTCCTTCAATTTGTTTATCTGAGTGTGGGTCTTTTGTGGTCCTATAACCATTTTGTTTTGCTCATATTTATATGTTGGTTTCTGAGTATCTTCCATCTCTAATCTCCTCCTCCTTTGATAGGTTATTTGTTGTTTGAGTAAATATTTATTGCTGCAACTTTACATTTTCTTCTTCTTGTAACATCCAAGAAGATGCTTCTGCTGTGAAGATTGAATTTTCATTAATAATAATAACCTCTGCTAACAATGACTTTCTTGTTAGTAGTATCATATAACTTGTATCCTATTTGAATCCAAACTATTTCCGATAAAAATGCATTGTTTGCATTTACCTTTGAGCTTATGGCTGATTGCATATGGAACATGAACATAGGCTGTATAACGAAATACTCTAAAATTTGATACTGGTGGTTTTCCACGTGATTAAAATTCATATGGATTTGTATTTTAACTGCTTTTGTGGGACTTTGATTGAGATTTACTGGCATCTTCTGCCCAAACTCCGTATTCTATATTTCAGCCTTTCATAATGTAACTGACCATCTTCATTATTATTTGTTTATTTCTTGAAGACAATTTTTTTGTGATGTAGGAGGTGGTTGTTTGTTTCCAAATTCCTTTCCTCTGACAAAAATTGGAATTGATTGCAGCATACTCTTCACCTTTGTTGGAATCGAAGTTTTTATGTTCGGGTTGCTTTTATTTTCTACCAATGCTTTAAAAGACTTGAAATACTCAGAAATTTGTGATTTATATTTCAAGAAACAGTCAGATTCTTCTTGATCAACAATCTATGAAAGAAAATATAATTTAACTCCTGATGATGCTGCATTTGTGATCGTACCTGTCGAGTTGCAATTTTTTTGAAACTGCATCTATGTTGTTTCCTTGGTAGGAAAGCTTCCCAAACTACTCCTCCGATGATTTCTGTAAGACCTTGAATCATGCTCTTCTTATTTAGCAGATTAATAGAGAAATAATTCAGATGACCATTTTGACTTTTCACTGCAAAGAAAAACTTGTTCTTTCTTCGCTTTAGCTTCAAATCTGTAGGGAACTCTGGTCACTATTTTTGGCTTGTTTTTAATAACTGCAGCTTATCAAATTCGTTTTTATATATATATATTAGTATTTTCCTGCAATTTAACTAACTGAGAAGATTCTGTGTTATGTTAGGCACATAAAGAATAGTGTTTGTCGGTGCCAACATTGTTCTTGGATAGTGTTATTGGCACTATTCTTTTTCCTTGTACTTCACATCTTGATATCTCCTGTCATCTTGAAGCACAATCTAGATAAAATATCCCTACATGGATCTGAATGAGTGCTTACATTACAAATAGCCGATTAGTTTCTTCTTTTATGTTGAAGTTACTCCCTATAATTTCTTTTTCCTCTTCCTATCTTTGGATTGCTTTAAGTTATTAATCTGTCTGTTTCTTAAAACATACATCTTCATTTCGATCATCTTCCTATAGTTACAATCATAGTCACATGGAGGTGTGGTGGCATGGGTAATGGTACTGTGACGGAATGCCATTTAAATCAGGTACATGAGCAAATGAATAAGGGTATGGCTTTATTGTATATAATTTTAAATATAGTCACTGGAAGCTGTGGGTATGTGGATGGGGATATGGTCCTTGTGCCAATATTGGTGTTTCCTGGTGACTATGGTTACAATGATTATAAGAATTTCCTTTATCTGAATTGGAATTTGTACCTGCATGATGATTATCTTTTGCAGGTTGATTATTATTCTCATTTCTAACTTCTGCCATGATCGATGACTATATCCGTGTCAGATATTTGGTGTAGATAACTGATCTTTCAAAATTATAATCTCGAGCTTGTCTTTAGTTTCATACTTGAACTGGAGCACAGTCTGAATGAACAAAGTGTTAGAATATGCGGAGAGCGAAAGAATAAAGAAAGATTAGAACGTACAAAGAACGGATGAAGAGAAACCGGAACACACTCATTATTCATTGTGTGTCCGTCCTTTTATTATGTGAGAGATGGTTACAAAATAGTTGAAGTGGTTACAACCGTTTATTAGTTAACACTTAATTAATAATTTGTCAGCCTTATATTCTAATACCCCTCTTAAGGCTTACACTATAGAACATATTGACAAAACATTGAAGTAACAGAACCAAACAAGACCACACATTCTTCAGAAGCTTTTCCCTTTGAAAACAATGTTTTGACCAGGTAGAACTCCATCAAGCTGCCTCCCGACCCTCGTAAAGGTGTAGTTCCCGAGCTGAATTCCCGAGTTCTTGGATTCCACCTCCCCGAACTCCCGAATTACAGAATCTCCCGAATTGTTGGACAACCATCCATATTGAGCTACTCCCATAGTGCTCCATCAAGTTGTCTCATGACCCTTGTAAGGGTAAATTCCCGAGATCCATAGACTCCCAAACTATCTGGGCAGCCATCCATGCTGAGTTTTACCTACACTAGATCCCTTACTGTCTTCAAAGTGTGAGGCTTCTTTTAAAATACGTATTCTCTATCAGCGAGTTCATCATTTTTAGCATCCGGTGGATTTTCAACAATGGCTACATTAATTTCATTTGATTTGTCTTTCATCTCGATTTTTACTTTCCAAGTATGAAAGTTGAGGCCAAAATATTTGTCTAATGGAATTTCCATTCTATGACAAAATACCTCAGAAAATATCCCTTTTTCCCAAAATAAAGAATGACCCGCAAATTATGTGGCAAGATTTTAAAACTGATTTTTTTAAAGCAAAGAAAGGAAACTATACCAGACAGGTTTGTGCCACAAATGACTGCCTGTAACTGAAAATTGACAAACTGTGTTTTCTTTGTTTTGCACTAGCTACCTTCGAAAATCACGTTTTTTCCTCTTTCTTGTGATTTTGGATTGTGTTTTCTGCAAGAAGCGTGCCCTAAATCACGTTTTCTCTGCCGCATTTTGCTTGTCACGTTTTGCCCTGAAAATTTCTTATTTTTGTGCCCTAATTTTGCAATGGTGTGGTTATGTTTGTTGTACGTGCCCTTGAACTGAAACTGGGTCGTTTTCTGCCCTTTTTGATGACTTTTTTATCTGTGTTATTGCTGGCTGCCCTTCAATATTGCTTTTGTGTTTAGCATTCAAATTGGTGTTTTGCTCATACGTGCCCTAACAGGACTGGTTTGAACTTCTTCCCTTCTCTTTCTCCTTGCTTGCCCCACTTTGATACCAATGTTAGAATATGCGGAGAGAGAGAATAAAGAAAGATTAGAATGTACAAAGAACGGATGAAGAGAAACTGGAATGCACACATTATTCATTGTGTCCGTCCTTTTATCATGTGAGATGGTTACAAAATGGTGGAAGTGGTCAGAACCATTTATTACTTAACACTTAACTAATAATTTATAAGCCTTATATTCTAATATAATACAAAGTTGGGCGGGGTAAAAGCAGGGAAAGTGAGAATGATTTTCTTTTTCACCCCACTTGTCCAAACACCATACAAAAACATATCTAGGTTTTACTGTCCTCAACGCAGGAAACTACAGAGGAATGAACTCACAATATTATAAATTTCTTCTATCATCCTATTTTTGATTTTACTTCATGAAAGCGAAAATCATCATTCACTAAGAAAACCTTGAAAAACCCTCGGAAACAATTCCATGACAAATATTTGTTTTGTTTTCTTAGCACGGCGAAAAGTAAAGCTCAGAAATTATTTTTCAGAAAGTATTTGACCCTTCTGAAAATCATAGGGAGAGGCTATTGAACACTGCAAGGTACCTTGAACAATGCTGCCATGAAGTGCAGAAGGTTCTGCAGAGAATTGGACAACATCGCCAAATGCAAAGCGTTAATAGTAGATCCTTTAATTATTTTGCAGAATCGCACCACATGTGAGACAAAAGTGAAGATTAAAGCCCAAACCCTATGCTTAAAACAGAAATTTTAGCAGTCTGGACTGTCAGGTCAAATATGAGGTGGAATTCTTTACCTGTACAGTCTAGCGTTTTCCATGTTTAGGCCTGCACCTGGTAACTATGAATCATGTTCAGAAAATTGCACAACCATGTTGGAACTAAGGATTCGTGATTGTGCAAGACTCATCTATCCTTGGTGTATTTATTCATAACCATTTTTTCTATCAACAAATGACTAATATCATCTGGAAGCCTATATAAACAACCTTTAATACATCTGCGGAGCTCAGACGACTATGACTAACTTTGGCTCTGTCTAGTTCATTCTTATTGTCAACTTCTACAGTCATCTCTTCTTTTAAATCAAATACCCTATGCTTTTTTGCCTCTGCAACAATGTTATTTACATTCTCATGGCTCATCAACCACTTTTATAGTAGCCTCAAGCTTGTTCTTATCCCCAGTCAGAAAAAGATGACATTCCAGCTGTAGTAGATTGTATTGTGGTATCTGTTGTACTAAATAGAAACTATTGGAGATAAAAGAGAAATTTCCTTGCAGGAAAATGAAAGACAGTATTGAATTTGCTTCATTTTTGTAAATGTTCCTCAGGATTGAGTTGTGCTTCCTGCATCATTTGCATATGCGTGGTTTGTGTTTCACGTGTCATTCACATTAATCACTTCACTGAAGATTGATGTAAATTCGCTACTTGGGTTCTCAGTAACTGGGAAATCTCCATTTGTGCGGTAACTCCGTTACACTGTATCTTTATCTAAAATGTGTTGACTGTGACAATTTCCGAAAAGAAATATAAGAAGAATAATGACAATATTAATGACTTAAGGAAATGTATCTAGGAATACTGTCCTTTATGTCTTGTCTTTACTTTCATTTTCCGCAAGTTAAACTATTCAATAGCTATGTTGAACCCAAAACTCAACTCTGAACATGTCAACCTATATAATAATGATTTAAAAAGACTATATTTGTATGGTGCTATAATGGAGCTTATTACGGGTTGATGCTTATTCATTTGATTTATGAGCAGAGTGTCACAGTTGGGAGTATCTGGGGAGAAAGATGGCTGAAATGGGTATGTAACTGTAAAATGGATACCAGCACAGGTGTGGGATGTATCTGAAGCCACATCAGATACAGACAAAATGCCTTTAAATTGTCGTATGCCTCCTTAATTCAAGGACATTTGGGGTTGTGTGACCCAGACAAAGTCACAAAAACATAGAAATGGGCAAAACACCTTTAAATTGGGGTATTAATCCCCAGTATATGGACTTTTGGGGTCACTTACCATATACAAACTCACAAAAGAACATAGAAACAAGAAGAAAGGACCTCCCAGTTCCACTTAGATTTAATAAATTTGTGATATTAGTCAGATTGTAATTGAGCTAAAAAAGTATTAATTGTGCAATTGCCAATAGCAGATTTAAATAATCATTTCAAATAGTCATTCATAGTAGCAGGAGCAATTGAAAATTATCTTACAAACAAAACATGCAATAAATGTACAAGGTTTTTTTGGGGTACATGGTATTATACGAGTGCTTAAAAACATCAATGATTGGAAATTGATATGTTTAAGAAGATAAAAACTGAATAGATGCAAGATTATATAATATGCTATTAATTTAAACATGCTGTCATCTCATTGCAGTTTCTGTTGAAATATGTACTAATGTGGCATGTTCATGGGTGTACAAATGTGAAAACGAAGCATTACCAATAATATAATTAGTTACAAAGTAATTAAAAATTACATGGATGCTAACCTGAGTATGGTAAAAATATTACATTTTAAGTAAAGAGAGATTTATATGGTGCCATAATGGAGTATATTGCGGGTTGATGCTTATCCATTTGATTTATGAGCAGGGCAACACAGTCGGGAGTATCTGGGGTGAAAGATGGCTGAAATGGGTATGTATGTGTACAGTGGGATGTATCTGAAGCCGTACCAGATACAGACAAAATGCCTTTAAATTGTGGTATGAATCCCGTTCCAGGGACATTTGGGGTGTGTGATCCTCACAAACTTACAAAAAAAACATAGAAACGGACAAAATGCCTTTAATCTGGGGTATATGACTCCCGATATAAGGACATTTGGGGTCATGTCTCCTATACAAACTTGTAAAAGAACATAGAAAATAGAAGAATGACCTTCCCGGTTCCACTTACATATATTTAAGAAATTTATGATATTAGTCAGATTGTAATTTAGCTAGCTAAAAAGGTATCAATTTGGTATCAATTGTGCAAATAGTCAATAGCAGATATAAATAATCACTTAAAATAATCATTTTTACTTGCAGGAGCAAGCAAAGATTATTTTGCAAACAGAACATGTGACAATGTACAAGGGTTTTTTTGTGTACATAGTATTGTACAGTTGCTTAAAATTTAAAAACATCAATGATTGGAAAATAATATATTTAAGAAAAAACTGAACAGATGCAAAGACATATATCTATGAATGATTAAATAGGCTATTAGTTTAATCATGTCATCATCTCATAACAATCTCTGTTGAAATATTCACTGATCTGGCTTGCTAATGGGCGTACAAATGTGATAATGCAGCATTAACAATAATATAATTAGCTAAAAAGTACATAGATAATGACCTGAGTATGGTAAAATTATTACATTTAACTTTTAAGGGGATAAAGTTAGTAGGTGGGGAGAAATTCTCAATGCCATATTGACTTCTCATAAAAATCTAATTTTACCATTTTTTCCCATTTACTGTATTCAATCAAGAACTTCTCATCTATATTTTCCTTAAATTGCATACAGCACTTGGAATTATAACATAAGTGAATGCTTGAAAATTAACAGCCAGTATATACAATATACATCATTCCCACGCAAGACCTGGCATTTCAAAGAATATAAATAATGATCCAAATTTCCATCTGCCATTATTTATTTTATAATGTTTTCAATATGGTTGCTATAAATAATTTTTAGTGTTTTTGAATTTCTTGATTTCATTGTGTTATATGCATGTCCTGCCATAAGCTCAAAATGATATAAAAATTTACTGCTGTCCCCCATACCAGCATGCCCGTGTTTTGTAGATCTGCACTGGATACTACCTGTACCCTCAAACCCATCCACTCTTTATTATGACGTTAAGCTACATTTAGAACTTGCTATATGCTTCATTTTGTTTGCAATGTGCACAGACAATGATCCTATCTTTGTGATAAAAGTGTTTATTACAGGCCCCGAGTTATATGGGATGAAGGAAATTTGGAAGAAATAGAGGCCAACAAACCTGTAAGGCAGAAAATTATTGAGCCCAAAACTCCATACCATCCTCCAGAATATGAAGATGGTAAATATACGATCCTTGAAATACATTAAAGCAAAGCATAGAGCATTTATTTTCTCTCTTTGCATAGTTCTAGATTATACAATGGGTTCAACAGATGTATTGAAACCGATGGAAGGAAATCCTTGTTGCAGGGTTCATATCAGTGTCAGATGAAGACAAAGCTGTGGATGCTGCTGCACATGCGGAATTGATACGGGTTGCATTGAGTAAAGTTACAAATTTGAAAAGACAAGGTAGTGATTGGACTTCTTCTGGAGATGAGGCAGAGGACATGGAACAAGATGAAGAGGGTTTGTATACACGCATCTTCTCAGTTCGACCTGAAAGTGGGAAGACACTAATTTAGTTAATAGTGTCCGTATGTTTTTTTCTAAATGTGGACTAACTAATAGCAAGCAAGGTCTGCTCTTCTTTAAACACCCAATATTTAAATCATTTTTATAGCTCAAGACACCTCTGATGCCTTTTGCTCAGCTGGTAGGAACTTATCATATTGTATGTCGGAGAATTTCCATTATATATAATCAGAGTTCAAGAGAAGATCCATGACCTCATAGGATATGCCGATCACAGATAATTAATTTCAAGGTGTAGCTCAATGCACAAGCATTGCCCATAAGTATCCGTCTACCAATGCTGAGATATATTATCAAAATCTCTTGGACTCTTGAAACGGACAAAGAATATTAATCTCAAGTTGTATTCGGTAAAAACTGCTTCGTTAGCACTTGGATTGCATAATTATTGCATCCATGACTGTGATCAAACAATTATTTGCCAACAAATGTTTCATTATGTGGATTCGTTAATCCTACACAAACCTGGAACTGTATTTTTCAGTATTCTTTCTCCTTACCATATGCCTAGAATCTCTCTTATTGTCTTGAGTCAATATTTTGATTACATATATCTGGGCTATATATTGAGTACCGAGTGGTTATTAAGGATTTATTTTATGCTGCTCGGTTGTAGCACCAAATTTTTGTCAAGTAATACTTCTTTTTCTTTCTGTGTTTTCAGTTCATGATGCAGATGGGAACAAACTGAGTTTTGAAGAGCTCAGGCGATTGCATTATGATGAATACCGGAAAGTCAAACAATTGCATCAGAAACATACTGTAGAGAACAAACACAAAGAAGAGAATGGAAAACAAAGGTTCTATTCTGACGGAGAATAGTTGCCATGTACTATTTTATTATAAGTCATTATGTATTGATATTCAAGAATAATATTTTTCACCTGAAGAAAGCCTCTCCATTAACTGATAGTAATGTCCGCTGATTACCTTTGTAGATCAGGAGTTGTTGAATTTTATAATCAGCCTGAGTTATATGTTTTGTGACCAATGTTCGTTTGTGAGAGAATTTTGGTTTCTACACTCCTTAGGTCACTCAAACGTTCGAACCATCAGCAGGAGCCAATGGAGGATGCCCTTTCTCGTTTGGAGATTTTTCGAGGATGAAATCAGGAAGGAAGTGGATAAAATCTGTAAGAACAACACTTTTATTTCTTAAACTTGTATATAGTAAGTTTTCAGATTTATATAAGAACTTATATACATTTGATTTTTTTTGAATGATCGTAAGCCAGAGTCAATGATTTTACTAACCTTCAATGAGATGGCACTTTTAGTGCATGTGGATATATATTTTTGTATTTCACTAAATTGGATCAGGGTTTAGCTGTTGCCTAGGTTCATATTTGATGAGCAATCACTAATGCATATTTGTGTGCCTTTGTTAGCCTGATACTAGATGACAGTAGTTGATGCTTGGACTTGTTTTATTGCTACAATCTGCATAGGATATAATTTGTCTTTTTACCTGTTGTTTGCATGATAGCTAATTTTAAAATCTCTGGGACATAAACAGACTATCAAATGTGATTAAGGGCAAGTTTTATGGTTTTAGTACATCTAGTCATGGCCTATTTTAATAAAGGGTTAATCATTGTTTAGAATTCTTCATTCCATGTCGGAAGCATGTTTGGCTGATGCAACACTATGGTTTTTTGATATCATATAAGAATTTAGAATCCATTCAAAATCGTGGATTTCCTGCCAAACAGGGCTAGTCTTCTTTGCAGTAAAACCTTGGTTTTGTTCGTCTCCAATAAGTTTACAATATTTTCCGTCGGGTGTTGTATGCCCTTATTGCTCTCACAATAGTGAAGAGCCTCTTTTAGTTAAGGTAAATGATATATGGTGACTCGCCCTATCTATATATGGGGGCGGCTCTCTAGCGTCCTCCAGCCCCAGTTATATATTCTAGATATGGGAGACGGGCCCGCCTCTGCTAACTCCCTGGTATGGGGGATATAGGATATAGATATAGCCGCCACCCCTGGATATGGCGATGGGACTATCTGTCCGGGCTGGGGTGATACAACTGGAATCACCCCTGTATATATAGATGCTCGTTGGCCCCTGTAGCCCACAGCCGGCAGCCTGGGCATTTGTAGATGACATGCACACACACACACACACACATATATTGATATTGTGGTGGATTATATGATTGTGTATCAAATATGGTGATTTGGTGTACACAATCCCATATTGACGTTCTTTTGTAAAGCATTTTTCTCCTTGTTTATGGCAGGATCTTTTTATGATTGACATATAGTACCAACATGTATTTTTGTATAAGGTGCAAACCCCTTTTCCATAAAGCCAAGCTATGTGCAGTTTCAAGTCAAGATAAGTGAGAGACTCTTTTGAGTTGCATGGTTAGGACTTGAGTTTTTGTGGCTTTGCGTGTATGTGCCCCATTGGTTTGAATGCTTTGAATTTGCATTCTCAATTTCAAACCTACTTTTTGAGGGTAAGTTTTATATATAATAGTGAATATATATGTAATGGAGGGAGCGATAGATAGAGAGGGAGGGGCGATATGTTCTAAATATAAAATGCTGTATATTTTACAAGGTTGAATGCCGGAAGGACTTCATGGATCTAAGAGTTGAATATCCACACAACTCTTGTTTGGCACATGCACGGTACATGAGCTGAGGCCAACAGCTGCAGCGGGGTAAATTCTATGCCTTGGAATTAGAAGGGTCAGCAGGGCAGTTTGCATATTGGTTTGCTATTTCACAATGATCTGGTTTATGGTTCCACTATGGGTTTTGCTAGTTATTTTATATACCATATGGCCAGTCTATTGGTTTGCTTTTTCTCAACGATCTGGTTTATTGTTCCACAATGGGTTTTGTTAGTAATTTCATATCCCATATGGCCAAGCTATTTGCATTTCTCAGTATGTGCTGTTATATTTTTGTATACCAGGAGTCTTTTCTGGTCTCCACGAACATTTACTGTTATTTATGCTGACGTCTGTGTTTGAACTTGGTCATAGTATAGGCTATAGGGTTCTTATTGTAGTTTCATGGCCTTGGTGTTCGGGATTTGCTTTTTATCCTTACCATATGTCTAATACAAGGCATAAAGTTTCAGTGAGATATAGATTAAAAGTGTAGTAGAAAAATAATGTAGTTAGTGATGACAGAAAAATAATCTAGTTGTTAGTGATGACAACCACTACTGAGGATCAACGTCTACTAGGATGATAAGGCATGATACATTCTAAATTCCCTTTTGTTCACTTTTTACCAGTCTCTGTAATGAATCTTTTCTCCCTCACGATTTCTTCTCCATGGTTTTCCATTTTTGTTTATGTAGCTTGTTTTTGGTTCTTTATTGTTATAATATGTTTTTTCCATTATCCGTTTACTATTTCCTCACCTACCAATGGACATTGTTCCTTGTCATCCTGTACCCACCATCAAATCCTTTCACCACTATGGCCTATCAATAACTATTACATATCTCACTGGCTACATCAATGTTGCCGCCTAACTCATCACCGTAATCTTGTACACAATTTGTTTATTGTTTTTATCCATTAGTGTTTGCCTCCCACTTACGCAAATATGATGCACTAGACTTGGTTTATGGTGATTTAAGCGGCATCTTAAATATTAAGGGTTGAAACACACTTTAAAGCCAATAATTTCATTCCTAAGATTTCTCAATTGCTAACTTGTACTAGTACATAGTGACTTGTTTACGTGGGTATGTTATAACTTCAATATGTTTGAGAAGCTCGTCATGATTGGTTAAATCTTGGAATAAGTTTTAATGATGTTTGGGACTAGAAAGGGGATGCTGTTTATCATGACAACTACTAATACAAGTTTGGCCTCATTTTTGTCTCAACGTCCAAAAATTGCTTAGCCTCTTTACTATGATTTGTATGGTAGAGTCAACACTATCTTTTGGGTTTTGTGGACAAAAGTGCAGCAAAAGGCTTACAAAAAAAAACCCCAATGCTCTCTTTTGGCTGACAAAAAGTGCAACAAAAGGCTTGGAAAGAACTTAGGCGACTATTTTCCACATTAATTTTTACCTAGTATGATCTCTAGCCTTTTGAAATTGAGACAATATTTGAATTCATACTTCGGGCAATCTTGGCTCGTAATAAACACCTATCACCTGTCATTTTGAAAAATTTAATGACCCATCTTGTCTTGATAAGTCGACTTAAAGTAATGCATGAATGTTCAAGCCATACAACCATGAAATTTCTTATTCTTGGCAAGGAGGGAATCAAAATTTCAAAGCATAAAACTTTGTAACATGCTTATATGCAAAGCACATGTCAATGAATGTGGATAATGTATCTTCAACGATTTTAACTGGTAACCAAGCATCATAAGGAAGGTATGTCAATCATATCATGGATTGCTTCCATTGTTTGTATGATGATACCCTACATATTAGTTTTATTGCTTGTGACCAAGACTCCTCATGTTCATAACTATCAAAACTTGGTTTGCATTTTGTGTCTATTGACGCTCACATTTATATGCTAATATTTGGTAAGCGAACCTATTATTGATCATTAACTCCAGAAATGTTTTACCTAACTACCTTGGACACCTTACTACAACATGTGACCCAAATTTAGACATTCGGGTGTGGAAAATTGTGGTTTGACTGGGTGAAAAATGTGGGAATCCATGTTAACACTCTTGGTCGAAATTTCAATGATAGAGATGATATCAAAATTTCAATATAAATTTATGTACATTGAAATTTTGACGTGCATTTATGCATAACATCTATTTATGCTTTGTCAAACAATTTAATGAGGCATTTCTACTTTTTATTTTCTATTTTCAAAACATGATTAGATGTTGAAATTTCAATGTTAATTATGTAATTTGAAGAAAATATGCTAATACAGTATATGATATTTATATGTTATATGTTATTGAATAGTTATATGATATTTATAAATCATTGGGAATTGTGATAGTTTTCCCCAGACTTAAATTGGTGCTAATTGAATCGTTATGGGTATAAAACTAATCTTGGCATGTTAATCAATAAAACTACAATATTTTGTTTAATAATTTTAAATTGTTGTTTTTGCTTCTCAAATTCAAATGTTTTTTTTTCGGATACTTAGGGTTTTGATTTTTGGGTGCATGGATTTCTTGAAGTAAAAATCTATTTTCAAATAAAAATCTACATGTTTTTTTCACATTTTGATAAAGTTAATGTCTGCTATTTTTTTTCATATCTAGTTCTGCTTTCGGTACACCATATGTTTTGGACTGTTTTAGCATCTTAAGATCTGATAGTTGTGAAGCAGACTGAAATTTACCACTATGTTAGGGTCTAAGGAACATTGTTTGAGCTTTTGTTTTACCAGAAATGGAGCCCACATAGTGATTATATCTTTTCAGCTTTTAAATTGTCAATTTTAATGCTAATGACAAATATAAAATTTGGACATTTATTTTTGTTCAAATTTGAGTATTTTGCTTCAAATTTCTTATTGAGAAGTAGGGTTTTGTTTAAAAAATAAAAAGCAAATGATTTTAAAAACATCTATATTTTCATTTCCATTAAAAAGGTAATGTTCTTTATGCTGCCACATGTCTATCATTTTGGGTGTTTTTAACTATACCATATGACAACTTTTGATTACACTTTTATGAATGTGTTACCCTCAAGTAGAAATCTCGAAATATGTGAGGTACAAATTCTCTAATTTAGTCTCAACGGTAAAACGTGGTAGCTAAACAAAAAGCATTAATGTTGTCGGATAGAGAACATTAACTACCAAAGTCAGTAACATATTAGGGCATCCACATAATGCTAATATCATTTCCTATTCATATAACAAAACCAAATGTCTTGAAGTCCATCATTGCAATCGATGTCACCACGTTTCGTTGAGTTATTTTGTCAAATAGTTCGTGTGCTTCTGTATGTTGTCAAATTTTGAATACATGCCTATCAAGTGGGGTCTTCCAAATAAGACATATGACTATAAATGCTTTCAATTATGCTTTTGATGGATGTGCACACCTTCATGTAGAAACCTTGAAATATGTAAGGGATAGGTTTTCTAGAGTATTCTGTTGTAGAATGTGGCAGCATAATTAAGGCACATGAATTGTTTAGAAATAAATAAATTCTCATCGCTGCATTTAGAGCAACATCTACCAAAACCACGAACATATTAGGCTATAACACTAAGCCTATTCACAAAACAAATTTAAATGCAAACCTAGCTTCCAAGATATCTGCCTCTTTGGGAAGCCTGATGAGTCATTGTCTTGCTATGTTTTTATAAAATCCATCCATATCGACAATATGTGCGCTGCCAATTCACATCATCGCCCATCATAAAAAAATGGGATTTCAAAGACTTTGGCTATGCGAGCTATATGGGATTTTGAGAAAACGAGCACTTAGAAGATGAGCTTAAACATTTGATTGAAGTATTCAAGAAAAATGGTTACAAGGAGAAACAAATTGCCAGGGTTGTCAAGTTCGCAAGAGGGGCAGTTTTAGATCTCATGTTAGGAAGAAGAAAATAATAAGCATGTTGCTTTTGCTCACTGACATTGCAAGGGATTTATAACACAATTTCAATTTTTTCGAGGGAAAACATTCAAACAACCTTCTTACCCCACAAAAAAGCTCACGAGGCTTATTAAGTCTTTTAAAGATAAATTACAGCCAACTCTCGGGAGTTGTGTTTATAAGATTGATTGCCCATGTGGGATGACACAAATTAATGATATGGGTTGCTCTATCAATGCTAAGTTTGATAAACATGCTGCTGACATTAGAACAAAAGATTGTTTTAAGTCGGCTTAAACAGAGCATTGTTCGAGTCCAGCCACCACATTTGTATTGAGAACACCAAAGTTTTGGCCTTTGAAAATCACTACTTTAAGGTGTCTAAGAGATGTGGTGAGAATTTCTAAGTATGATAACAACATGAACATTAATAGAGGTTTGGACTTAAACCAATCTGAAGCCAATTTTAAACTTAATAAAAAAATCCCTCGTAGAGGACCTCCATTAAAGTTTGATCATTCTTTTTTTTTTGACGTTCGATGTTTAGGTGGGTGTTCTCAAGGGCTGTTTAGTTGTCTTTAAGACGATATTTTATTTATGTAGGCGAGATCTCCGTATTAAGACCTTTCTATGGTATAATTTGCTCAAGTAAAATATTTTTTTGTTTAATAATTTTTTATTAAGTTTATTTAAAAAAATATTTATAGTTTTTAAGGTGGGTGTTCTAAAGGGCTGTTTAGTTCTCTTTAAGACGATATTTTATTTATATAGGGAGATCTCCATAATAAGACCTTTCTATGGTATAATTTGCTCAAGTTAAATACTTTTTTTTGTTTAATATTTTTTTATAAAAAATATTAGATTAAGTTTATTTAAAAAAATATTTATAGTTTTTCTTTTTCGATAATCTAACTCCTCTTTCATTTAATTAACTGTTATTAGTTTATTATTTAATATTAATATTAATATATTCAATGTGTTAGAAATTTTGAGGGTAGGTTTCGGTTTCTAAAATATTTTGCCTTATTTTTTAACTAGCTTGTATACGATTTATTAATAATTTATTATTTAATAATGCCATTTAATTTTTCATTTAATTATAACAACTACTCGACATCTTTGGTTTCTCATTGTTGATTTTCTTTAAATGGAACTTAAGTTTGTTATCATTATTTTGTTTTTGTCTAGATGATGGATCATAGAGGGTGATCCAAAACATTGATAAAATAAAGCCTACATAGTTTTATTCCATAAACACTTTTTCTAAAACTTAATGTTCGAAGTACATCATTACATTCCATGTCCACATTTTGTTGAGTCATTTTTTCAAACCATTCGCGTGCCTTGTGTATGCTACCAATTTTTCATACATTACTATTAGTTGGGTGTTTATTTTTACCATGTCAGCGTTTCTTATAGAAGTGATTAAATTGGCAATAGTATCGTTACCCGTGACGAACTAATTCTTAGGAATTTCAGGTCTCAATATAAAAAGGCATGTTTATTTTATTTAAGAAATATGCCTAAGATTCCAAATTAATTTCTATTTTTGTATAATTAGATACACATTAAATATAACATATTTATAATACTTCAGGAGACAATGAAATTATTTTGGTGAAATTCAATTCTCTTAATTCTTCAGTAACTGAACCAAAAACTCGAGTTCCTTTTGGATTCCCTTTCTGATCAATGATAACTGCTGCATTGTCATCAGATCGTATTATGATTCCATCGTCACGTTTAAGTTCTTTACACGTTCGTATAACTACGGCTCTAACTACTTCTGATTCTTCCAGGGGCATATTAGGTGTTGCTTCTTTAATTATAGCGATTATAATATCGCCAATATTAGCGTATTCCCGATTATTTGCTCCATCACCCAATGATGGAAGATCAGTATATCTTTGAGCAGGTAACCAACCTGATACCTTGATGGATTGGCGTTTTAATTCTAGATTGAGTTGAGAAGCCACATTGGACGGCAAAGATCCAAAAAGAACTAAGGACGGACTATTTGCATATTCGCCCAATTCATGTTTTTTTATAGAATGAAAAGCGAAGTAATTTTGTTTTTGTATAGTGAATTTTCGTTCACGAACGAATAATTCTGGTTCTGGACAACGATGTGCCATCGCAGCTAACACAGTATCTTCTCCTTGAGTAAAAGCATAATCCAGTCCATTCGATTCCAATTTCCCACTCTAATTTTGGTGCCATACCTTCCAAATCCATTTTGATTATTTCTGTAGTACAAGTACCTATCCATATGATGACGCTGGGGTCTCTGTCCTTTTTTATTCGAATACAAAGCCTTTTTAATCCCTCATAATCATTCAATTGAGCCGAGATATCTCCTTCTTCCAATTCTGCCATTGCATAGCGGGGTTCTGCAAAAATCATAACCCCAAGTGCATTTTGCAGAAAATAACCACATGTCTTTGTACCCACAACTAAAAAGAAACTGTCCTCAATCTTTTGATATAGCCAAGACACACAGCTAATTGGACAAAAAGTATGATAATTACCTGTCTCACATTCGACAGTAAGAGTTTCATAAACTTTCACTGACATAAATATTAATAACTATGTTGATTAAATTGTCGTAAATCCAAGTAAATTTTCCTTATTATTTTTATGTCTCCCCTCATCAATAGGATTCAGATAAAGGTCAGAGAGTAAACTGAATAATTCCCGATCTGGAATCTCCTTTGGTACAATACCTTCTGGTTGGGACAATATTTGATCCGCTATGTTTAAATAATATTCACACACATAGTTAAGAGATGGTTCGGATCCAACCATTTCAAATAAGGTTTTTCCCTTGACTCTTGAAACTCGAATATCTTCAATAAGAGGTAACACTTCTATTACAGGCATTGGGCAGGCTTCTACATATTTATTGATAAGATCTCTTTTAGATTTAGAGGTACGATTTCCAACCAAGCCTGCTAATCGGAGTGGATGTGTACGAGCTTTTTCCCTGATAGAGGCAGTAATACGATTAGCTGCAAATAATGCGTCAAATCCATTATCTGCAATAATTACACAGTAATCTGCATAGTTCAATGGAGCAGCAAAACCTCCACAAACCACGTCACCTAATACATCAAATATTATTACATTATATTCGTAAAATGCATTTAATTCTTTTAACAATTTGACAGTCTCTCCTACTACATATCCCCCACAACTACACATGAAAAATATCCACTTTTGATTACAACATTTTAATGTATCTTGCAATTTGCAAAGTATAAGGCCCATGCGAAGTTGTAATTTAAAGTTCAAGGTGGGGTTCTTTGTATCTTAATGTGTTCACTAGGGTTTTAAGTGTAAAAACCCCATCCAACAAAATAGACATCAATAAATAGAAGCAAAGGAATAGTCCTTATGTCAAAAAGGTTTCTCTCTAAAAGGAAAAGGATGCTACCTAAGCCATTGGATCTATTACATCTTAACCTTCTAATCTCAAAACCCTAAACATATTTATGAGAGCATACAAAAAGGCTCCACGAGCCTAAATGGCTCATTTGCACACTTAAAGAGAATAATGAAGAAGGCGAGAACTCAAGCCATTGTACCGCTTCCTCCATGATCGCCCATGTCTTCATGTTTTTCCTTATTCTTCTTTTCATGCTTGCATTTAGTTTTAGTACAAGACTAACTATTGTTTCTTTTCTTTTGTAGTTTCATAGCTTGGTGGGGTTCTTAAGAAGGGTTAGGCATGGTTTATGTCTTCTTCACAAACCCTTTCTCAACAGAAGCCTGCAAGGCTACCAACTAGTCTCCCAAGGCCCTTTTTATCCCTAGATAGTTGACACGGGTCTTGCCCTGACTTCATGCCCCTAGCAACAAGCATCAATTCCTCTTGGTGACACCGACCTCTTGCCATTGAGCTTTGTGATAGCTTGAGGGCCCTTGCTTGGGTTTGCCTACGCCCTAGCTTGATTGGGCTCAACATCATTGAATTGACTTGCAAAACCTCATATTTGCTTACTTGGGTACGACTCTCCCCATTTGATCTTTCAAGCCCAACTTTGAGGTCAAATCGCTTGGGCTTGTCATTGATTCAAGGCTTAAGAGGAGACTCGAAGACCAACATTCTAAATGAGAATCTAGACATGTTATGCGTGAAAAATATTTTTTAAATGATAAAGGCCGAAGGATATATCAAAGTGCTTATGCAAAAAAGCAAAAATCAAAGAAACAAGAGACAACATATGTAGAACATTATTGCAAAGTTATATTATGCAAAGTCGTGTACAAGATTCAAGAATTTGGATGTGGGATTTCTATCTACTCATTAATTCTCACTATGAAGAATAGGAGAATGTGTTAATAGACATGAAGAAGATGACTAATAATTAGTCCATCATCTTGAGTTGATAGTATTACAGAGTTGCGTTGCACAATGCCGACACGACAAAGCTATGCAAAAATTGAGCAATATCATAAAGGAGATACGACCTCTTGGTATGCATACATGTGCATGGTATGATGTTAAAGTTATTGGTAAAGTTAGATCATGCCATAAAGCAATGCCATAGTGCCACAAATTATTTGAGTGAGATCCTCCGAACAATCACCCCTTCTTAATGAGCAATGGTCTTCGCTTGCGTGCAATTGGGAAGAAGACGTGGAAAGTTGTTGGCAACTTGATCTTCTATGAACCATTTTCCTTGAGAATGTTTTTGACGATATGGAAGAGAGGGATCTCTTGTTCTCTTGTCTGTTTGACCTTGTGATCAACGACTTGATCCCTTTTGGTGGCATGTTATAATTTAAGATTGATTTTTGATTCTTTGAAGAGTTTATGCAATGTTTGAAGCATCCTACAAAGGTGGAAAGTAGTGGCACAAGAGTTCCACATCAAAAAGCTGGATAAAACATAAGGTAAGAGGAAAGATTAAGCCCAAAAGTGTTGTCTCCTAGTTTCTTGGTGTTGGTATATGGCCCATATCGACATGGATGAATCTTGCAATAAGGTCGTGCCAATCTTTCCATCTACGGGGAAGCCATACCCAATCACCAACATAGGTGATGTGTGGTGTTTGTCATAACACTTTGCTTGTATTTCGTATTTTCTTGATACTGAATGGTTTGCACTAGTTGCAAAATGTGCTTAATGAACTTAACAACTTTGTCAACTTCTTATTGAGTTGAAGGAGTTGCCACTATTGATGGTGGTATATGATAAGCTATATCAATGGACACTAGTGGTTGGAAACCCAAAAAAACTAAAAATTGCGTGAGTGGTAGAGATGTGAAGAGCTCTATCAGTAGCTATGTTGAATGAAAGGAAGGCTTTCATCCTATGTGCGTTTCTTCTTCGAGTTATATACTCTAAAAAGATGCACAATCATCTTGTTAACCGCTTCTTCTGCTTATCACTCAGCAGATGTAATGTAATAGACTTATACAATTTTGTGTTTATCATAGACCAAATTGCTTTCCAAAAAATTTCCAAAAACCTTGTTAGAGATGCTAGTTTCCGGTAATCCAAAATGGAACAAGACATTTTCAAATTGTAGTTTAGTGGTTTTTAAAGTGTAAATAGATTTCTTCGCAAGGTATAATATTTGCCATCTTGGAGAATCTATCAACTACTACATAAACACAATCATTACCAACCATGCTTGGTAGTAAGGTAGCATGAGACACAATAAATGTAAACAAATTACCGTGGTCTCTTTGGAACCGGAGAGGTGTATCTATACCTTGCTTCGTGTTGACTAGTTTGGCGATTATATGTGTGGTATGAGACCTAATATATTTAGCTACGTTTGACCTAAGTTGTGGCCAAAAGAAGCAATTTTGTAGCACTTCGGGAAGGGTCTTTCCAACTTTAAAGTGTTTCGGGTTTAAGTTTATATAGAAGTCTTTCCAATTAGTTTTTGCTTCTCCCGAGTGCAATACACACGATTGATTAAGGTTATATAAAAGTCCATATTGTAAGCACAAATTTGGAGCTAACTTACTATTGAGCAAGTTGCTTTTGATTTCTATGAAGTTTGGATCTGAAGTATACAATTTTGACTAAGTGTTTTAATTTATGCCAAAAACATTAAACACTATGAGGAGAGCTTAAATTGGAGTTTGGTTAAAACATTCAACTACTAGATTAACACTCCCCCACTTATGCTCGATGTTGAGGTGGAATTGTTGAAGATAAGAAGATTGTTTCTCATGTTTCTCTTGTTGTAACGTGTTCTAAGTCTGCAAGAATTGAAGCGGCTTGTGATTGGCGTGGATCACCATATCCTTTCCCAAGATGTAATTCTCCCAATGCTTACATGCCTAAATAATAACATAAAGCTTGCAATCATATGTTGATAATTTCTTATTAGTGCGGTAATTTTTTTGCTACGGTAAACAACCAAGTGACCATGTTGAGTTAAGATGGCTTTGAGTGCAAGATGAGATGTGTCGGTCTCTATCTCAAATGGTTGTTGAAGATTAGGTAATGTGAGCACAAAGGTGGAACAAAGTTGAGATTTCAATTCTTTGAATGCTTTTTGTTGTGCGGTTGACGTGACAAAGGATGTTATGGCAATACCTTTGGTGAATCGATTCAATGACCAAGTAATGTGATAAAAATCAATTACAAACCTCATGTAAAATTTGCTAACCCTAAGATGTTGTAAATCTTTGTGAGATACTTTGGTGCGAGTTAGTTTTGGATGATGTGAATGTTGGCCAGGTCCACATGAACTCCTTGTGCTCTACCATGTATCCCATACATTGTATCTCTTGTATGGAAAATGAACATTTCTCCAATAGATCCTTAATCATGGGAAGAGGATAGCGGTTCTTCACTATGATCTTGTTGAGAGATCGATAGGCAATGCATGACCTCCATTTGTCGCATTCCTTTGACGTGAGCAGATTGGCTACTATAAGGCGGTGAGTTGGGCCTAATGTGTCTTTTATCTACGAGTTCATGAATTTTCCACTTGATCTATTTGTTCTCCAAAAATGATTTGCGACATAAAGATGCATTAGGAAGAGGTGCTCCTGAGGTCAAATCAGTAGATTGTTTTATTGTGCAATGCATATGCATTTCCTTAAATGACTAATAATTATCCTTATATTCTTCCAAGATGTGCAATTGTTCCATTTTTAAGGAACCATGGTATTAGCGAAGCCGAGGATGTGTTCCAATTCATGTTTGACCATTATAAGTAAACCCTTTGTGCTAGAGTTGACTAACTTCTTGCACTATTTGGATCTAATGAGTGAGAGCTTAGGAACTACTTTTGGTATGTGGTTCTAACACAACATTTTGGGTTTCCCTGAAGGATTCAATGTTGATGGTAAAGATAGTGTTTCCCAAATAAAACATCACATGCGTTTAATGGTGTGACATCACAAATGATTAGATCTTGAAAAGGCTTGAATTTGTATACTAGATGATACTACCGAGTAATGCCTTTCTTAGGACTCAAGTTGAACCATCTTGTTGAGTAAGCTTGTGGGCAAGGCTTTAGTGGAAAGTTCAATCTTCAAACTAATTCGGGGAGAAGCCAAGTTCTTCTTACTACCATTGTCAAATATGAAATGTACTTCTTTTCTATTAACCCACATTTAAGAAAGGAAAAAATGATTTACTTCCTCCAAATTTGAATTGAGTGAAGAGGGAAAAAACACAACACAAACCACAACATAAGGCTCCAATTCCATGACTTGTTTACCTTTATCCAATGGTGGTACTCATTTCTTCAAGTTGTGCAAAAGAGGATTTTAGTGTAACATTCATTTGGAGTGTGTGCTAGAATTGTGCATTGTACACCACTTACTAGTCTTGGATTATTTATTCGATAATTTGATGGTGTCACCTTCTTTTTAGGATGGTACAAAGGACTGTTCTCATGGTTCAGATTTTGCTTCGTTCGAGGGTTGGAATTTTCGATTGTGGCTTGTCTTGAGAATAGGATTCCACTAGCTTAGACTTTAACTTGGAATTTGCTTCGAATGTGCAATCAAATATGTAGGCTTCACTCGAACATATATCAAGATGATTTTTGTTCATATTCTTTAATATTCAATTTTGTGGCAAGAGAGTGAAAGGTGTATGTGTATTCGTGAACAAATTGATCACGACCTTGGCACAATTATGAAAATTTTATATATCTTGGTCAATGTAGTTCCCATATGAATAATATGTAGTTTTGAGTGCTTCAACAAAACCAATCCATGTGTCTATAGAAGAGTCCAAGTTAACATCATTCAAGTGATGTGCAATAGTCATCTGTCATTTCTTGATAGATAAAGAAACTCTTAGAAGAACAAAGATAACATTTTCTCTATTAGAGGATTGATTTATCATATAATATGAATAAACAAAGTTAAGCCAATTATATAAGGCCTATTTTTATTTTTCCTTCAAACATAGGGATGCCGATTAATGATTTCAAAAGCCAAAGTAAAAGTCTAAAACTCAAGGTTCAACAACCCACATCAAGGTACGATAAATCCCATTGAAATAAACTAGAACAAATGCCTTATCAAGAGCAAATTAAGAAAATACATCACAACTTCCAAAACAATTGCATAGTGGGATACAAAATCTCATGGGTACAAAACCCTACTTAAGGTCCTCCACTTACATCGGCCGAGCTCCAAGCTCTCCTTTCTAGGCTCCACTTCCAAGAATGGAAAAAACCCATGTTAAGGAAAATTTTGCTTCCTCATAAAAAGTCCATTTAAACCTTCTCTAGTGAACGTGTGACACATGTACACTCCTTTGGATTTTTTTTTTCATTTTCATCCGTAAAGGGTGTCTATCAAGAAGATTCTATACCTAAATCTAAACTTTTATACACTTCCTAAAGGCTTATAGTTGTCCCCACTTAGGTCCCACCTCTAAAACTCATGCTAGAAGAGGAAAACTTGCACTACACACTTTCTCAAATTCGTTATCATCTAAAATTTTGAGTTTCTATGAATAGAAAGTTCTAGAAGATCCATGCTAATCCACTTGAGTGATTTTAGCAATTGTCATGTAATGGACATGTTTTCATGGCCACAAAGGGGATTGATTACACAAGAGGTCACACGATTTTACAATTTTAGACAAACCACGAGACTAAGGGATAAGGTACATATAAGGTTAATTCAACACCAAGGTCTAAGATTAACACTAAATGTCATGGAAAACTATAAGGTAAGATAAAATGATGGTGGTCTTTAATGGAGCCCCTTGCTTCCTTGTTGTTCTTGGTTGTATTTGTATCTTATACATCCATTACACCAATCAATATGCCCAAATCATATATGCATGTAAAATAAACACACCACATAATTTCACATCCAAATATCTTACAGTCTTCCAAAAGAGCATGTGGTCAATTACCTATCTCGATCAATGAATTCACAATAAGCCACACACACACCGCATGATAATCCTAGTAAATCACTTGTATTAAACATGATGCCCAACACCCAAATCACAATGCCAAATATATAATCCATCATGGTTAAGTAGTCACATATATGGAACATTATATGAACTACTTGAAGTATCTAGTATCAACATCTAAATTATATAAGATATTCAAAGAATGATAAGATAACATTATAAGTAATATACCAACATAATCCACAAGAATCATTGTTGTTGTTGTTGTTGTGCGTGTGCATGTGCGTGTGTGTGTGCGTGCGTGCATGTGCGTATGTGTTTGTTCATGTGCGCATGCGCATGCGCATGTGCGCGCACGTGCATTCGCATGTGTGGGTGTGTGCCTATGTGTGACACATACACACACACTTAGGGACGTGGAGGCGGCAACGAAGGGGAGGGTGGAGACACATGCACACACATGAAATTAGGCATTGCACCATTATTGTAGGCCATGTGATCACATTTCATTTAGACATTTTGTGAAAAATTTATACACCTTGTGTATGCTCCCACATTTTCCATAATTGTTCATCATGTTATGTAAAATCCATTTTGGCGTTACATGCTTAGAGTATGTTCCACATGAATTCATTTATTTGAAGAGTTTGATAGTGTGCTGTAAAAGCTAGTTTGTGCACTTGATGTTATCATTGCGATCCGTATGACCATATTTTGTTGATTCGTTTTTGTTAAACAATTTGTGTGCCTTATGGATGCTACTAGATTTTGCATACATGTCTATCACAACATTTGCAAACAAATATACGATGAATGTCTTTGTTTGATTATGCTTTGTGAGATGCACATACCTTATATAACCTTGAAACTTATAAGGTACAAACCCTCCGATAAAATCTTAGTTGTAAAATGTGGCAACATAGTGAAGGAACATGAATTGTTGGACATTATAATGCAATGATTACAAGATATGTGAAGTATGGATATATCAAGGTTGAAAGCTTTTACTACTTCAACATGTGCCCTAAAAGCTTCTAGCTTGTTCAAAACATTCCCTTAAAACATGTATCTCAACAAAACTTCCACAACACAAAATCTTACTCAAAAGCAAATACATCACACAACTTTGTGCGGTGAAATCCAAATAAAAACCAAATACGTTAAAATAAAAATGAGGGATTTTTGTCAATACTAGTGATACCATAGTGATAACTTTTAATGTGGACTTTCATCAAATGGGGTTCTCCTTTGCCAAATCAACTCCCTCATATGCAAAATTTACTCCCTCTGTTGTTTTCCTCTGCCAAATACTTACTTTGTCATTTTCCTTGGATTCTGGTCCAACTTGAGCTTTTAATCCCTTCATAGCAAAATTTTGCCTAAAATTTCTTTGATCCCAACCAACATTTTATCAACTAACTTGGAAGATTTGGATTCAATCAAAGAAATCTCCAATCGCATGAGTCAACATCCTTTATTTGAATTAATTTGTACTTCTCGAAACATTGGAATCACAAACTAAAAGAGCTCTTTGAAATGGATATACCCTCACCACTAACTTTGGGGTAAGATTCTCTCTTGCATGATTAAGATGACAACATAATTTAGAAATGTGAAGAGTTCCCGGTTTGGAATTATAAAACCATTAATCAATCTTTATATCTCCATTTTCCCATTATCTCTATGATCCCGGAAGATCTATTCTTTCAAGCGAGATGACTATCCACTCTTCATATTAGTTAATATTGGTGTTGTGATAGTCAAATGAACCATCATCGATTTGAAGGCTTGGGTACATGTGTCGCTTCTTTGAAAGTCATCAAATCTCTTGGTTAATGTACTAGTAATCTCAAATCTACTCATAACACATTTCATGGATATGGCCGAAGGCAATGCCCCCAATGGGATACTTTTGTTACCCATTATCATGCCTCCTCAAACCGTTAGGGTGAAATTCGTGATCTTCAATTTTGTTATTTCATACAACATTCTTCTTGGTTGACCACGGACACATCGAATGCATGCAGTCACATCGTTTTCTTGTTAATGTTTCAAGTTTCCCTATCTAAAATTTGTTTTCAAGATTCAAGGTGACACTAACTCGTGGAACTTTGAGCAGTTTCTATAACATGGTGTATATAAAATCCCCACTCTTGAGGAAATTCCTTGTGTCCTCTTTTGGGAGTATTAACACTTCAACTATCTTGTGAATTGTCTTCAAGGATATAATGGACATCTTGAACTCATTCGTAACATACCACCTAAACTTCTCAACTCGGATGATGACAAGATCGATGAAATCACTCTCAAAATCAAAATAGACAATCTTAGTAATTCTATCATTTCTCAATTGCCCCCTTCTTTGAGGGCTTGTTTTATGCAAGAAGGTGAGACGTAATTTTGTTTACTATTTCTTCTTCTTTGCCTCCACCTAAGGAGATTTCCGCTTCACCACCTAGTTGTTGAATTTGTTCATATTGACATCACCACCTCGAGTATGATGACGACTATTCACTTGATGACCCATTCTTGTTTGGCTATGCCCAAGCCAAGATGCAGAAATCCTTTGATATAAGTAATTTTTATGCTCTTCGCTATCTTCTTTTGAATCTATAAATAATTCTTCAATTGTAGCATCAATACTATCCATCTATCACAAGCGGAGTTTAAGATTGACAAATTTGATCTTCAAAGGGATGACCTAATGGATGAAGACTCTAATGAACCACTATTTCTCACAACATCTCCAAGTGCTTCATTTTCTCCCAACCCAAAGCTTGAGTTGTAATACACCATACCTCCTCTAGATAACTCCACTACTATTGACCTTCCCTGTCTTCTTCTACACTCATACACACACCCCTATCATTGTATCTCCCAGACTCACCGAGACAGTCAAAGCCATATTGCACATGGCATGAGGCGTCGGGCGAGATGCAAAGGATTGTCGAGCTTATTGGTGACACACGAATAAATTGGAAATTGAGATCCGTGAGGAACAACGACAACCATCTCATCTTTCTCCCTCCTCTCAACATTTCTACTCCCGATATTCAATTGGTTCTAATTCCTTTATTGATTTTTGGGTACTGGAAAGAACAATAATTTCAACTAATACCCTATCCTTCCCTCGAGTTGAAAATTTGGTTTCCTAACTCCTATATTATTGAAATAGGTTTTTCTTCTTGTGGACCAATTATCCATCCATACATCTTACAAACAAACTAAGGTACCGCATCCTCACATTTTTCCTCCGCAAGTAGAGATACCTCCTCCTTTCATCCCTTCACTTCCACTTACCATGATGAATATGTTCAGGAGATCTTATCTCATATTTTTTATGTGGTTGGAAGAATCTATGGTAGTTGTGTGTCATGAGATCCATTACAATATCTCTCGTGCAACTTTGCATGACATCAAGGACACTATGATTCACACACATTATTACTTTCAACGATAGGTTCATGAGGATATTAAGGATGCTTGAGATTATCTCGCACGCCCCTCTTGACCCCATCCACTTGCCCCATACCTATATCATTGTATTTTACCTTCTTGCATTTTACTTTCTTGTCTTAATCTTTTTACATTACTTAGTTACGGTCCCAAACAAACATGTTGGTAGTTTAATATTTTGGCTACCCCTTACATACCTAGAATATAAAGGTTAGTAGTTGAAAACTTTGGCTTCCCTTAACGATTTTCTCAACAACTTCAACCACCCTTTACCATCCATAGTTTAGATAGGTCGAGTTAGCTCGACAATTTCAACTTCTCCTTTACAATCTTGTAGAAATATGACACTATTTTCTAGGTCAATCTTATCCCGCATCGACTACCCCTTTACATCCTCGCGCATAGGCTTTTTGCCACACCCTTCTTATTTAGTTTTATTATTTATTTCTTACTTGATCCGTCGGTAGTTTCTATCTTTATACAATCGTTTATACTCAAATTTTACACACTACTTGCTTTACATTTGCTAGATTTATTTGCACCCTATGTTTATTGCTTAATATTTTGTATGTTGTTTATCTACTCATGATCTTTACATTATCTTGTACTATACTATCACTTATTGTTCTTTTGGTTGGACCTATCACAAATGTTCCCTTCTTTCTCTTGACATATCTAGCTATATTCAATTCATATATTGCTCAATTTCTTCATTTTCAGCCTTCATTCCACGATATGAAGCCCCTCTATATCTCTTTACACTTCCTTGATGATCATTTATCAATTTTATCCATCATTATATCACACTCTTATCATCTTGTAGCTTTCACTTGTTCCACTCCTCTCACTCAAGGCACACTTAAGTTGACGATGCGATTTCACTCTTTCTTAGGGTAGGTCTAAAGGTACCTAAGTGTGTTATTTTTAGGTTCTCCTTTGTAATGATTAGGTATAAGCTTTATTATGTTAGTCATCTTTCATTCCACTAGATTAACTTTCCAAATCCATAATGAGGATAAGAAAAAGCCCAATGAAAAGAAAGCAAAGTCAAAAGACATTATCAAACTAAAAATCAATAAAAGCAAACAAAAGAAATTGCAATTATTAAAAGCAATAAAAGTTACTCACAAACATAAAATACTTTATATCATCATATTTGGCACCATCTCTTATTGTAGTTGAAATCTCAAACTCCATAGTTGACCTAGTTGTAGGGCTTGAGGTCCTTTAGGGTGCGGTAAGTTTTTTGATTGGGGTAGGAGGTGTCATATCTATCAATCAAGTGCCTTTGCTTTCTCATGCCAAGACATAATCATTGTAGTCTTCATATAGCCCCTTAAATGAGGTCCCGAAGAATGGGAAAAACATCATGGGGAAGTGGGATTCATAATTACAATCACATTCTCTCTCATATACTATCATGGTTGACTTTGAGATATATGCGCGCACACGCACACACGCATGTGCGTGCACGCACACCAATGCATAGACACATACATGCACATGTAAGCATGCGTGCAGACACGAAGACATGTGCATGTGTGCGCACACACACAAATACACATGCACACACGCACACACACACACACTTACTTATGCACCCATGCATGCCCACACACATGCAAGCACACACACATGCACATGCATGCACCCAGACACCCGCACATGCACGAAACATACACGCACACGAATGCACCTGACACACATGCAAGCACACACACACGCAAACACACACACACACACACATGCACACACGCACACACGTACAAGCACACATGTGCACATCCCCACACATGGACATGTGCATGCACACACACACACATGCACACGCACATGCTCGTTTGCGCACATCCACATACATGTGCACATGCGTGAAAAAAACAACACAGACACACACACACACACAAACACGCGCACACACATAGTGTGCGCGTGTAAAAACACATACACACACGTGTACATACACAAACGTACGCGCACACACGCACATACACACACACGACACATGCATGCATGCACACACACATGTACACGCACCCGCACACTTGCTCCCTGCAGACTCACACACACACCCATGCACACAAACACACACAGACACACACACATGCGCATGTGCCCACACACACATGCACACACACATGGGGCCACACACAAGTGAGCACACGCACACACGCATGCGCATGCATGCCGACGCACATGCGCCCACACACTCACATGTGCGCATACAAGTACTCACACACACACGTGCACATGGACGCACACATACACACACACACATATACGCACGTGCTCACACACGTGCACGCACAAACACAAACACAAACATGCACACACACATGTGGGTGTGTGTGCACACTGAGACATGCACGAGACACATGCACACATGCATACAAACACAGATGTAGGCACACATGAGTACACGTACTCGAGACACACACACAAAGACACATGCACACACACACTCACACACATACGCACATACACACACTCACTCACACACAAATGTACACGCACCTGCACACACAATCACAAACACACACACACATGCACACACACACACATCATTTTTTTGAAAATAGGCACATAATACAATCACAATACAATCCCTCTTCTCTCATGGCCCTCCTTAACCCATCGATGACAAAGTGTTATGCTATATACAAATGGAGTATGACTAGCTTCTCGAGTAGAACGAGCCAATGAGGTTACCTTAAATATGACAAATGAAGCTTCACCATCTTCCCTTTCCACCCTAACCTCTAGCCTACCGACCGTATCCACCACACTACGAACATCAACTCATTTATTATTCTTCTTTGTTTATAGTACCATCTATATGTTCCATCGTACATGCGCATAACAATACCCATATCCCCTTGCTTTACAGATGTGAATGTCATTATCCATCGCATTGAATCTCGATTTGCCACTCCATATGACTAAAAATCAGCCATGTAATCTCGTGTTGAGGGTGCGATGAGATCGACATCAACACGGGTCTATCCTCTAGACCACTAGGTACATGATATCTTGGTGCATATCAAGTACCTTCGAGTTGAATGCAAGCTCATTTGCAAAACATATCACGCATATAACACATAAGCATACTATATATCATCATTCTACTTCCTAACATCTATCATCATTTGTCTCTAGGAAAGGAAATAAATCAAATACAAAATTATATCTCACTAACCAAGGTTGGTCCTCGATGACCGCCTATCTATCCCATTCCATCCATTTAACACGATGTCATCCTCGGTCTATCGCGGCCTTAATAAAACTAACTTCTTCCATCTCGCTCTCTCCTAACCAATAACATGGGTTTTTATCTCTGTAATCGGGTGGCTCGACTAGATCTTGGGTTATAATAACAAATATCTCGACACCCTAAGGAGAAAAGTATCCTCCTCTTAGTCATTTCACTCTCCACTATTGGTCCCAACCATGTGGCGATTGTATCTCCTCTTCCTCACATGGGGCACCTTGCTCAGGGTTGCCCCTCACCTCAATAATTTGCACCTTCCGTGCATGTCCTCTTCTCTACTTTTTATCGTCTCCTCTATGCTCGCCTATGCTAGCGTGGCCTCAATTATGGTACAATAACATCTATGCCACCCCTACTTGGCCTTGCGACTCTCAGCATGTTGCAATCAGACAAGGGGACTAAAAATGACACAATCACATGTGGCCTCCCAAATTTCCCAACACTTTATATACGGGTCATGTCTCTACCCACTAGGGTAGCACAACATGTGATATATATGACATCATTTGGTACCGGTGTTGTGGTTCATGTGTCTCATCTATCCTTTGATCTAACATACAAGGTTTGTACCACTTGGTCTTGTTGCATGTTGTGTAGAGTTAGAAAACCAACTCTATCTAGTTGCATCACCCCTCTACCACTAAAACATCATGGGGGCATTTGTTATTATCTACAAAGGTATCATAACTTGTCTACACATGATATATTTAATAAATCTAAGGTGATAGCGAAATAATGGGCCCAATCACCTATTGTTGTCTCACATGCACCCTATACAAAACATGGGATAGCTGAACCCAAATAGTTGTGGCCTAACTAAACTAAACACCTTGCTCACATGCGTATCTGTGAGCCACTGAGGTAAATAAGGGTACACCTCCATCTGATTTGTGACACAACTGTCTAATAACCTTCTTAATCACCGCCTCCTAGATATCAAAATATTTGAAGCATATACAAAATTGTGTTAGAATACAAGTGATGTATGATGAGAATCCCTCACACTTGTAGCCCACTATGCTAACTCTCTCCTCTTATTTGTTGTCTCTTGTACATCACAAAACATGCATGCCCCTTGAATTGGAAGTCCTATAATAGGATGGACATCCTCCATGTAAATCACACCTCTATGGTGTTCCTATCGATATACCATCTAAAGGTGTTAACCAATACCCTCGTGCATCAATAAACATTTGTTTCAAATCTAAACCCAATCGCATATTTTAAACTATCTAGAAAAGTGAGTAACAAGGTTGCATCCACTGATCTCTGAAGTTGGATCATCCGTGGGATTTGCAAAATATCAAACAACATATACCCATTAGTCTCGGGCAAAGAAAAATCATCAAATCATCATTAAATAATCATAAATCACTATTAAACATCAATAACAACGTGAAAATCAATCAAGCATCATGTCCCTACAACATTGACCCTCTTTCGCATAGGGCATCGATCTCTATAAAAATATGACATCATACTAACAACATCAATACTCTTACTGCACGACATTGGTCATGCTTATCTTTTTCAATGGTATCAATCCTCTTCGGGCGACACATTGACCATGTTGTTTTTCCTACGACATCGACCATTCCCACGGATGGTATTAGCTATTCTTAACTCCATCACGCCATCGGTCTCCTTACAACGTCATCTCGCCTAAGCGGGCAAATGTTGTCTACAAAAATGTTGTGTGCCCCTTTTCTACTTTTCCTCAAAAATCAACTTAACTATGGTAAAAATAAAATTACACCCCAACCCACCTAGATGTCAAATTGAAATTGATCTTCATTTTGACTATCTTTAGAAATGAATTGCTAGTGAATTCGCCCCAGGACACATTTTTCAACTTTTCACCTAACCACCCTTTCCCAATTCAAATGTAAAACGTACCCAAGGACCTACTGATAATTCACTCTCCTTGCTCATCATCTTGTACGCCAACACCTTTACTTCACATTCTAGCCATCACCTCTCATTTCTTCAAAATTAAATAGGTAGAGCGCCAAAATTCCAAAAATAACAAAGGCAAAAATGACAAATGAATCACACAAGTTTCTATTAATAACAAATCTTCTACATCTTCCTTTTGTGATTTCTTGATTTCTTCAAAACACCATATCTTTCTAACCATAACTTTGATTTTCATTCTAGAGGAAGCTTCATGATTGTATTCTTGACATGAATCCTATAAAATATACCATGTCTTATTTTGAAAACCTTCAAAATTACCTATTTTTCAGACTCGTAATCCTTTCTTCACCAATTTGTGATTACACCTTTCTACACATTCTCTCACTAATAACATCTATTTACTCACTCGTCCTCCCATTTTCTTCCCCCTTGACTTGGGTTTATTTTTTATTTATCTAATTTATGTTCTAATGTTTCTTTTCAATTTGTGCTTGGGCTCTAACAACAATTATTTCTACACTTTGGAGATTCACTTTTGCAAACACACTCGTAGGAAGGTAAGTATACAAGTAGGTATGCTTTTATTTGAGTTCATGTTTTCTTTCTTTCCGTTCTACACATCTCTTTTAATATTTTGATTTTAGTATCGCATATTCTTTTCCCGAAGATTATCTCATGTAAACTTGTTATAAGACATGATGATCTTTGGTTTAGGCATATGTATACACATAATTTTTCACTTTACTAACTTTTGTTCTTTGTAGGAATCATTGGTGCATTAGCTTCCCTAGAGAAGTGTCCTCACGGATATCGTCAAGAGCGGGAGTAACCGAGGAAATGGTTATGTGCATCCCGTGAATTGCATTCGAATGGTCAATAGTGGTACTTATGTACGAGCTTTGATGTATAGTCCGATTATATCACATATTTCACATGTTTCCGTTCTTTTGCATTCCTCGCATATCATCTTTTATAGCCTCATGATATCACCTTTTCATCTTTTTGTGTTCACACTCACACCTTTGTCATTACCGCGCTTAGCATCTCAAAGTTTCATCCATCCCTCTTGGCCTACTTTCTCGATCTTGCCTTGTCCGCATTCCCTCTCGGAGGACATCAAATGTATCAATTTTTGAGTGAGTTTCCACGATCAACAACATTGACCATGGTCAATTTCATCAGGTAAATGTTTTTTCACAATCGACGGGATCAACCACGATCGATACCTTTGGCTAGCATGAATCATTAATGTTGTCACTAGGTTATTTATACTAGGTAGTTGAACACTCATTCCACATCTCATCCATCACTCATTCGGTTAGCTAGTGCTTTCCATGCCTTTGCTCTAAAAGCTTAGAAAGTCTTGAAGTTGCTTGAATTATTATTATTTCATTTCAAATATAACTTGACTTTAATTTTTTTTTATTATTTCATTTCAAATATAAAATATAATGGGTTTTCATAGCTACATTATTCTACTCCTTTGTTTTACATTCCCTAGAGTGAGGAAATATAGATTTCATATTCAAGTGGCTTACTTCTTTGGGTAAATAAGAGATGAATTTTAAAAATATTCGTGCACTTTTGTTTTGAGTGAAAGACAATTTAATTGAGGGGATTGAAAGCAAAGGCTTTAAAAATGGCGATCTCTCATCAAATGTAAAAGTTGATAAAAAAAAATATGTTGTATTTTTTATACTTTTTTTCACTAAAATATCTACAATCTAGACGAAAACACCTCTAAATCTCCATGCTATCATTGAAAAACATTTATTAGTATTAGGAGAAAGCCAAAGGACTTCCACCTAAAAAATATCACGACGATTGCATTCAACTTGTATAGGGGAGCCAACTTCACGACATCATATTGTAGACACAAAATCTATGCACTTGGGTACATTTCTTGGTCCTAGAAGCAGGACTAATATATACATGATTCCTAATTGAGAAAACTAATAATTGAAAACATATTTTTGGCTTTTTGCTTCGTCTCTTATACTTGTGTTGACTTTACACACCTTACATTACTGTTGGTATTTGGTGATTTATCTTTTATGGCTTTGGGAACTAGCGCCCATTTAGGATAAAAGCGTCAGGCGCTCCTGTCCCTTATTGGTGCTCCTAACCTTCTTCCCCTTTTTCTTACTCTTCTAAGTCTTTTTTACTTTTGGGTCATCTTTTACAACTTTGGGTTGATCTTTTATTTGTCAATTACAAAATTCAAACAAGAGAATCATATATATATGTTGATAGCTCTTAAATGAGGGGCTAAGCACTAAGCCTCACCTATCATCACCTTAGCTTGCATTCGAAGGCATAATGAGCACTTCAAATGTTAGGACGAGGATATTAAAACCTTAATAACCACATTAATTAATATTTGAACCAAACATTAATGTGCACAAATAAATAAATAAACAAGCATAGTAAATAACATAGTGAACACAAACTTTACGTGGAAAACCCTCAAGGGGGAAAAAACCACGACAAAAGAGAATTTTCCATATATGAGAAACAAATAATCTACAATCCAAGTATATCCCCTTCCCTCACTTCTTTGAGCCCTATCGAATTCACCAAAAGCAGTGAATAACAATATGATCCACGATTGTATTTATTTGACCTCACGTGACACAAACTATATCAAGTGACGGCGTATGATTAAATCGTACCCGATTTAATATAATTGATTAATAAATAATCAATTAACATAAATATTAATTTTATATTAAATAATTAAGAATGTAATTATTCTAAATTATTTAATTAAAAACTAAGGTTTATAAGCACTTAATATTACGCCCAACACTCCGTCTTAATATTAGAGTGGGGAACTATATGCCAACATTACATGTTTATACAACAAGATTTACAAATCCATAAACCATAGTGAAGGTTTAGGCTAACATATCACATTTGAAGGATTTATACACCTTCATCATGCTCAAATTACCTTTTGGTACTAAAGGATTTGGAATCCATAAATCAGTAGTGAATGATTTAGGTTAAGCATGATTTGTGTGACTATATTTCATAGTTTCTCATGGAAAATATCTCAAACATCTCTAGGATCCTTTTATAACATAAGGGCCTCGTTTACAAATAGATGCAACACATTGGATTGTACATCGTAAACTTATAGTGACAAGTTTTCAAAGATCATATGGACCTTTTTTACAATGCTTTAGAATTAGAGTAGAAGTATAGAGGAGAAGAAGATATCAATCGGTCGACCATTAGGAGGTGACATTGTCATGCACACTCCCCCTCAATGACAACTCTGAAAGGTCAAGCATTGCACGAAACTTGCAGAATTTTACAACACACAATGGCTTCATAAACATATATGCAACTTGATCTTCAGTCGGGCAATATTGAAGATCTATATCACCAGAAGAACCTTCTCTCGGATAAAATGCATATGAATATCTATATGCTTTGTCCTTTGATGTTGAATTGGATTCTTAGCAAGAACAATGCAACTCTGACTATCACATAAAAGATGAGTACTTCATTTCGCTTCCATGTGTATCTCTTCCAACAGCCGCTTAAGTCACATGGCTTCTTTCATTGCTTCCATTACACTTCTATACTCTGCCTCAGTAGAAGAAATGGAAATTGGCTACTTTTTACTACTATAATTAATGACACTTGCACCGAACTTGAACAGATATCTAGTTGTAGACTTTAGATTTATCACATCACCAACATGGTCAAAATCACAATACCCATATAAATATGCATTGTTAGAAGAAGTATAATGTAAACCAAAATTTATTGTGCCTTTAATATAACACAATATTATTTTGGCTAACTTCCAATGATCTTGATATAGCTCATGCATAAATCTTCAAGCAATACCTACTGCATAAGCAATGTTAGGTCTAGTAATAGTAAGATAAATGAAACTACCTACAAGTTGTTGTCTGACAATGTAAGATTAACTTTTTCACATGCAGGTTTAGGATCAAGTTTACATCCAACTTCTATAGGAATAACAAGTTTACAATCTAACATATTGAACCTTTTAAGCAAATTAGTGGCATATTGTGATTGAGATACAATAATAGAACTTTTATCTTGATAAATAGCCATGCCTAAGAAATGATGCAATAATCTTAAATCAGTCATTTCAAAGTATTGTTTTAATTTAGCTTTAATTTTTATAATTAAACTGTTAGAATTATTAGTAATAAGTAAATCATCAACATACAATACAATGAGAATAATTTGATTTCCTTCGATTTTTACAAATAAATCATTATCAGAAGAATAACTATTAAAACTAACTTCATTGAAAAAATGATTAATCTTTGCATAACAAGCTCTAGGATCTTGTTTTAAACCATAAAATTATTTTTTCAATTTGTACACATACATTTCTTTACTTGGTTCTTCAAAGCCTTTAGGTTGGTTCATATAGATTTTTTCTTTTAAGTCAACATTCAGGATGTAATCTTGACATCCATATGATGGATTTCCCAACCATATTGAGCAACTAAGGTAATAAAAATCCTTACAGTGCTCATTTTTGCAATTGGTGTAAAAGTTTCAACATAGTCAATACTAAGTTTTTGAGTAAACCCTCGAGCTACTAGTATGAATTTGAATTTATCGACACTACCATAAACTTTATATTTGATTTTGTACAACCTTGCAGATCTGACTATACTTCATTTTTCAAGAGGGACTAAATCCCAAGTCTGATTTTTAATTAAGGCAGAGTACTTAGATTTCATTGCATCTACCCATCTTTTTTCAGAAGAAGCTTCTTCAAAAGATTTGGGTTCAAGGTTTATACATCGTCATTAAAGCATGATATGTATGTTGAATTCTAGTCATTTTACGAAGGTTTTCAGGATTAGAGTCTTGAATAATAGACTCAACCCATTTAGGTCTTTTGGTTATAGTGGAAACATGAACTAACTCTTTTTCAACTAAATATTCTTTATTAACTTCATCACTACATATATCATTTTCAATTTCATTAGATTCATCATGAACATTAGAAACAAAATAGGACAAAGATGAACAAAAATATTTTCTAATACTTTAGCATTCATATTTTCTATAACTTCTCTTTTTGAAGGATCGTAGATCCTAAGACCTTTAGTTCTGTCTCCATAACCTAAAAAGATACAAGGATATGAGGTTTGTTCTAACTTCTTGGTTTTTGATTTGGGAATGAAGATAAATGCATGGCTACCAAGGATTCTTAGATGAGATACATTTGGTTTTCAATTTGTCCACTTTTCTAGAGGAGTGGAGTTAACTAAGGCTTTAGTGGGTACTTTGTTCAAAATGTGAACAACAATGTTCATTGCTTCAGCCCATAGAAATTTAGGGACTTGAGTTAAATGCAACATAGTTCTATTCATTTCTAAAATGGTGCGGTTTTCCTTTCCACAATCTCATTTTATTGAGGGGAATATGGAGTAGTAGTTCCTTTTGAATACCACATTCGACACAAAATGAGTCAAATGATTTACTGACATATTCTCCCCCATTATTTGTTCTAAGCCTCTTAATTTTATAACTAGAATTGTTTTCAACTAAAGCTTTAAATTCTTTAAATTTAGACAAGACATCATTTTAATTTTAATAAAATATGACCAAATCATTCGAGAGAAATCATCAATAAAAGTGATTGCATACAATGAACCATTTAGGGATGGAACTTCTAAGGGTCCTCGGACATCACTATGGACCAGTTCAAAGGCTCAGAAAAGTTTGTATCATGATGATTGTGGAAGGGGTTATGGATTGCTTACCATATAAGCACCCTTCACACGTTTCATGATTTTGGTAAATAGGAGAGAACCATAAACTAGGTTCATTCAAGACATGTCATATATGCTTTTAAAGTTGACATGACATAATCTCTCATGCCACAATCACATGTCACTTATTTGAGTTAACAAACAAGAAGCAGATGCAAAGCCTTTAAACACATATAAACCATATCTGTATATGCCTTCAACTATAGTGACATCTAGTTCATTTTTAATAAACCATTTATCTTTCAACAAAATTACATTATAGTTATTCTGAGTTAATTGAGAACAAAAAAGTAAATTCATTTTTAGTTTAGGAACTAACAAAACATTGTTAATAAAACCATTAAAGACATTTTCTTTACCTTGTCCCTGAACGTTGAGGATGGAATTATCACCCAAATAGATCTGATCATTACATTTTCTAAGATTAGTTACGATATCAGACCTATAAGTCATGTGCATAGAGGCACCATTGTCTAATATCCACTCATTTTCTTTTGCGATTACAAGGCAACATATAAAGCAATGACTTTGGTTTTGATTCTTGTGTTGATTTTGATTTTGGTTTGATTTGATTCTTTTTGGTTTTGAAATTTGACTTGTTTTTACTTTATAGTTTTCTTTCTTTGTGGCCAAATTTTCCACAGTTATGACATTTACCATCAAAGTTAACTCTTAAATTTCCTGGTTTCTTATCTTTACTAGGAGGTTTAAAAGTTGATTTTTGATTCTTGTTGAACCTAGAAGGTTTGCTTTTGGATTTTGAGCAAGAAGTGCTTGAGTGACATTTTCTTTTGAATCAAAATTTGTCATAACTTGCTCTTCCTGGATCAGAAGAGCACTAAGGGTTTGCAAATCAAGGATGTCTTGTTCTATTTGATATTTAGAATTTAATATTGAAATGAAATTCCTAAATCTTTCATGAATATTTAATTGAATAATAAAGTACAATAATTTATCATGAATTAAGTTATAGTTACAACCATCCAATTGAGACTTAATATTCTTAATTTTTGCTAAAAAAATTAATTACTTTTTCATCTCCCTTCATGGGAGTCGTCATCAGTTCTAGAATCAATTTAATAATTTTCGATAACCACGTACCTTCATGCATTGATTCTAGTTGTGTCCAAGCCTCACTCAGACTTTCTTGATTCCCGATATGAAGGAGGAAATCATCTTACACGCTCTGAATATAATGGACATTGCTTATGTGCACCTTCATTGATATGCAACAACATTGTCCTCTATTGATTTTCTTTCACTCGGAGCCTTCTTCGTACCATTCACGACCATCTAGAGCTTGCATGAAGCGATAAATTTTGCCTTAAATTGTATCTTCCAGATGTTGTAATTGGTTTCATTCAACATCTGTGATTTATCAATAGTAAAGTGATTAGATCCCATTTTCATGTAAATAAATTTCAAAAGGAGAACAACGAGGTTTTAGTGATAATAGTTAAGAATCCCCCTGTCGTTGTTCAAATCATGCTAGTCGTATTTCAATGGATTCATGTCGAAAAGGACCTGTCAAATAAGTATTCTAAATATACGATATATTAGTTTGAAAATAATATTGATTTATTGAAATGTTAATGATTATTTTTAGTTTTACAAAAACGATGACTTAGTCGTCATATCGCACAAAAATCACTTTATATTAAAAGACCAATTTACCTAATACACAAGGAAATAATTGAACCTATTTCTCATTATTAGATAATGAGAAAAATAAATTAAATTAGAATTTTTGAATAAAATAGAAAAATATATAATATATATATATATATATATATATTTGGGAGCTTTATTTGCATATAAAGAGGTTAATAATAACAAGTCTAGCTCAACAAGTTAGGTTTACCAACTCGGTGAGTTGAGTTGATTGATTCCAAATCGAATAACAATTTCAATGTGCCAAGTTATATATTACCAATGTTTCAACGCCGAGCATGCAAACAAGTTCAACTATCAATGCAAATGTCAACTCCTGAATAGCTTGACCACAACTAAAGTCATCGACATTAAAATTTTCCTTTGTAATTTCTATTTCATCAATGTATTATGAATATGATGTTGTTAAGTATAATTAGTAGTAGCGTCACGATAGAAGATAACGGCATACGGCACGCCGTCAATAATGTATAATGGTAATGATAGCCAAAATACAATATGAATGTTGTGGTAAAAGTAAATATTTGTTGTAAGTGGTTCAGTAATGTTAAAATGTCAAAGTTAGGGTAAGTAGAGAAGTAGGGTCGATATGATTATGAATTAGAAATATTATATTGGTAATAAAGACAAGGAATGAGGTCATAAATATTTTGTGTATTTTAAATTGTAAAAAGTCTAAAAATGTGGAACCCATGTGAAATGATAAGGTTTATCCTTATCTTAAAAGATAAGCTTACATGTAAAGATAAGAGTTAAGGTATGGAATATGATTCATCGGAGCAGATTTCTTATCCTATCTTAGAGATAAGGTGGATAAGTTCTGAAATTTCTATAAATAGAGAGGCCACCCCCTCATTTAGCATAGAAGGAGCTAGTGAAAAATATTATATGAGTAAGTGTGTAAAGGAAGCCATCATTTAGAAGGTGTGTTAAAGAAGCCATCATTTAGAAGGTGTGTTAAAGAAGCCATTAAGAGGTGTAATTATGAAGTTCTATTATAGTTATTGTTGGAAGGCAAGTGAAGTTAGTAACACTGAAGTGAAGTTAGTAACACTCAAGTACCTCATGGGTGAGATTGTAACAATTTCATGTTGATATTATGATTTACACTTATATTTGATTTGTCATCATTTTTTTGTATCATAATCTATGATACTTTTGTGTTATGTTTGTTGTTGTGTTTTTAGATTACATCCACCAAACTAAAAGTTTGGACATTAGTAAATAACCATAAAGTACGAGGAGTTCCAGGTGAAGAATTATCATAGTCTTAGGATTGGTGATGACATTTGGTTCCGTTGTCGGGACCATTCCTCGTGGTGGATTTTACGGAGAGATATTCCCACTTAGTCGAAATTATTTGGAGGTTAACCTTGTTTTTACTTTGTGCATAGTAGTTACCATGGTAAAGTCTCTTTTACTATGAATAATATTTACCACAATAACTTTACTTTTTACCATGAATAGTATTTACCACATTAATTTCACTTCTTACCGTGAATAGTGTTTACCACAAGTAAAGTCGGTTTTACCGCAGATAAGTCAAGTTTTACTATAGTTTACCGTGGTCATTCCTATTTTCTTGTAGAAAAGTGTAAAGTCACTTTCTATTATAGTGATTCAATTATTTGTGCACATAAGTCTTGTTGATTGTACTTGTGAGTTGGTATTTCACTGTGGTTACTTTTGAAAATGGGGAAGATTCCTATTTTTTCAGCCCAATGTAATAAATATGCTTCCTCTTTCTTTTAAGAGTTTAAACGATCTTGTATTTGTAATGACCTTATAAGAAGAAACGATGGGTGAATTTTTCCCTACCTTTTTGTATGGTTCAACACTTATGTGGTTTGAAACACTAGGTGATAATATGAAAAACTCATGGGATTTATTAAGCGAAAGTTTTCTTGAAGAATTTGGTGAACAAAAATATGCGAGATCTCATGATCGATATCACAAAGCTATCCCCGAGGAGAGAAGGAGAAGATAAGGGATTATCATGCTCGTGTTTAGAGCTAAGGAGGAAGCTCGATGCCGGATCCGGAAGGAAGGATTAGTGGATGGGTTGATGAATGATGTGGATAATCTCCTCTGTAAGCACTTCATTCTTGGGATGAAGCCGAGATCGGACAACGAGTGAAATATGACCGCCGGCGACCTCGACAAGCAAAGGAGATTGCAAGAAGGCAAAGAAAGAAAGCATGGAAGAAGAGCCCAAAGAAGTTGTTGCTAAATGCTATGCACCTAGGAAAGGATGTTATGATGTATATATATTGATGGAGATCCGACATGTGGCACACATCCCCATATTTTATTATATCATTCATTTATAATTTATTACGCTTAGGAGGTCGGCCTCAGTATTGGCCATAGGTTAGAATGGTATATATAGGGGTTAGAAGGTTGTAGTTAAGGATCATATTGAGTATTGGAGTGTTATTATATGGTTTGGAGGTTACCCCCTCGAAGTGGTATTAGAGGTTGCCCCCTCGAAGTGGCAAGGCTATTATATGAGCATATTGTCATCATTTATCTATATTTTAGTGCTCTCTCATGTTATTCATTGTATATGTTCTGATTTATATAAGAATATCCTTACAAGTGGTATCAGAGCAGCGATTTTGGCCAAAATTAGGGCAAAAACCCTAATTTTTTGTTTCAAATATATCTTGAAGAGGGTATCAATTTTTTTCCCAATTTTTGCATCATAATTTGGAAACACTCTAAGTCAGAATATCTGAAAATTTCAGCTCCATTGGATCTGTTTTGCGGATGTTATTGGTGTTTTAGGTTTTTTCATAAATTCACTTTTCAGGAAGCAAATTGTGGTATTTTTTAGCAAAATTTATATTTTCGGAAAGCTCTTGAAATTTCAGTTAGGGTTTTTTCTTTGTGTTTTTATCCATCACAAAATATTTTTAGAATTCCTAAACCCTAATCATGATCACGGGGATAACAAATTTTTATGGAAATGGTGAGATGGATGCTAAAGAATGGTGGATAAAATTTAAGAATATATATTTCTCATATTTCATGACAAGGAATAGGTTTTCACATTATCTTGGTGGTTCTGCATGGATTTGGTTTTACGAGTTAAACAATGACGGGAAGGATTGGTCTTAGGAGGAAATGAAATAACTTTTTATGGATAGATGAGACCACAAAGAGGAAGAAGAGTCAAAGGAAGATGATGGGGAAGAATATATTGAAGAATCAAGAGAGAAAGAAGATGAAGAGGAAGGTGAAGAAGATTCGAGGGAAGATGATGGTGCAACATATATTGAAGAATCAAATGCGAGAAGAAGTTGAAGAAGACTATGAAGAAGAGGAAGAAAAATAAGATATTGATGCGAGAAGAAGATATTATAGCTCCCAAGAAGGAAGATACCATATTTCGAGTTTCATGGATTCATTCAAGATTTAAAATATATATAAGAGATTGTTTAGGTACATAATTGATTAACTTTATATTTTATATATTCTTACTTTCATATACATGCATATATCCTTTAGCTATTGTATTGGAATATAGAGCATTAGGACAAAAGAGTGACACGTTAAGATAACATATCACATCAACATAACATCGAGGATACAATTTTACGGAGGACACTCGTTAGGATATTGTTGAAATTTTTTGCACTTGTGCAAAAATGGGCAACTTGAAACTTTGTTACAATGGATAGCATTGGTGAAGTATACCTAAGCTAGGGGAGATCACATCATATTATGTCATTATTGTTGATTTATTTAAAAGATTACATGAAATATGAAACTATGTGTGTTGTTACAAAACATAACAGATCACATAGTCTGCAATTTCATGACCATCCTCAACAAAATAACACAAGCCCCGAAGGACAGTTATGTTGTCTTGATGAGGACATCCAATTGTAGAGTAGGTGAAGTGTAAAGTTTTGGAACAACAAACATAAGTGCAGATCAGAAAATCAGAGTTCATTATTGAATGTTACAAGTTCTATTCAATGTTCTTTCCTTCATGATTAAGACATTCAATTATGTTACTGATTTGTTTAGTTCATTATACAATCCATACAAAAATAGAAATGCAGAAAGAGATATACAACTCATTTATAGAATTTAATGTTTTATTCACAAGGAGAGTCAAATGTTTCCCAGACAAGCCGTGGGATGTAACTGAAAAGTAAAGTACAACTACTGAAAAGAAAGATACACATGCATGAAAGAGAAAGCAAAGGAGTATGAGTGAACCCATCATTTCCTTGGGGTTTCTATTCTTCATTTGAGGCATCTTCATCTCCGTCTTTTGTTTCTGCTTCATCTTCATTATGGAAGCCATTGTACCTGAAAAGGAAGAAAAGTCAACCATCAGTTACGAGCTCAGGGATCAAACCATATTCCTACACTATCCTACTTCATGCATATGAATCTTCCCCTAAGCAAGAGATGCATTCTACTTGAAGGACAAACTGCATGCATGCTTTTTCACTCAGAAAGAAGAAAGTAAAAGAAATAAGAAAACATGGACATAAGAGAGGCCAAAAAGCCTAAATATTTCCTAACTATTTTCCTAAGTGTGCAGGTACAGGTTGCAGCCAAAGAAAGAAATAAATAAGTCATAAGTACATGCTAAGAAGAAGGAAGAGTGCAACTCAAAGTTCAAAGCAAACATTTTGCAAATGGAAGAAGTTAGAGCTCAAAAGAGAGAATGGAAGATAGAATTACATTTTTCAGTTTGCAAAGAAGAGGGAGAATCAAATTTCAAGAAGTTGAAGCTAAAAGTAAAAGGGATTACAGCTGAAACAAGATGAGAGAGAAGATTTAGGAAAATTTTGACAGGGCTTCGCCATGTAAAATGGACATTTACAACTTTTCATCATGTTTTTTCAATTACTACATGTTTTAAAAGAACTATTTAAATCAAATAAGTGATACAAGAAGCAAAAAAGCATCACATGATCAAGATAAACAACTAACATATTTTCAATTCTCAAATTGCTATATCAATTCAACAAGAAAAGTGTTACTTTCTGTATTCTAGATCAGAAAATACAACTACTATTTCTGGAAAAGGCATTAAAGAAATGATTATGGAAAAAAATTCTTGGGCTTCACCATGAAAAATCAACATTTCAAATTTTCCAGCAAGCATCTAAGTAAGAAACATTGCAGAAAGGAATAAAGCATTGGAAACAAGGCTTATGCCTGAAATAGTACTCACAAGCTTCAAATTAGAGCAATGATCAAGATCATAAATGATGTTGTATCAAAAAGTACAGACATGAATGCAAGGAAGCATGATTTAAAAAAATTATTACTTCAACTCATTATTGCAAAGGGAAGATAACCACATTCGAGCAAAGGTCCAGATCCAAGGATATCAAGGTGAAACATAGATGCTCAGAAGAATATTTCTTTCAGACTACTACCAAGTTACAAAAGGACAGCAAGTTTACAATACAATGGTGGATCAACTATATACTCAAGATCTCAGAACAAAAATTATTCATAGATCAAACCAAGTGACTGTGATAAGAAGAATGAAATTTTCAGAAATGGGAAAGAATGAAGAATTCCAAACACCCACATCAATGAGCCTTCAGGTCTAATCATTTCAGAGCAAAAGAGGTACCCCATAAGCATTCAGATCATAAGCTTACAAAAAGGGGCCTTGAATCAAAATTACATGCACATTCAGGCTAAAGAAAGTTTCAAAGTTTCTTTCAGAAGTCAACATTCTCATTGAAAATATTTTTCAAGTTGTAGATCTAAGAGAGAAAACTACGTTTCTGTCTTTAATAAAAAAACTCATTATTGGGTATCAAAATTAGAACAAGTAAGTACCTACTGATTAAATTGAAGTTTCAAGATAATCTTACAAAGCCCAGCTAGTCTAAGTTGTAGTTTCCAAATGAAGCAAGTATTAAGTTCCCAGAATGCTACAGTATAGCTTCAGAGCCAAGATTAAACGCATGATTCATAGTTTACAAGCACAGTAAAATATTGCAACACTTCAATAGAATAAGATATATTGGATTCATGGAGTCATAGTTCTTAAGTGAAAAGGAAAATTTCGTACAAAAGGTATATCAAATTTAAGACTTAAAGAGATCATATCGTGTGCATGTATACTTTGCTTAATGCTAAATCAAATGAAACAAGAACTACCACCTAAAATAGTTCTACAATTTAGCTAAAACAAAGCATAAACACCATCATGATAAGAATTAAACAAGGGTTAGATCTTAGCATTCATCAATACAAACTTTGAAACTAACAATACTAAATATCTAAACTCCTCTATTCTCTAACAACAAATGACAAATAAATGAATGGACCTAAGTAAGCTCCATGGCTATCAAAATAGTTGTCCTTAATGCTCAAGAACCTAGGAATGGGGCTAATCAAAGTTAGACTCTAGACCCTTTTGACACCTCCCATATGACCCAAGCACTTTAAGAAAGAGGCTTAACTCTTCAAGATGATGAACTCTCAAAAGGGCAAGGTGCAAGCTCTTAGTCTCTTTGCTATATGCTTTGCATTTGCTCTCTTAGAAAGTTTAGGTGTAAGTAAAAAGGTAGGTGGAGGGCTCTTTATATAGCCCAAAGGATAAAGGATTCAACACATTCTCATGAATGTGGGATAAATGTAAAACATGATTAGGAATGGATAAGGTTGCTTTATTAAAGGTAACCTTACTTTAGAAGGGTTTAATACATGTTTAGCAAGTCATGGGAGTTGGGGGTATTTTAATTAATCAAAGGTGATTAATTAATAGGTAGGTGTAAGCTTATAGAAGCCAATTAGAGGAATATTAGTGTGATTTAGGCTATTATAAGGGGATTAAATCAATTAAATATTGATTTATTGGTTAAATGGAAGGGAAAGCTAATTAATTAATAATAATTAATTAGTCTAGGTAGAAGGGGTGATTTATTAACGGAAGGTCGTTAATTAGGGTATTTGTTGGATAGCAACTTAATTAATTAGCTTAGTGTAATTAATTAATGATGATATGAGGGAAAATGAGTGCCTTTGACGATATGTCGTTGATTTGCGAGAAAGGGGATAATTAGCACAATTTAAGTATTTAAATTGCTTGGGCGTAATTATAGGTGTCTACATTTGCCCCTCTTTGGGGTGGCATAAGTGATGCCACTTCAAAGATAGTAGACAAAGAGATTTTGAAGAGATGGAAGAAAAATTAGTAGGAGGGAGAGATGCCCCCTCGAGTGTCGATGGGGTGATAGAAGAACTCGATCGACGATCGAAAAAGGTGAGAAGTAGGCAGAAGAATGGGGAAGAGGCAGGATGCCCCAGGAGAGGGAGAATTAGGGGTGAAAGGGAAGTGGTGTAGAAGAAATATGGATGAGGGAAGAGAAGAGCTTAACCTCTAGCCGCTTATTTGTTTGGAACAAATTTGATGTCATCATATTGCCATAGGAACTACATCATCGGTCCTTATGAAAAATATAAGCATACGAAAAGGTAGAATGACATGAAAAGCCATACTACGAACAATTGTCCATTCTTTGAAAGTACCGACTCCACGCAACATCTGATAATGCAATGCAATACGAGAAGGAAACAAACTCATATAATAGGAAAACAAGTACGAACACACATATCTAACCCAACAACGGTCAAGACGGTTGTACAAATGTTTTGTTATCGGTGTTGAAGAGATCCACAAGTTCGTGATGTGAGGGTTAAAAATGATGCCCCAAGCAAGGATACATACGAGGGGAAATGAAAATGGACACGAGGTCCATGAAAAGCATTTGTGTTAACTAGCAAAGACTAGCAACCAAAAGTGCCCTAGAGTACGGCAAGCAAGCGGTAGCTTTTGTGAATGGTTGTGAATCCGGTGATCCGCGAGTCGTATTAATCGGGAATATGTGAGACAAACCAACAGGATATGGAGAAAATACCATACCATGAACGAAGACACAAGTTTCAGCCGTAAGAAGCAAGTTGCCATTTTGTAGGGTGTTTTACTTTTTAGGAATTTTTGAAAAATTTTACCTTGTTTTTATTGTATATATATATATATATTGTTTTTGTTGTTTTCTCGAAACAATGTTCTATTGTTTTTGTGTTTTTCTCGAAACAATGTTCTATTGTTTTTGTGTTATGCAGAAACAATTTCTTATTGTTTTTGTGTTTTGTGAAACAATTTTCTATTGTTTTTGTGTTTTAACAGATTTTCCAAAGCTATGTGCGGAGTAACCAAGAAAGCATGGATGCCCCGGCGTTAGGTGGGGAATATACAAGAAGCGAAGCCACGCGCTTATGACAAGAAGGTGAAGTCATTGAGTTGCCCCGAGGGTAAGATGGGAAATAATGAAAGACCACGTCCCTTACAGATGAATAGAAGAAGGCAAAGCCGGATCAAGGCTGGACTAGATGGTGTGCACAAGGAAACTCGAAGGTAGAACCAGGTCCAGGACAAAGACAACTACCCTTCTAATACAGAATGCTTGTGAACAACGAATCCTCCCGAGGCGCCGGAAACCGGTTTTCACCCAAGGACTTGTCCAAAGTGCCATAATTGCGTGGTTTTCACTAGTGGACGACCTGTTTTCTCTTTTTCTTTTTCTTTGATGTTTTTGATTTTTTTGTTTTTTGTTTTTTGTTTTTTTGTGATTTTTATGACTTTCTTGTGCCATGTTTAGGCATAAAACCTCTTAAGATGCATGGCATTCATGGGCTCCCGGAGCTCATCACCATTGGGGTGAGCCAACTTGTATGCCCCTGTGCCATACTTGGCAACTATGACATAGGGTCCTAACCAGTGTGGTTCGAACTTCCCTTTCTTTTCTCGCTCTGCTCTAGTGTTGAACTGGTTCTCCTTCATAACTAAATCACCCACCTCAAACTGGCGAGGGATGATTCTCTTGTTGTAGTTGCGGGAGATTCTGTGTTGATATACTTTCAGGTGATTAAGAGCGCGAATGCGCCTCTCATCCAGGAGCTCTAACTCAGCCAATCTTGCCACTCGGTAATCTTCATCCTTATCCAAATAGTCCCGAAGAGAAATTCGCAGGGATGGGAGTTCAATCTCTAAAGGGATGATAGATTCTGTCCCGAACACGAGGGAATATGGCGTCGCACCCGTAGGAGTGCGAATTGATGTTCGGTAGGCCCGAGAGAATTTGGGTGGATTGTAGGTGCCGGTTTCGGCTAGTTTTGCTAACCATCTTCTCCATTATCCTTACAAAGTCTTGTTTGTTGCCTCGGCTTGTCCATTACCACGAGGGTAATATGGCGTGGACCATTTCAATCTGATTTGGAACCGTTGGCAAAGACCTTTCACAGTTTTGTTCTTAAACGACTTCCCATTATTTGTAATAATGGCTGGGGATACCATATCGGCAAATAATGTGATTCATGATGAATTTAGAAATCTGTGCTCCTGTGACATAGGTTAAAGGGATAGCCTCCACCCATTTTGTAAAGTATTATGTAGCTGTGATGATATGTGTATGACCATCAGATGAGGTAGGAGTAAGCTTCCCTATTAGATCAAGTCCCCACTTGGAGAATGGCCACGGGGTAGTGATTGGTTGCAATAGTTGTGATGGAGCATGGATGAAATTTCCATACTTTTGGCATAGCACACATTTTCTAACATAATTACAACAATCGGTTTCCATGGTGGGCCAATAGTAACCTACTCTTACGGTTTCTTAGCAAGACCATTCCGTTTGTATGTGCTCGCATACTCCTTCGTGTACTTCTTTAATTGCACTGGATTGACTTGGCACATCCAAACAATGTACAGATTCCCATCGTAGCCACGGCGATAAAGTGTACCTCTAACGAGGGTGTAACGGGCTATCGGCGAATTAGGCTCTGCTTTTGAGCGGAAGATTTCGGGAGGAATGTCTTGTCCTTAAGATAGGTGAAAATGGGTTCATACCATGGTGAATGGGGACCAACAACCTCACAAGCCAAGCAAGATTCGGCATGTCATATGTGGGTTGGCGTAGATTTTCTACGAAGAATGGCATATCATTGTTCACTGGCGGAATCTGAAGCATAGATCCCACCGTTGCCATAGCATCTGCCGATCTATTCTGCGCTCTTGGGATTTGCTCAAGGTAATGCGCACAAAATACTCCTTGAGTTTCCACCAACTTCTTATAAGGTATGAGCTTGTCATCCTTAACTTTATACTCATCATTAACTTTGTTTGATGATTAGTGTGAATCACCTACAACCTTCACATGTTGAATATTCCACTTGATGGCTAGCTTCATCCTATGATGAGTGCTTCATATTCTGCTTGATGTTGTTCGTGCGAGGAAGGCTAGGCGGAAAGCTTTGTGGTATAGGATCACTGAAGGAGTAATAAGGACCACTCCTTTGAACCATGAAACGTAAAAGATCCATCAAAATGTATCGCCATCGACAGATTCTTCAATGTAGAGCAAAGATGCATCGGCGAGATCTAGAATCAAAGGTTACGTGCTTTGCGAAAGGTGCTTCCGCTATTTGGTCGCAAGTACTTGTCCTTTAATTGATTTTGATGGACAAATTCTATATCAAACTCACTTTGAGTAGAATGATCCAATTAGCCATTCTACTGTGAGGCGGGTTTGGACAACAAATACTTGAGTGGGTCGACCTTGGATATGAGCTTGGTCTTAGTATTTAACGCAGTAATGGCAAAGTTTTTGAAAGGTAAAAAACGGCCAAGCAAGCCTTCTCAATTTGAGGATAATTACGTTCATAGGCGATGAGGGTGCGACTCGAGATAGTACCTTTGCTTTCTCTTTATGGCTAAGGTCATATTGGGCGGCGAGTGCACCAATAGCATATTGCGTAGCGGAAATATAGAGCAAAAGTGGTTCTCCGGAGTGGGAGGCATGAGGACAGGTGGATTAGCCAGGTACTGTTTAAGCAAAGCAAAGGCTTGTTGTTGCTCGGGTCCCCAGATGAAAGTGACGTCCTTCTTAAGCAAATGAGTGAATGAGTGACATTTATCTGCAAGCTGGGAGATAAAGCGGCGAATGGCTTGAATTTTCCCCTGCAAGCTACGCAATTGCTTGATATTCTCAGTGGAGGCATTTATGTGATGGCAGATACTTTAGCAGGGTCTACCTCAATACCTCGTCTTGACACGATGAAGCCTAATAGTTTCCCAGATAGCACACAAAGACACACTTCTTTGGATTTAGCTTGACTTTGTATTCACGTAGGCGTTCAAAGATATGCCGCTTGAAAATGATAGGATGTTCCTCTCTTGTTTTGGACTTTCCCGGGATGTCGTCTACATAGTCTTCCATGATGTCATGAATCATATCGTGAAATATTACTTGTCATGGCCCGATAAGTTGCTCCCGCATTCTTAAGGCGAATGGCATCACACGATAAATGAAGGTGCCCCGAGGAGTTGTGAAAGCTGTTTTGTGATGGTCTTCCTCAGCGATCTTAATTTGATTATAACCCGAAAAGCCATCCATAAGTGATAGCATTTCATACCCTGCGGTTGAGTCAACAATCATGTCAATGTTGGGCAACGGAAAGTCATCTTTAGGGCAAGCTTTATTGATGTCCCTAAAATCTGTGCAAATTCGGATACCAATAGGTTTCTTACGGGCAGAACAATGTTCGATATCCATTCAGAATAATCAATTGGCCTGATGAATCCTGCTGCAAGCAACCTTTCCAACTCTTCTTTAACTAACAAGGCCACTCTTGGGTGCATCTTTCGAAGCTTCTGTTTGATAGGCTTAGCGTCTGCGTGCACAACCAAGTTATGCACGACCAAAGTTGGATCTAAGCCGGGCATGTCTTTGTAAGACCATGCGAACACATCAATAAACTCTCGCAGTAGCATAGTGAACGTCTTTTGTTCTCTGGCTGAGAGTGATGCTCCCAATTTTACTATTTTGGGATCTTCTTGATGCAATATTGACATCAATGGTTTCTTCAACTAACAATTTTGATAAATCCTCCATACGCGTGGGATCGGGAGGTAGGTTGAGATCTTCATCCAAGGATGTCTCTACGAGATTTTCATCCCTGGCGTGGTCACTTTGTTTGTCCTTTGATTTTCTTATTTGTTTGTCGCTTGATGCCTCAAAGAGGTTTTCAGCTGTGTGACTTGGACTTTGATTTTGTCGAGGCTTTTCTTTAGAACTCTTGCCCTCGCTTTTCTTTAAATTTTGTTGACCATGAAGTTCTCCTCGCGAAGTAGCGCGCAGTGTCTAAGTCGATAAAGAAACCCTTCTTGTGATCTCAATGGGAATTGTATCCCTTATGCCCATGAACTCGCAATAGCCTCGTCATTCTCGAATAAATCTAGTGGCACGTGGCGTTGTTGGTCCCATTCAACAAGGGAGGGGTATCTGAGGTCAAGGGTTGGTTCAGTGGGGGTGATGGTTAGGACAACATTATTCATGAAAAGGTTCGTGGAGGCCAGATCCTCATATTGGCTACAACAAGAATCCGTATCATTGTCTAGGTAATCAGAACTATCCTCATGCTCAGAACAAGTCGCATCTTGATCATTGGGGTGTGCTCCATAAGGACGAATCCCGATGCCATATCTTTCTGTTTTGAAATGTGGAAGAGGGACTGGTTCTCTTTGTCCTTGTTCATTCCTCCCACATCCTAGGCCTTTGTAGCCCATGGAGTACATCATTCTGCTAGATTTTTCATATTATGCAGGGTTTGATAACAAGATGGTGAGTGTCCTCGGGGACCCAGTAGTAGGTGGATCAAGTAATTTTTCTTCGACTAACAAGCCTCCGGTAGGAGCGACCCGATAGTATGTTCCTCTCTAGGTCTCTGAAGCGGTAGTTGGGTCGACCTTTAGTCTTGGGCGACAAGGAGAAGTCGAAACCAAGAGCGCTTGTTGTACATTATACTCCCCACGACCATATTCAGAATTTTCATCTCCCATGAATTAAATGGAGATGTTGAAGTAGATGCCCCATGAGTGCGAAGCGAAGAGAATTTGAATCTACTCGAGATTCCATGGCCTCGAGAATGAAGAGGGATAGCTATATACGTGGAGGGACATGCGTATGTACCCTTTCGTGCAAAGCTATTAAGAGCTCTATAATGAGCAAAGGGCTCTGAGTCTCTGGTATTGTTATTGTATGTCCCTCATGCTTGACTTGATGCATTGATGAAATGTTGATGGCCTTTGCTTGCATGGCATGGATCCATAGTCGGCTTTAGAAGCATATTATATGGAAGTTCCAAGTCTAAGACGTGAAACTTTGTCTGATGGCAAGTGGGGCCCACCTCCATTGGCAGCGTAATGGTGCCTGCTGACTCTCTTTCCGCGTTGTCGTATGCGGTGATAGTGATGATATGGGACTCAAGATCTTCTTCCGTATGTCCCAATTGTTTGACTAATTTAAGCGTGCAGATGTTCAATCCAGATCCGTTATCCACAAGCACCCGTTTGATTTTCCTGCGGGTAACAACTACCTCAATGTATAAGGGAAGATTATGTGTAGGATTCTCGATAGGGACCTCCCTATGGTTGAAAGTGAGATGCTCACTTGGTGCAATATTTGCCACCGCGGCTTGAAGGTATGCGAGATCGACTTAAAGGCACTCCAGGCCACGAAGAGTTTGATACAAAATGTCCTTATGCACATTGGATATCTTGAGAAGATCTAAGATCGAGATCTTAGCAGGTGTCTTCTCAAGTTGTTCTAAAAGGTTATATTTACCAGTTTGCGGGGTCAGCAAGAGAGGGTTACGGAATCACAAGGCGGGCACGCCTTATTCTGCATGATACATGTGATCCTTTCCCTTGATCCGGATGGTATTGACACGATCAGGAGGGGAGCGAATACATCCGATAAGTGAATCGTAATGATTGTTATCTCTCTTGGTATACAAGTAATTCGTGGCTTTATAGGTTTGGGATGACTCTCCCGATCCGGTTTTGCCTTTTCCGACTTATCATGCTTGGGGAATGGTTCCTTATAAATCCCCATTTTCTCGTTAGGTGTTTGCATGTGGCTAGGGTTATCCACCTCTATCTCCCGTTGTCAATGAGGTCTTGAATATAGTGGCGAAGTCGCAAACATTTGTCTGTTTTATGACCTTTAACGCGATGCATTTCACGGTATTCATGCTTCTTATACCATGAAGGTTTAGGAGTGTTGTCATCAAGCGGTTGCGTTGTAGGATAGGTCATCATGTGGGCGCATCCATTGTTTTAGTATGATAGACAATGGTTCATTGAGAGAGGTGAATGTTCGTCGCTTTGGTGGTGGTTGAATTGGGCCTTGGTCGAGTTTAAAGGTTATTTGGTTTGGACCGTTTGAACACGTTTGGAATCGAGTGATTCCGTCTCCCACCACGTTTTGTTTTTGTTAAAGGTCTTTGGCTTTTCAACGGGTTTGACACTTTGGTTGTCTTTAGATTGGGTTTTAAGGGTGCCTTTTGGCAATGAGAGCCTTTCTATTTGAATCCCTTTCTCGATAATCTCCTCAAAGGTGCGGACACAATGCATTTGGAGGTGGAAAGCTATAAATTTGGGTTGAGATTAGGGACGAAAATATTGACTAGTTGCTTCTTAGGGAAAGCGCGAGAGGAAGCGACTAGCTATCCCTCTCCATCGTTGGAGGAAGGTGGCGAAGGTCTCATTTGGGCGTTGTTTTGTGCCGCACAAGTACGCCATGGTGACATCACTCTCATGTTATATGAGAAATGCCGCACGAATCTTTCTTGATTCGGCGGCGGTGAAAATTGATCCTCGTGGTAAGCGCGTAAACCATTCTAATGCTTGACCTCCGAGACTCTTAGGAAAAGTCGATGAGGTAATTATCACTATAAGACACCTCTTGACATGCCATGTAGAAATCTTTAACATGATCCTTGGGTCTCCCTTTCCTTTGTATTTGTCAAACTTTGGCATATCAAATTTCTTTAGAAAGGGTTGAAGGTCATTGTCTTGTCAAAAGGATAGGGGCATAGTTCTTCGTATTGGTATTTCCTAATACTCCTATATTGCTTTCTTATATGCTCATGCAAGCGTTTCTTTCATAGATTGTACTTCTTGTGCGAGCAATTGTTTTTAGTGGGAGAAGCGGGGATGTGTACATGATGATACCCTGTGTCTTCTTCTCCTTGGTTTTCTCGATGGAGTTCGTGGATCCTAAACTTAGGCTTTGAATTTTGAACGTTCTTGTTTGTGTCTTTACGTGCACTGGAAAGTAAGCAAAGCTAGTTGTCGACTTAGGGTTCTTGAGTTGTTGGATTGTGACTTGGTTTGTGTCTTCTTCTTCTAAAGGTTCTTCCTCTTCGTAGTGTGGAGGTTCTTCCCCTGTCTCATGTTCTATCTTTTTCTTCGTGGCACTTTGATGAGGGGTATTCTATGCCCTACCACTTTATCATTTTATGCGTAGAAGTGGAAGCATGCCCACCCTGTTAAAATATCTTCCATATTGATAAGGGGGGATTCTTCCTTAGTAGTGTCATTTGTAGGTAATATTGGTTCATTTTCGGTGGGCAATTTAGCCCCTAATTCCATGACCCATGCCAAAACTCTATCTTTATTTCTAAGGAGAAACTCATCTAGTAGAGTGGGGTCAAAATCAAAGTCTGCGTGTGGTGATTCTAATTCATTTCCACTATGGTTGACCATTTCTTCTATTTCCTTTTCTGCAGAAAATAGTGGTCCTAGATCGTGTCCGATAAATGGGTTTGACCCTTGTTTGTTAGAGGTTTCCCAAGCTTGCGCTTGTTGTTCCTCATATGTTTGTTTCTTTAAACCTAGACGCGTCTTGGGAGCCATGTTTTCGTGATAAGTTTCACTAAAGTAAGTTGTAGATTTGTTCAAAATTATATGACTACCCCTAAGTAAAACACAAGATGTACGTGTTAAGAGTAAATTAACAGTGTGAGAATACCCGATGTGATAGAATGATAAAGTCACCAGTAAACAATCGTTTGGTATCAAAACCTAATCAAATGAAATACTTCCAGACTATGTTTCAAAGTAATTTGTGATACTAGATGATTAACAAGATGTCTCCACTTATGCCAAGTTCAAAGGAATGAACAAGGCGTAAGTAAATACATGAAGTTAAATGCGATTTCCCAATCAAGATATACGATGAGCAAGCTCAAGTCGATTAAGACCTATATCTCAAAAAAGTGCAATTATGATTTGCGAATGACACAACAATATCACCAAGATATGTTAACCCACTTTGCGAAAGTGGAGTATTGATATCGAGGTGTTATTGATATAACACGCACAAATGGTAGTTCTAACACCTTTTGAAATCGAGGTAATAATAAAAGCTGAGCAAAAAAAAGCTCAAAGTATATTTAGGAATAGTTAAGAATGTGTGTGCAAATATTATCAATATAGGTATTTATGTTGAGTTTACAAGAAACAAGACGTAAATATCGAAATTGTAATGATACGAGACAAACAAACAAACTCCTCATGGAAGTCGCGGTGATGAACCACGCTGCTTCTGATAGCGATCTTGGCGTGGGTATCGAAGATCGCAATGGCTACCAAATGGCGTGAAAACGCCTCCACTCACTTTAGGCGTTTAACTAACTTGCCCCGTAAACATGGATGGGCGTAAAGCGGACATAAAAGTGAGAGAAAGCGATCGAATAAGCAACACAAAGGTAATCACACCTCTTTTGATCAACAAAGTGTCAAAAGAATATGAAGGAAATAAATCAAGAAAAAATGACAAAAATGCTAGTCTTACTTGGTGAGTTTTGCCACGCATACAAAGCAAGTAAGTAAAAACTAGGCGAAAGTAATACATCACACGTTTATCAAAAAGAAGGTTCACAACTCAACACTATTTTAAAATGGTCAAAGTGGGCTCTGGGCAAAGTATATTCTCTCAGGTAGTTCTCTGCCTTACAGGTGTTCTGAAGTTGCCACGAGCGAGCGCGATTTACCAAAAAAAGTCTGTTTACCGACTAGTTTGGGAGTATTTCGGCTTTACTTTACCCCTTGAAACAGTAGAGCAAGCTAGTGCGTCTCACGTGTACTATCACCTGGGTCGCCACAACTGACAACCTGTAACTCTATCTCACTGAAAGGAATCACTAGTCAAGTAGGTAGTGCGGAGCACTTCCCGTTTAAATCCACAAGGTTCCCTCTTGCGTGGACTACTTTGGGGTTCTGGAACCACCCCCATTGTTGTAGCTTAAGGCGTTATGCAAAGGGTTATGTTAGGTTGAGCGGAGAGGGACGTACCCTTTCCGAAACCTGCAATCTGATGTTTTGAATATGTTGTTCTTTTTATCTTGTTTAATTAGGTGTGGTTTCTTAAACACCTTTTAGCGGCTCGTATAACATTTGTATTAGTAGTTTTGATTTCGTTTTGATTCCTCCTTTCTTTGACAAGTGTTTTTAGGTCTGCATGCTCAGCGTTAGTAGTTATAAAGAAAATCACATTATTTAAAAGAGGATTAAAAGTTGCTTTTGATTCTCAAGATCATCCGAGGATGCAAGAGAAAAGCATACACAACAAATAATCCAACTAAAAAGTAAATAAAATCTTTTCAATGATGAACCATACAAAATTTTTGATAAATGTTCATTCTCTTAAACCAAAAGTGAAAGATGAAGTTTCCAATTTCTAAAATGTTATAAAATGAAGACTAAAGTTGTTTTTGATTCTCAAGATCATCCTAAGGTGTAAAGAAGAGCATACACAAAATTTAGCCCAATTATATAGAAATGGAAAACTTGAATCAAAGGACCAGATTGAAAAATGCTTTATAAAAGGTTCATTCCAAGAAAATGAATAATTAAATTTCCAAGTTTAATCCGATGTTAAAAAGATATAGATCAAAGTTGTTTTTGATTCTCAAGATCACCAAAAGGTGCAAAGAGAAGATCATACACACGCTTTGATCTAAATTAGTAAGCGTAGAAATACAACATTCATCAAAACATTAGACATATTAGAAAATGACCAATTTTAAAATAACGAAAAACCCGCAACTACGTAAGTGTAAATCCACGAATTTATGTTTTCATTCATAGTTAACTTCAATTCTTTCCAACGTGAAAAAAAAATGGAGTCATTTCGAGGTCGGGAGCAAAAGTTATGGCCTTCGGAAGATGGGTTACACATATGCTCTTATGCTTTCATAGGTATGCATGCACTTGGCATACGCACTTAAAAATGTCAAAAAAACGTCCCTTATATATGAAAATGGGTAAATTTTTCCAACCAAGATTCAATTTTGACAACCCATCACATTAATATATGAATAAGACTAACTTATTTATCAAACATTAACATACATGCTTTCAATAATTTAAGATTTTCAAGAAATTGACAAAACTAGCATGTAGAATGATGAAAAAGTAAGCTCTAAAAATGAAAACATGATGAAATCTTGAATTTTCTCACCAACATTAAATTTTGACAAATTGAACCCACCACATTAATATGTAAATATAAGACTCAAGACTATCAAACACTAACCTACACGCTTCGAATTGAAAATTTTCAAGAAATTGACAAAACTAAAGCATGTAAAATGTTGAAAAAGTAAGCTCAAAAATGAAAACATGATGAAATCTTAAAATTTTCTCACCAACATTAAATTTTGACAATGACCCACCACATTAATATGTAAATATAAGACTCAAAGACTATCAAACACTAACCTACATGCTTTCAAGAATTGAAAATTTTCAAGAAATTGACAAAACTAACATGTAAAATGTTGAAAAAGTAAGCTCTAAAAATGAAAACATGGAGAAATCTTGAAATTTTCCTCTCAATTCCAATTTTGATAGACTTCACCTCCTTCATACCTGAGGAAGACCCAACACATAAACTCAACAAAACATGTTAAAAAAACAAGTTAGATCAGCGTGTGTAAAGAGGGTTAAGTAACCAAAAATAAAACTTAACTACAAAAAGCTTGAAATGAAGTGCGAAAGAATGATGGAGTATGTCCCATCAGGCGTGCAAATGTGTGCGTGTATACTTTGGCTTAATGTTAAATCAAATGAAGCGAAGAACTACCACCTAAAATAGTTCTGATTTATTTAAAACAAAGCATAAACACCATCATGATAAGAATTAAACAAGGGTTGATCTTAGTATTCATCAATCAAACTTTGAAACTAACAATGCTAAATATCTAAACTCCTCTATTCTCTAACAACAAATAAATGAATGGACCTAAGTAAGCTCCATAGCATTTATCAAAATAGTTGTCTTAATGCTCCAGAACATAGGAATGGGGGCTAATCAAAGTTAAGCTCTACTAAGACCTTTTGACACCTCCCATATGACCCAAACACTTTAAGAAAGAGGCTTAACTCTTCAAGATGATGAACTCTCAAAAGGCGAGTGCAAGCTCTTAGTCTCTTTCTTTATATGCTTTGCATTTCTTTCTCTTAGAAAGTTTAGGTGTAAGTAAAAGGTAGGTGGAGGGCTCTTTATATAGCCCCAAAGGATAAAGGATTCAACACATTCTCATGAATGTGGGATAAAGGTAAAACATGATTAGGAATGGATAAGGTTGCTTTATTAAAGGTAACATTACTTTAGAAGGGTTTAATACATGTTTAGCAAGTCGTGGGAATTGGGGGTATTTTAATTAATCAAAGGTGATTAATTAATAGGTAGGTGTAAGCTTATAGAAGCGATTAGAGGAATATTAGTGTGATTTAGGCTATTATAAGGGGATTAAATCAATTAAATATTGATTTATTGGTTAAATGGAAGGAAAGCTAATTAAATAATAATAATTAATTAGTCAGGTAGAAGGGTGATTTATTAACGGAAGGTCGTTAATTAGGGTATTTGTTAGATAGGCAACTTAATTAATTAGCTTAGTGTAATTAATTAATGATGATATGAGGGAAAATGAGTGCCTTTGACGATATGTCGTTGATTTGCGAGAAAGGGGATAATTAGCACAATTTAAGTATTTAAATTGCTTGGGCGTAATTATTATAGGTGTCTATAATATCAAGAAATGATAAGGATGAAGCTCATCCAACTGAAGGAAATCTAGTTTATTAAACAGTCATGCTTTGAAAGGGTAAATCAAGAAGGTACAGTTGAATAATAGAAGCTCTACAATAAATGACTAAATAATAGATCAAAAGATGGAATACCCAGAATGTAAATTATCTAGCAAATCCTCCACAGTTGGTTTGAATAAACTAACAGTGATAACCAGGTAAGCTACGGTGATACAAGCTTATCAATATTAAGCAAAATAGAGTATTCATACCATAAGCACATTCAGAAATAGAGATAGAATCTCTAAAGCATCAAACTCAAGAGCTCAACAAATGTCAGAGGTTTTAGTGAGCAAAGACAATCAATCACAACGACATATCAGAATCTCAAAATTCAAACAAGTAAAGTACAATTTTTTTTTCACAGACCCATTAAGAGGTTGCGAATCAAAAGGAGAAGTAAACACTCACTGGTAAAATTGAATCCGAGAAGACTCTTGAGATCTCATCGAGTTCAGAGCTAAAAGGAACAAACCCAGAATGAGTTCAACTCACAAATGACCAAGGTTATCCAAAAGATCACACCAACAAAAGCAAAAGGAGATGGGTATTAGTTTTAAATTGAAGCAATAATGATCAAGTACCAGTGAAAAACTCAGAGACAAAACTTACCATACTTCGAACACCTTTTGCACAGTCATCTCAGGAAGAACAATGGTGGCTACAACTAGAGGAGTAATAAGAGGTTGCACTAGAGTAAAGACGAGGAGCCAAAAATAGAGAGAAAGGTCGAGCTCAAAACATCAATAGCGGCCAACAACTCATAGGGACCCCAAAAACAGAGAGAAACCGAGCTTCAGAATGACCATGGGGCCATGCAAAGACCATAAGCCAAACAGAGCCAAGCTCAAAGTTCATAAGAAAGACGCGGCCATGACCACAATGCTTCACCTTAAAATCTCGGGACTAAGAAATCAAAGACCTCACAAAGTATATAGATGCTCGAAGGCTAAGAAGGCCGAAAAATGGATTGATCCGAGCTTCAAAAGCTTCAGTAATGGCAGGCCACAAAATTTTTCAAGGCTTCGCCCGCTTCACAAAAATTCGAATGAAATGATCATCGAGGTTCAAGTTTTCTTTTACCATACCAACTCGAGGGGAGAGTTAATAAAACCCTAACCGAGGGTCAAGCATCGATGATCAAGATTCATCCAGGTACGAAGATCAACGGTCGGTGATCGTTCACCGAATCCAAAGAATAACCACAGTTAGTCACCACCGACCGTGTTAAATGCAAATCCTGAACCCTAATCACGGGTAAGAAATCGATGGCGTCAAATTCAAAAGGTACAGAGATCAACGAACAGGAGCATCACCAACTTCCAATGCAAACCCAGGAGTTAACAAACCCTAACCACAGTTAGGTTGACTTTAAAAACAGAGCCACCGACAAAGCGTATGAGGGGTGAGTCATCATGTAAAGGGGCCAACCCACGTCATCAGATAAGACAAAATATCATTGCATTGAACTTTAACAACTATAGTGCATGCTCAGAAATTCAAAAGGCCGACCAAATCATACACAATGATCACCAAAAAGGTAAAGTATAACCTTATTCCAATCAAATGCAAAAGGAGGGCCGACAACTATATAATACCATGATAATAAAAGTGGGGTGGCATACCTTATAATATGCCTAAGTCCACAAAGGTGGCCGAATGTAACATGGTGCCCCTTGTATTATTTCAAAACACATAATTTGCTAAGTCCACAAGAGTGGCCAAACCCAACGAAGGCAAAAGTTCACAACCACAAGTGGCCCCCACTGATGGTGATAGATTGTACATGAATTGGAATGCATTTTTCCATGTGATCACTAGAAAACAAAATAAGTGTCAACATCAGAGACAAAGGTGGTCCCAATCAGGATTAATGTTTGGATGAATTATTTTTGTAAAGTATTGCAATTAATGTAATTATTTTTCTCACAGAGAGGAATTGATTTGTTGCATGTTTCAAGAAGACAAAATAGAGAAGAAGATGAATTTGCATGCTCATGGAGGAGACTTTCCTAGCAAGCAATTTTATTATTAGCAAATTATTCACCCATTCTTTTCTTAAAAATAGAACAATCAACTTCAGTTTGACTGTATTGTATTTAAGGCCATTAATGCCTATTTTTAACTGCATGCTCTAGTTTGTATTATTTTATCCTAAAATTAGGATGCATGGGCGAGTACAAGCCTTAGGCTATTTTTAGGAAGGGGTGAAATTTATTTTGCTATATATTGTGTGCCTTTGCAAAGCACAAGGATTAAATCTGGAGGAATTTTGGATATATGAGTATTGAAGCAAATTTTGCCAGTTTTTCCCTCTGAGTGTGAAGTGTTTTATGCCTTTCCAAGTTATTTTGCAGTCTTGTGTATGTTATATTAATCTTGTGAATGCAAATTCCCTGATCAACCACCTTACCTGCTGTAAATTTAGGTCTTTTCGCTTAATTTTTAATGTGCATGTTAACTTATTAGTACTATTGTGATCCTCCCTCAGTACAATCAAGTGTTTTGCCCTTAGATATTCTGTAGAGAAAAAACTATTGGTTCGTGCATCAAGAATCCTTCACAGATCAGTTGTGCATATACTCAATCAAAGCCCTCATACAAATTTGGTGTATCACCTTAGTTTTAATCATTTTTACAGTCATCTTTTACCCTCAAACTCCCAGAAAGTAGTTTAGGATACACCAATAAGGAACCGACCTTGATACTAGAGACTCACCTCGAAATAGGTATACCCACAGACCTGAGGTGTTTCCATTGTATCTACGAAAAAGAGATATAATTTGTGCAAGCTTAGAAAACTTGCAGCTATCTCTCTACAGGGTGCACTTTCAAGAGATAACAGATACTTTACGATCCTTTTGCATACATAGTCTAACATCCAACTTGGGATGTGATAGCATTGCTTGTTACGGAAAAATTCAATCGAGAAAATCCTATCTCCAATCTTGAGCAAGGAACATGTAGCCCATACAATCGAAATGGACTTTATTCCATATTATTTGTAGCCATGCAAAGTGTACTCTTTTATAAAAATGCATATAAAAAGACTACTTTGGATGGCATGAGAGAAACAGAAAACTATATTTATACTAATTAATATAAAAACAATCAATCGCAACTATCAAATAGTAACATATAAATCCATTCTAGAAAAACTAAATTTCAAAATACATTTTAATGTATAAACATATAAATAATTTAACTTGTTAGTGTGCATGCTTCAAAATTTGAGGAAGGATAAGAACTCAAGTGTTACATAAATTAACTACGGGAAAAAGATAGATAATCGCAACAATATAATTAGGTTCAGTCCATAAGAGATCTTAAAAACCATGAAAAATATAAGAGATAGATCATGTGTGATAGCATGGAAATAAATTTCATGAAGAAGATAAAATGAGGCAAATGCAAAAGTGTGAAGGATCATAGGGAAGAAGTAAGACCAAGAAAGTAAAGAATTTTTGGAATCCCCAAGAGTGTATATGAACTAGAGTTTATTTTGGGAGTAGAAAGTGTAGAAAGGCAATGAAAAATGAAGGAAGGTATCATAAAGGAAGGAAACATCCTAAGTAAAAAGAGTAGATCAAAGTGGTTTTCAATATTTAATACATGCATAAACTTTGTTTTTTGGACATGTATATTACATGTTTATTTAAGTTTTTTAACTACACATACTCTTGTGTGCACGGCATTTTATGGGTACCTCAGGAATATCCTCAATATTGTTTTGAATATAGAAAATCATTTTAAATATGGCACAACCATTGGAATTATGTCACAAAACTAAAAAACTTAAAGCATGCATGGTATTATAAGATTCATTTCAAGAAGATCATACTATGAGGGAAATATCATCTTAATACACAAGAATATATAATATACCATGAAGTCATAAGAATGAAACATGAAGAACTCTTAAAATATATTATAAAATTCGAGGTTATTCTATGGTATGAAGGGAGATTTAAATTAAGTATTTATATCGGGAATAGAATTGAGGATTGAAAAAGGTTAAACATATTTCTAATATGTTTATTGGGTTGACTTACATTGCATCACATTCAACTATGTTATGGATCCTTTGGGCTCAAGCTGTTTTTCCAATATTGCAATGTGTAACCCTTAAGCTAGCATTAAACACGTAATTTTGATGATACAACTACTAGTCATCGCTATAGACATATAAATGATTATATCCATGAATGTAAATATTGAGATGAGGTTAATTTTACTTAGTTGAAAACTATAGGCGTGCATATAAATTTGCTACATGGATAAGTATGATTGATCCTATGAAATATATGTTCACTCTTTACCAACTTTTGATATCATATCGTATAATTACTTGTAGAAGTTATTTTAAATTCTTGTTTTTTTATTGGTGACTAACTCTTCTAAATATGTGTTAATTAGTGGTGCATAAAAAAGCTGGATTTGTTTACCGACATGGAGATGATCGCAAGTATCCAAGTTGGTTTTTGTTTTAACACATTTACATTGGTGTTGAATGTAACTAAGAATGTAACAATTGGGGATCTATCCAAAGTTTCCACATTTAATATTTACCACTCTTGATGTAGATATTATGTCTCTTTCTTCACTAGGTTTAATATACATTTGAATTTGGGCCATTGTAACAAGAAATTCATTCGTTAATAAATTATTATGAATTTATTTCTATAAATAGTATTGATAATCTATTTAAACCTTACTAGATCAAATCTAACTTTGGGAATTTTTGTATTCTTAAGTAGATTTTTATGGACTTGATTTATAATATGTGATGTACTTTGAATATTTCCATTCATTGATGAAGTACTCAACATAATATTTTTGAGAACATGAATTCATTAGAATATGATATCTTGGAATATAATCTAAATACATTGGTATGAATTATATGAAATTATCATTTGAATATGGTTGTTTAATTATATATTCCATTTTAATGCTTAAGGGGTTTTGTATTTGAATAACCTTTTCTTTATGCATATTCTTATGTATCTTTGAGATGATCTTGGTGATCCAAGTTTCTTTCAATACTTTTATTTATGATTGATTTATACATATATGTGTTGATCGTTCTTGACTATTTTTTTGATCGGAATGAAAACAAATTGTGAAATAGAAAATGTTAAGTAAAGATGAAAAAGTGATAATGAATAAGTAATTTAATGAGGATATAAACTAAAATAGTTATCATATTTCATGCTTTTTATGTGTTCATGACCAACTAGAGTAGGTATGTACATTATTTCATTATTTACGAAATAATTTAATTTGAATGAACAATTGAATAAGAATATAAGGAATGAGTACTAGTATGCATTCTATAAGGAGGAATGAGATTGTTATATTATTTAACAATTTTAATTTTGGAGTAGAGTTAAGATTGCTAATTTCCATGCATTTTGACTACGAAGTTTAATAAGAATTATAGAAGTTAAGAATCAATATAAAAATATTTCAATAGGAGCATGAAATGATTACATGCATGAACGTAAAGATCGATATGAGGTTGATGTTAAATTTATAAGAGAGATTGATGTTGTAGAGCATGGAGGTGAATTTAAAGACATGAACGAGGAAGATGAGTGAGCAATTTTTGAGACATCCATTGTAAAATTGGATGGGAAATAACATATTGGTATTATAGAAGCCAAAATACAACATGTAAGCTGGTAAATTGATTACAAATGTAATTTAGTTTCAGTATTCATTGAATATTACACACACACGTGTGTGTGTGTGTGTGTGTGTGTGTGTGTGTGTGTGTGTGTGTGTGTGTATATCTATATCTATATGAATAGTGCAATTTACTAGTTTTAGTAGTTATCTATAAGTTTGCAGTGAAGGATGATTTTTCAATTTTAAATTTGGTTGAACAATTTCGGTTGTGAGAATGGCTGAAATTATCCTTTGAAGTAGAGCTCAGAGTTTAATACACAAACTGTATTAAAAAACACACAATACAATTTAAGCACAATACAGACAATTTGCACAATACTAATCATTCTATTGTATTTATAATATAATATTGTTGTATTTAGAAGGTGTCTTTGAAGCTTAAAATTCATATTTACCCTAGACAGAAAAATAATATTATGATCTATCAAGGGTTTCAAGTATGTATGTACCAATTTTTTCATACTTCTCTCTCTATTTGTGCCTTCCTGGAACTGATCTATTAACACTCTTCTCTTCTTTCTCGTCCTCCCTATATTTTCGTTTTCATTCTTTTGATTTGATGATTCCTCCACTTCGATAGTTTTCACTGCACACACAAATTGAGCTAGCTTTGAATGTAAGAATAAATACAATAAAAAACTATACACATGCAACTCAAATTTTTATATTGAAATCTCAATATAAATTAGGTTTTTCTTAATTACAAACTTTAAAGTAGAAAAATAACACTAATATTGGAAAAAGCATGGCTATTTCTAACTTTAAAATAGGAAAAAGAACAATAATATTACAAAAAAATTTGGTTTAAAATTAGAGTTATTAAAATTTTATTTTTAAAACTCAATTTAAACTACCAAAAAAGTTTAAACTTGGAAATTGTACTTGGTGGCACTCGAGTGTTGTGTTGGGGGTTTAGCGGGTTCGTGTGAAGAAGGGGGTTCGCACAAACACCCTTCGGGTGAAGGGGTGTTCGCGCAAACCCCCTTTGCATGAACCCCTATGTGGCAAATTTTGGCTCCAAATCCATTTGGAAGATAATTGTTTGCCAAAATTTGCTACATAGGTGACACTTATTTAGGGTTAATTAATTAGTAAAATCACAAAATTTTGAAACAAAATATAGTTTTTATTATCTTTCTAAAAATATAATTTTCATTTTTAAAAATTTGTTTTACTATTTATTTATTTATTTTGCCAACATATGGTATTTTACAACAATCAATAATACACAATCAACACAATTTGAAAAATAGCAAAATATATCAAAAAAATTTGAAAAAATAAACTTACTATTTGTTGAAGTCTTCTTCGTAGCTATAAAAATAAAATTCAATTTCAATATAAATCTTAAAATTTATTGGCATAGACATATGTACGCCATTTATATGAAAATATCTTCACTAAATAATTAATAAATAAATATAAATAAATAAAAAAATTGATAGGAACTCGATATTCGAATCTAGAACATATATCTAAAATTTCATGGTGAAAAAATAAGTTTTCATTTAAAAACACCACCACAGAAAGTCGTTCCTCTATTATAAAATAAGAAACAATGTATGAATAAAATTAAGAAAAAGGCCAGATATTTTACTAATTTTTTTATAAATATACATGTATTCTACACTCTAAACACAACATTTCGTTAGTTTGTGGAATTTCATGAATGTGTACGATTTTGTGGCTATTACCTTTGGAAAATCAATGAAACTGAAAATTCATGTTTATAAAAGTACAACAAATGCAAAACAGTGGGACATCTTGAACCCATGTAGGGATGTTATATATGTTGTTGTTGTTAGATGAGAGGGTTGATTGAGCACGAGTAGGGATGTGTATGTAAGTTTTGGATGTTTGAGGTATCGAGAGAGGCATTGAAGTCGAGATAGGTTGATTGGATAAAATATGGGGGATATTAATATTACGATGAGATTGTGATGAATGAGGGTATGTGGAAAGTAAGAAGTGATGGGGTATACCTAACATGGGTTGAGGGATGATAGTTTTGAAATATTGCAGGTGTAAAGGATGGTCATAGGGTTGTTGGATGGGGTTGTTTTAGTCTTGTAGGATTGGATGAAAGGTAGAAGTTCCATATGAGACAAGAGATGGTTCGGATGGCTCTGGGAAAATTTAGGGGCTAAGTGAAGTAGAGTGAGACATGATTTTTGATAGTATTGATAAGGATTAGGTTTTGTGTAGGGGATGTTTTTAAATTGATTGGGATGAAAATAAGTAGAGGTAGTGGATGGAGAAACTAAAGACAATTGTAAAAATGACATATAAGGGGTCAAATAATATGTTGATGTAGAGGGTTGATCCATATTAAACGATATTTAAGCGATGATGATTCAACAAAGCCCTAAGAAAGCTAAGAATGTAATAAATGAATATAGCAGAAGAATTTTAATTATCTTTAAATTTAGATGTGAAGGAAGAAGCTCAGAGGGAACCTATTGATATGGCCATTCTAAGGCTAGTTTCAGGAATGTTTAAAGTTGGAGTCTTCGATATAACCAAAGGTACATGTGGCCCGAATCGTGCTTATACCGGTATGAGGCCTAGTATTGGGGCCTACCCCCTCACTTCATGGTCTTGAAGCAATAAAGAGTTAGGTGCTCAGCCAATATACCAACAACCAATTATTTATACTCGGCCAGAACACCAAGTTGGCTTCTCCTCTTGGTGATCAAATCCAAGTAGGTCCACTTGGGTAGGAATGTTTTGATACAAATTGTGTTTGATGTGGTTCGGATGTGTGTGAGGGAGATTAAGTGGATACAATCTATTAATCCCTTAATTAATCTATGTGATCAAACGGGATGAAATTTTATTTTTAATCCCAAAAGAAGCAGTGATTTCAATGAGAGAAGGAAACAAGAATGCAATGATTTAAAAGAAAAATAAGGAAAAGAAACACACTCGTAATACACATCCTTTTAAATTTTAAATTTTAGATTTTTTTAATAATGCAACAACGTAGCAAGAAAAATCCCCCAAAGAAGAAACCTGCAAAGGTTAGAAGAAGAAAAAAACAACAAGATAGAATGGTGTTATACCGAGTAAATGAGTAATTAGAAGCATTCATAGGGATCTTGATGATTGATAGGAATCATTGGTGATTCACCCCAATCACTTGGTGATTGAATAGACCATTGGCGATTACTGAGAGAAGAAGGCCTAAAAATGAATTTTTAATAAAATTAAAATGAAAGAAAAGGGACAATGTCCCATCGGGCATGCCAGAAAGTTCGAGAGAGTTTTTTCTTTCCTACTTTAACTTAATGAAGTGAAATAAACAAAAAAACTGACCTCATAAGATGGCAAGGTTTACCAATACCCACGAATGATGAACGTTGATATTGGTGGTTGATTCGCGTAAAAAGATCCGAGAGGGTGCACCAATACTTCCTTTCAATGAGATAGGGCAACTAAAATGCAGAGACACTCAGAAAAAGATAGGATTAGATAGATATATGGCATATTATCTCGGCAAAGGCCAGTCCTTAGAAGTCAATGGACTTCCTTGCAAGGATGTCATTCTACGTTCAAGAAATCAAGCTGATAATGATAAGATAAAATGATAAAACAGACGATATAACAAATAATGCAAAAACAAAGGGATTGATGTGGTCCGAGGCTATATGATGATCGATGGTGATACTGGTCAAAGGGAGTCTAGGGATCACAACATGGCTCAAAGGAGCAGGGGATGTAGCTAGTTTTGTGCTCATAAAGGTGATCAAGATGATAGATTTGATTTAGATAACTAATAGAGTGTTATAGATGGCTCAAAGGAGCTTTATATGACTAGACAGAGACACTTGAAGGGCCTTTTGGTAGTAAATTATGTGATCTAGATGTCTAAAAAGTAATCTTAGGGGTTAAAATACCTTTTATACAAGAATCATCGGTGATTCGGTGAATCACTAGCTATTATGATGGGTTGTCAATAAGGTCGATGGGTCGTCAATGATCATGTCTATGAATCTAGGGTGAATCACGGGTGATTTAGGTGAATCGTTGGTGACTCGGTAAATCGTCATCAATTTTGGTGAATCTCCGGTGATTGTTGTGGAATTTTACGGGTTTATAATGGACAGAGATAGAGCTTGAAAGGGATGTTAAAAGGGTTTATTTAGGCCTAGATATGATGCATAAATACAATGATTAACTGAATGAAGATATGTACCTTGTATATGTTGATAAATGAAGACTAGAAGATGATATTACCCAAGAGAGGGAGATTGCAAATGCAAGAAGGTTGAGTTGATTCCTAGACATGTGAATGACATTCGTAGGATGAAGAAGAGATTCTTGGTGCCTTGAATGTTGTTGGGATGATCTCTAACTCTATAATAGGGCTATGATACAAAGAAAATGTAATATGAAGTCCTTAAGCCACGTCTAGCTACAAGATAACCTCAAATGGAGGCCTGAGACTTATTTATATAGGGTCGCTAACAATCAGGGATAATTGCTAATAACTCTATTGAATCGTCAGTGATCCATGTTTTACTGGTGAAAAGGATGAAACCGCTTCCCAAATCGAATTTTTGTTTGTTTTAACGAAGGTGTGTGTTGGAAAGAGGTTATGCGGGTCAAGGAGGTTGTGAAATGGTTGAGAAGTTGTTGATTTTGTTTTTTTTATTTGATTTTGGTTTCTAAGTGGTTTGGGTGGTTTTAAGAGGAATAAAATAGGATTTTATAGTTGTAGAATGATATTTACGGGAGTAAATATAATGGGGAGAAATAAGATTTAGGATAAGGATTTAATTTCTAATATGATATTGATGTGCTAATGAAGGTGTGCTAGTAGACGCATGACACTTTGGGATTAGCGGTGCTAATTTTAGGTGTCTATACCTTTCTCCAATTATTGTGTACCTATTTCACTTATACTCCTAATCTAATAAACTATTCTAGATGAACATGCACTTATTATCAAATCATCTATTTTAGATGAGCATGAAAAACCTCTTTCTACTAATTTTATGTACTATTCTAGATGAGCACGCTCTCCAATAAAATTTATCTATTACTCTTGGTGAACATATTATCCTATTAAATTTTATGTTATATTTGTTAATTGTATGTCCAATTAATCTAATAAATTACTCTAAATAAACAGGTTCTCCGAATGTTCTTTTAATTGTATACCTCCTTGTACTCCTAATCTAGTCGACTATTCCATGTATGCATGTTCTCCAATTCAAATAACTATTATTATAGACAGGCATGTTCTCCAATTAAACTTGATGTTTTATTTGTCTTATTTATGTTATGTACCTACTTAAATAGCAACTTGCCTAGACCCCCTTCCCAGTATTGTATCGCAGTTTTTATATTATTCGTTTGTTTTTTTAAAAGGATAATGAGGGATTGCACATTTGAATGCATATATAGTAGTAGTAAGAAACACAAGAAACACTTGTACAGACTACCAAATATGGAGAAAATTCTTGGTATGAATTCTGGCCATGGCGAGTACAGCTATGCTCAGAATTCCTCTCTTTGGCAGGTTTAACTGTTATTTCTTACCATCTTTTTCTTTATTTCTTTAACAGACATTTTCTTGTATGATTTCATCTGTTTTGATGCCTTGTCTGATTTGCAGAAGAACACGTTATTGAACGCAAAACCAATATTGGAAAGAAGCATTAAATCATGGAAGAACACATTCGAGTGCAAGACATTATGCATTGCTGACTTGGGATGTTCATCCGGATCAAATACACTTTTCATCACTGAAATAATTACAGAAGCAATCCGTGAGAAATATGATCAAGAGGGAATGGGTGTTCCCGAGTTTCAGGTTTTTTACAACGATCTTCCATCCAACGATTTCAATTCCCTTTTTGCTCTTATATCAGCCGTTCCGCAGGCTCCTGAAAGGTCAAGTAATTTTGTGGCGGCGGTGCCTGGTTCCTTTTATACCCGCCTCTTTCCGCCAAATACTCTCCATTTTATCATTTCCTCCTTCAGTCTCCACTGGCTTTCTCAGGTAAAATTGTGAAGAGTTTATACAGTTGGAACTTGGTATGTTAGCTCTGATCTATAAAAAAACAAGTTACCACAGGGTTGCGGGCATTTTAAAAACTTTTACCATTTTTTTGTGTTTATATATGTCAACTCATAATCAGCCAGCAGGAATGTGCTAGTTTATTTTGTAACAAAGTAACTATTTACTTGAGAGTTTAAATTTAAATACTTATAATACAAAGTACAATTTTGGTAGCATGTATATAGTAACTGAATATATAATATGTGATTAGATACCCCCAGAGGTATCTGATCAGAATAGCAAATGCTGGAACAAAGGCAGAATCTGGATCTCAGAAAAGGGACCAGCTGAATTTGTAGAAGCTTACTTTGCACAATTTCAAAGAGACTTCAATGCATTTCTGAAAGCTCGAGCAAAAGAGGTGGTGGTTGGAGGTCAGATGTTTTTGCTGGTTAATGGTCGTCCAAGTGCGGAAAAGAGGAGGAAGGAAAACTTATTTTGGGAAACGCTGGGATGTGCCATCAATGAGTTGGTCTCGCAGGTACTCTTCATTTCATATTATATATACAATTCTGTCATTTTATTAGGGGAAAGCTTAAACTGGAGAGCTTGAACACTAGTGAGTTAGTAATGACTCGTTGTTTAACACATTTTGGTGTTTTTGAGTGTTAAAATCCCTGCGTTCAACTTCATTCAGCTATTTAAGTGAAGCTGGCTTGAATGGAGTTGACTAGCTGGATTCTGATATTTTAGAGGGTGTAATATCTTACAGGGTGTAATAGAAGAGGAAAAGCTGGATTCTTTCAACCTTCCATTATATTTCCCCACTGCAGAGGAAATGACTGGTGAAGTGTTGAAAGAAGGGTCCTTCACTGTTATGGGGCTTGAGAATGCGGCCGGATCGCTGTCCAAAGTGGATGCTTATTATAATGATAATGGTAAGGAAGCATTTGCAGGATTTCTTTCTAAACAAGTAAGAGCTATGTTCGAGGGTCTCATCTCGTATCACTTCGGAAAAGAGATCACAAATTCATTATTCCACACATATGCCAAGCTGCTTGAAAACAAAATGGATCAAATCATGGAATGTTCAGAGCAGTCAGAATGCATGATGGCTTTGACACTAGAACGAGGAACAACTTAAAAAGCCCTGCACGTTTCACTTTCAGCAGAGGTTGGAAGATCAAATCTTTTTATGAGTCCCTAGAATGGAGTTGTCAGCTACATTTGGTTGAAATAAAATTAATTGAATGAGTGTTGTTTTATGAAAATTATCAAAATACTTCAATGTCGTGTTTTTTAAACCATAGATTGTATAATTCACATCCCCAAACTGCATGCATTTTATATGGATCAAGTATTTTACAGCTATTTCCAAACAGAGCTTCAGATTCCGTGAAATTATTACATTCCATGAGATTGGCATCTCTGAAATAGTTCACATGCCTTGTGTATGCTTTCACATTTTAAATACATATCAACAAGGGTAAGTGCAACTATAACTTTACAAAAATCACTTTCTTTTATGCTTTGATAGATAACCATAACCTATTCCAAAGCTCTTAGTTTGCCATAGGTAATGGAAGCAGACAGAATGACAATGAACCATTTCTAACACAGTAAATATAATCACAGAATGCCAATACCAATACCATCCCTACCAATCTCAATATCACAGCATTATGTAAAGCGGGTTCGTCAAAGACGTTGCTACACATTCTGCCTACTAAATACATACCCCTATAAAATATTCTACTTGTCTAGACCTAGGTTACTAATTTTTTTTTCTCAAAATAAATAAATCCACCGAAAATTCATGTAAAATAAGCTTCCATACTTTAATTTGATGAGAAAGCAGCATCATTTTCATTTTATGTTATGAAAATGCATTGCCTCGTCGGCCATCATGAGTTCTACCAATAATATTTTCCATCTCGAGTCATTTTTCGAATAGTTCACATGCCTCAGGTCAATTGGGTAAAGTTGTTTGAATGGGCTTGGAGTTATTCTTGCCCATCGATGGGGCTACATGTCGAGGAGCCCAAAAGGACTGTATCTCACCCACCTCGTAGGGGTTTGGTGTGAGTGGTGGTACCACGGTGAAAGGCTACTCTACAAGTCTCATTTTTGCATCGGCTAGGAAGATGGCAACAAAGGGTGTGTAGTGTGGCTTTAAAACTGCCAACTACATTTTCTTGAGAGGTTCAAGGCGAGTTTTCAACAAAACCATTTAGTAAATATCTTGCTATCATTCTAGCCCATGAGACCACATTTCTGTGACGCCCACATTTTCAACACCAAAATACCACAGTAAAATTATCATAATATATAATTTTTGACTTTAATTACACGCTACACAACACCACATGGGATCCAAATAAAGAAACTCGACATCACGTAGGACACTTACATAAACATGAACCCACTCATACAATAGGATAACATAGGGTACACATCAATGTCTTACTCAAACGACGTAAACCAAGACAATGACCCAATTATAGTAAGAAACACAAGATAGGCATACTCCACGACATGACCTTTTTCATGGTTTACATATTCATTACATGTAGGTTTCCATTGTATGACCTTATAGCTTTCAAAAGAATTAAACACATAAGGTTTAAAATTTCCTATTTTTCAAACTTCAATTACTTTATTTTGCAGACCATTAGTCTTTAACGAGAGAATGCACATTGGTTGGTTCCTTTCTCCAATTCCATTAGTTATCCATAGCTCATTTGTTAAATAAATTCATTTTAAACAACTATGAGTCTCCTAATATTCAATTCTTATGTTAAAGGTTTGTTTCTAAAAAATTGTTTAGTTGACTATAATTGTATGAAGAACACATAACATGGGACCCTTCATTCCTTTACAACTAGGTTGCATGTTTTTGTTTAACATTTCACCTATAGTGGTTCCTTTATAATTTTCTCGTTTCTCTTATGGAAATAACTTTATATAGCTTGATTGTGATTAGGAACGTATATACACACATGCGCCTTCTAATATTTGACTTAAGTATTTGAAAGAGTCGAGTTTACTTGGTTTGGAAAAATACTCTCATTACAAGGAGGAAAATTCACAAGAAGAAAAAGAAAGGTTACTAGATCAATAGAAAACCTATCCCGAGTTCATTTCATAGCATTGTTTAATCATTATTTTAATCTTCAAGTTATTACAACCAACTATGTAGGTTAACTAATTAAGTTGTATCATTATTGATTCACAATTTGTTGTTCCTATTAGGAATTCATATTTTCACAATCATATTGCACGCATGGAAGAGCACATTACACCTATGTTCCCCTTATAGATATTTTTCCTTGAATCTAAGTGACATATTTTCACATTTCAAACTACTTTTGTTTCATCATCTTAAGGATTTAGTCTCAATATAGCAATGGGTTAATTACATGTTTCGACCATAAATTTCTACTTCTGAGTGATTCTAGGTTTAATATATTCCTATCTACGCCAAGGGTTTTACTAACTTTTACAAGTCCAACTAGAGTGAAAATTCCTTAACTTGCAAGACCTTGGCTACAACTGAAGTTATCCCATTCTCAAGGCTACATTTTATTATTTCATTAGCATCATTTTTTTAATCCACATTTATGCAAACAAACCATGTGATCATGCATCATATTTGGTTTTCCAATTTATTAGGTTGTTGTATTATTCATGGAGCTCTACTTTATCACATTCATTTTATGATCACATTTGACATTTTAGTTGGTTTTGACATCACTCAATGGTGTACCATTTTTGTAGCGGACATTCCTTAGTTTAATCTTTTTTACCCTTTTTACTCACTACATTTACATGGTTTCTTTGGTTCTGTGTTAACATCATTTTGGAACAAATGAAATTCCTATAACACTTACATAACACTAAGGAATTTAAGACTACAAGGAGTACAACCTCGCACAAGAAAACTCATTTCATTGCTCTTAGACATGCAAGTATTAAGTGTATATTGCAAGAGAGATATCCCAAATAATCTTAAGCATTACAAAAGCCTCCTAAGGACCTATTTCAATTGTTGGGTAAATACGCAAGTAATTGAAACGTAGTCTCCACTCACATATTTTAAATCTCACAAGAGATCAATCGTAGGTACAACCACCAATTATCTTGCAAGGCTTTGGCCACCCACTAGGGTACCAAGGGAAATTATGCACAAGAGGGTTAAACTGATTCAGGATATGGTCATACCTACAACACCTAGACATGATCACCTCACTCGTCCCAATATGATAGGTTTCACAACATATATGCACCACATCATAAAATATCAAGGAAATGGTCCTTAATAAGATGTCTTAGGTGTGAAGCATGAAGATGATTAATGAGATCGAGTATTTTATTAACATGATCAATGTTTTATACCTTGGAAAAGACTCAATGGGAGGAGGAAGTACAATAGGAATTATAGCTCGTTCTTTTATTTTTGTTAGTTTTGATGAGAGGAGATTATACCTAGCATTGTGGTTGTTAAGGAAATAAACCAATAATTAACATAGAAAAATATTAGTTTGATATCTCTATAACATAGGTAAAACATTGAGTACAATTTCACATCCAATTCAACACTATAAAATATAGTCACATTGGCATTCTCTTTTCAAAATATACAAAGAACAATTCTTCAAACAATAATACATATCATTATTCTATGGTAATACATGTATTGCAAGGGAATATAACATTACAATGACAACTCATTAATTACAACATATCACATCCAGAAAATTCCTCTTGTTCAGAGTACCTGCAACCAACGTTGCATCAGTCCTAGGAATGAGTATGGAAATCCCCTACACTCAAGCATAAATTCCACGCATCCATCATTTCAAACAATCGGAATAGACAATAAAGAAAGAGAGAGAGATAAAGATAAGAGAGTAAGGGAAGGAGGAAGAAAATCTAGGATTCATTTTATTTTCAAATCACCATAACATCCTATATCTAATTTTCATTTCATTTCAAATCATATACATTTTGACCCATTTACATTTTCAAAACCCAATCAATATTTTCATAATTATCTCTAGAGAGAAAAAGGGGAAAATAGAGAAAGTATAGATTTCATTTTCCTTTCTATTCATCATATCATAATCACATACATTATCAAATTTTCATTTCATTTCCAACCCATAACATTTATAACTCATTTACATTTTTAGAACTAGTCAAAATATCATAGTTACTTCTAGAAAGAGAAAAGGGAAGAGAGAGAAACATCATAATTTCCCAAAAAGCATTCATACAATAATTTGATCAATTCATACTCTATAAAGTGTGGAAATAATATGTACAAGGTTCCATGGTTAGTTAGGAGTTGATGAACCCTTAGAAGGTGTGTTTAGCTAAAGTTGCAATTTTGGTGCAAGTTGGCCAAAACATCTAAAGTGCTCACAAATTGGGCCTTGAAAAAATTTGTTTTAAGTTTGAAAATAAATTTTATGATTCTTGTGTACTCTCCCATATACATATAATTCATCGTGTTTGATGAAAGTTTATTATGAAGAGAAGATCTCAAGTTACAAGGGAAACTCTGGGCTAGTTATCATAATTACAACAACTCTTGTCACTCAGTGATCAGTGGGCCCCAAAACCCACTTGTGACACTAGTCTCTAAAGAAATTTTCATTGAAATGTAAATGGGTTATGATTCTCTTGTTGGCAGTCTAGGGATAGGTGGAAGTAGTTTTCATTTTCGCTCGAACTAAGCGATAACCGTAGGCCGAAACCGATCGCGTTTTACTAAAAAGAGCCCGTCACTACAAGTGACTGATAAGATAAGTGGGCTTAGGAATTTGACATGAAATGGCGTTAATTAATTTCAAACAACTTGGTTAAGTTTCCCCATAGTGTCTCATGTTACCAAGGGTCATGCAAGGAGTTTCAGGTTTATGGTATATTTTGGTGTGGCATTCCATGTGCATACTTTTGGGGTCATAATTTTTTTAATGTTTGACAGTACCAAATGAAGTAAGGTTTTATCATTGGTTAGAGTTACATTTCTTAATATTAAAATTTAATTTCCAAATGCAAGAAATGATAAAAGAGGAATTTAATACAGAGAAAAAGGAAATTCCATACCGTTTATGCTAGACTCGCAATCATCGCATTTGACAAGACCACATCAGCTTTAGGAATTCCAGAAATAATTTTTGGGCTTGTTCATACTCTCTCACTTTAAACACAGAAAAATAACACATTTACAACTACAACATCATAGAGATCACTCATTTTCTTTTTGCTATGTGGACTCCCATAATCTGTTCTATGGTGGCCACGTTTCATGAGGGTGCCCATGTCTTGCAAACTCCTCCCCATCTAACACAGGAAGGGAGGGTGTCAGTAATGCGTTGAAATATTTGGCTTTACATCTTCCAAAATCCTTGCATTAAAATTTCTATGGCTTTTCCAACAAACCCATTTTGTGTATATCCTGCAAACCTGGCATTCCACGACCCGTATTTCTTTGAGGAATTTTGTCAAACAGTTCATGTGCCATGTGTATGCTCCTACATTTGCATACATGTCAACCAGGTCACTTGCAATTGCAACGTCTGACAAAAAACCCCTTTCCATTATGTTGTAAGATTATCCAGACCCTGTTCCAAAGCTATTGTTTATAAAACCCATTTTGTATAAAGTGAAAATCATGGCAGTCCATAAGAGGACGTCTGGCTGAGAGTGGTTGGGACCGAGAAAACAGAGGGCTTCACGCAGAGGAGAGGAAGAGACAGATCTCGCAGAGACATAAGTGGGATAGCAGGAAAGGAATGTTCAATGTCTTAGACAATACAACTAATACATGAAATAAAAGATACAGAGCAGGAGATATAAAACTATAGTTGCATCAACAATCAAACAAATTCCATTTTTTTCCCAAACAAATATTGTATTATTTCCATCACTCACATGCCTAGTGCATGCTTCCACATCTTGTTTATCAGTTTTCCAAGCATTGGAAAGTTACAGTTTCTGACAACATCCCTTCCTATTTGCTAGACACACTTCTCTAACTCTTAACTATGGCTCCCATTTGGGAATTTTTTTAGCACACTTCCACAAGATATGGCGTATGGTTCCACACTACAATTGCTGATTTCCTTGAAGTTTACTAGTATCCTGATTGGCCTAGCAGGTTCCAAGGTTTTGATTTGACACAGGTAGCAGAGATAACAAAATAGATATGTGTATCCTCTAAGACTTTGACCACATTTTCCCCATTCACTGTCTTATTCAACACATACCAAGAAATAAATAAAAATACAACATCTGAAAAAAATCTCCAAGGCATGGACAAAGAAATACACAAACTTGGCGGTGTAAATGGATGTTGATTAAGCTCTCACAATCAAATTGGAATCCCCAAGATTTGTTTTCTCCCAACACATTTAGGATCCCAAAAATTGTTTTCCTTTCAAGCTATATGAATCACCCACATGGATATTGAGATCACCAAACTCAAAAAGATGATGGTAACGTCAAAATCCATCTTAAAGAATCAAAATAATTGTTATTGTTTTTTTGTTTGAATAAGCTGCGTTGTAACCGTAACACGAAGAAAGAGAGACCAACCATACCAACTCAAGCTCACACAAGTGTAGGTGGAAACATAAAGACACGAGGGGCATTACAATTTCTTCTAAACATTCGGTCAAATAGTTCACATGCCCCGTGCATGCTTCCATGTATATTGCAAACATATTACCCAGGTACCTTTAACCCTTCTCCATAATGTTACGGTGGGCGCTATAGTGTTGTTTTAAAGATCCTATTTTCACATGCTATCAAAGGTAACCCAATTAGATTGGAAACCATTTGGCTGCATTTGGTGATACAATGTCAATGCTCCATAAGAGTGAAGAGGGTAAGCTATACATTCTGACGAGTCTAGGGATTCAAGATCTAAAATCATGCTCATTTAATTTAATTAATAACAAATATATACTATAATCATCCGAATGAGGGTAACAAAGCAATAATGTTCATCGCTACAATTTTCCTCTCACAAAGTCTTCTTCATCGGCTCCATCACCTCATCAATTGCATCAATTATAGTTGTTTCTTATCCAGTGGTCAAAGCAAGCTCCAAGCAACATTTGATAGAGTCACATGATTTAGAGGAAATCCATCAGCCCAATGGTATGTCTCCAATGTTTATCCATTAGGTGACCGCTTAGCAATTCTCATACTTAAACTTCGTAATGATTACATTGCCTTGGATTTATTTCTGTTTCAACAGGCTTATCATCACTTCCTCTAAAAATTTGGTGTAGTTGTTGAGTGACACTTTGAGACCTTTCAATTGGAATGAGAGGATGTAAGAGGAGACTAACCTCCAATATCCTCAAGTTCCTTCTCGCCACACTTGATATTCTTGAGCATTTGAGAAATCATAAGATTTGAATTGTCTTAACAACTCTAATGGAATTTTTATCACCAAATCACAACACCCTCTGATTTCTTAGCATGTGTGCTTGTTATGGAAAGCAATGTGACTAGGTAACATGAAATTGCTTCAAGGTGTGCAACCTTGCAATTCAAGCAATTATCCATAGAATTTTGATTCCTCTTCCTAAACTAATGGAATATTTACCTCTAATGGAAATAAATCTAAAAACTACCTCTAATCTATGACCTCCAAAGGACCAAAGTGAGAGAGAAATAACATGAAAATGAAGAAATATACTCTACATGAGGTGATGAACCAAAAAGGGGGTAGGTAAACTCTTTATTGTGTGGAAATGATATAAAATAAAGTGAAAAGAGGGTGGAAAAATCACCACGGTAAAAATCAACATCAAACCAACATCTCCATGAAAGCACAACTTAAAGTAGTGTAAGTTGAAGGTGCAACTACTTAAGTATTCCACTTTGAAGTAATTGAATTACTCCCTCACACAACTTGAAGTAAATACTTTTATTCTTGAAGTAATGGACAGCCTGGAATTACACAACTTACTCCTCTTTCTTTCTTATTGGTGTTTGAGGATGAAATTACTTTAGTAAATCCATGTGAAATCACTGATTACTTCTTCTTTTCTCCCTTGTTGCATAGCTTCCAAAATAGAAACTTATTTCCAAGAACACATCAACCTATAAAAAATGGAGATCCTTGACTTCCTTGAATTCCCGCCATGCATGTCGAGCTATTATCGCAAAATCACAAAGCACCCTCTAATTACTTAGCATGTGAGTGTGTTAAGGAAAGCAGAGTGACTGGGTAACATGGAATTGCTTCAAGGTGTGGGACCTTGCAGTTGAAGCAATTCTCCAGAGAAATTTGGTTCCTCTTCCTAAACTAATGCAATAGCTACCTCTAATGGAAATAAATACAAAAATACCTCTAATCTATGACTTCCAAGGGACCAGGGAGAGAGAAATAGCATGAAAATGAAGAAATCTACTCTACAAGAGGTGATGTACCACAATGATGGTTAGGGAATCTCTTAAGTGTGTGGAAATAATATAAAATGAAGTGCAGAGAGGGTGGAACAATCACCATAGTCAACAACAACATCAAACTAACATCTCCATGAAAGCACAAAAATAATGAAACTTGTAAGACAATTAAAATTGGCACAATACATCTAAAAAATGAAGAGGTAAGTAGAAACAACAGACACAAGCAAGGGAAGAAAATATCCACAAGACTCACATCCATTGCTCAATGATATAGACAGTTCACTTACTTACAAGAGAAAGGTTAGGATCATCATGTAAGATGTCCAATATTAAGGCCTGCAATACAATAGCTTGTTCCTAGATGAATTTTGGCGAGTTTTGGTAAGATGGGAATCCCCCTCACATGAAAGGAGATTTACAATTTATAGAAGAAATTGGAGAGGAGAGAAAAAATGGAAGTTCTCAAATACATGCATCCCATGTAATGTCGGTTAAAACAACCCACTTGAGACACGAGAACAATCGGGATTAGTTAGGAAAATTATGGAATAATTTTCTTTTGATTAAAGAATCTACAACCAGTTACAAGACAACAACTATCACTAATGAGTTCTGGAACAATTCTAATCTACGAGAGTATTATTTTCTTTTATTAATAATTATAAGAAGTCATAAGGTCTAAATTTTAGGGTTAGGAGTTTTAATTAGGTTCGAGAGGGCAATTACTCACCATACCTACTCTCTAACAGCTTAAAGTTTCAAATTGATTTTTCTCACACTTAACGCATTAAAAATTTCCTAAATCATTCCTATTGGATAGGAAATTTTATCGCCTTTCCGAGATATAAAGAAGTCCTCTTAACTCCTCATATTTTTAAGTTATGGGCGGCGGGCCTTGGGGTGAAATTTTTTCCCAAGGGCGGGCTTGCGGGCCCATGGGAGAAAATTTTCCCAAAGGGTGGGTTGCCGGACCATGGGGAGACCTTTGGAAATTTTTCTACACAGGGGAAAAAAACCACATTTGCGCCCATAGGTCCGCAAGTCCACAAGGGACACGTGGCACTTCACAAGTCAGCGAGGGAAAGGCAGGGCGGTGGGAGACATTTTGAAAATTCTCCCGCGTGGGGAAAGCTGACAATTTTGTGCCCGCGATTCTGCGAGTCTGCAAGGGACATGTGGCATCACCTAAGCCCATGTGGGGAAAGTGGGGTGACAGAGAGAAATTTTCTTAATGCCCCAAAGGGCTAAGAGGGTACATAGACCCGCACCTCCATCGGCACCTCGTGATGCCATGTGGCAGCCCCTAATTGGCTGCGGGCCGGCGGGACAACGGGGAAAACTTGGAAAAATTTCCAAAAAATTTTGAGTCGCAAAATACAAAAAGGGTCCCATTCATGTGCCGATGCCTCGTGATGCCATGTGGCATCACCTGATTGGCCGGCGGGGAATATTTGAAAAATTTCCCAAATTTTTTTGAAAGCGCTAAGTAAAAGAAAGGATCTCGCCCTTCGCTAACACCTCATGGTACCACGTGGAAATCTCTAATTGGTTATAGGCCGGTAGGGTGGCAAGTAAAATTTTGAAAATTTTCCCAAAAAATTCCTAAGCTCAAAGGGAAAAATTCGGGTCGTGAGCCCGCCAAGGAAATTTTTCCCAAAATTTGATGCCAAGGAAGAAAATCTTCAGAGGACCATAATATTTGATAGAGAGTTTGGTTTTGGGAAAATGAGGAATTTATGGAAAGCTCTTGACGTCCTCTTTACTTAGATATCATTAATTTTAGATTTTGATAAATTTTAAGGGGTTTATTTTAAGGAAACTTCTGAAGGCTTTTACAGTGCGAGCTGGTAAATTTTAACTTGTTAGTTTGTTCAATTTGATCTTCCTCCTCTCTCAACATGTCAAATATACACGAAGGATTGTTCCTAAATGGATTTAAGAAGTATTCAAGATACAATTTGTCCGCTTGATTTTCAAATCAAGCATTTCCGTTCTTGACAGAAAAATGACTACAAAACGGTTTGAGCCCGATTTTGCTAAGTTTTGAAATATTTCCTTTAAGTGTTTTTGTCTATTTGAACTCGTTTAGGGCCTACTACTTCAATTCAATCATTTAATTTTTTATTTTATTGTTGCAGGTTTGAACTATGCATTTTTGGTTTAGATAATTTGCCAGTTTGAAATTACAAATAACAGGGATCAAATTTTGATGGGTCTATTTTCCATTTCTTCTTCCAAGTATTTAGAATACATTCCAATTCCAATCTAACACATTTTATTTGATTCAAATCAAACTATTCAAGACCAAAATGCAAATTCTGATTTCAATTTTTTTCACATTTCAAAGACAAAGTTCTGCACTTTCCTTCATACGCATTTACTTCTTTCAAGCAGAGATTTCAATACATTGAAATAATCAAATTCAATACAACAATGCAATTTGAGAAAAGTATTACATTCATTTATTGATTTCAAAAGGAAATTTTACATCTTCCCTCTTTTATTTCTTCCAAAACATATATTACATACATGACAGAATAATACATTTTCTTCTTCATGTTTCACATTTTCACTTTCAAAATAGGGACTTCATAGTGCATGATAAATACAAATTTCCAATGGAATAATCTCATATAAACAAGGTAAACACTTCCAATAATTCTAATGAAATGTTAGGAATATTATAGTGCTTCACATATTTATGTGTGTGAATAATAATTATGTGTGTAATCATTATGGTTGAGAGAATATTGTTAGAGTTGTTATAATATATTGTTTCAACAATATATTATTATATTTATTGTTATGTGTGGGTTACATGAGTTATTCTCACCCCACATAATTAGGTTTGGTTGAGATTTTGTAGTTGGCAAGACTCCTTAGAATTAGGATGTCTTTTGCCTATATATGTGGTGATTATGTATTTTGTAATACAATCCAAATCAATTGATTAATCGAGATAATTATTCTTTGTGTTATTTTTCTTTGTGATAGATCGAATCTTTCTCTATATTTGGTATCAGAGTGATTGAAATTCCTGTGCCTATACGATGAGAGTCATTCTTTGTTTAATGTAGAAGATTTCAATTTCACATGAGTAGTCTCATTGACAGATCCAAAGATAACCTTTGGAAAAGCGTGAATAGTCAACCGATCTACATTTTCACAAAGTTTATGATCTAAATCTGCTTAGCTTGGTCGACCGTCCTGCATCATCAGATAAGGTTTGGCACTCCTTTTTTTGTATTTTGTTCAAATTTTTGCACTAAACTATCTCTAGCGACTCCATAGTTTGCTCCAAATTCGACCTTCTCTTTGTGCATTGAATGGTTCTTGGCTGCAACCTGAATTCATATCTCCTTGCATGCATTTTTATTATATCAATTTCTATCTCAAAGAGCGAGCAACAAGTTATTCTTTGCTTGGATCGATTACTAAACAGATTGCTCAGTGGTATACATAATTAGTTGTTGACATTGAATACGCACAAGATTCAATGGATTACCATCGGTGGACGAGTTTTTTTTAGCATTGGAGAATTATTATATCGTGTGAACAGCACCAGGGTCTTGCATCATCTTCATACCGACTCAAATCAACATCATTCAAATATTTTCTAGCATCCATTTCCACAACTGTATGATATCTGATCGGTTCAACAAGTACTATATACATTCTTTAGATGTTTTTCAAAATACAAGCTGCATTCACAGATCTGTCATATTCGAACCTACATCAAAGTGACCGTTCAACTCAATAGCTATCAATAGATGATCATTGTTGTCTCGTTTTGCTTGAACCACCTCAAAACCAAAGCCCGTAGCTCTAAATAACATCGATCCAGGTGACACTCAACTTCAAAAATCTACCAGCGTTGTCATTTCAGTCTCTGCTCCACGTTTGGTGTTGGGGAGATTTGAGGTTGGAATCTCCTCCATTTGGGAATACAACTTGACATGCATAACAGCCACGTATGTATGATAAATGACATGGAGTCTAGTTATTCCTTTAGATTTCTCATTGGCCACTTATAATTTAAGTCAATCATTCATATTAAATCTTGAGTTAATTTTTAAGCCCTAGAGTATCTTGCATGTATGTTATTTGTGTTGTTGGGTTGTTTTATTCCTATTTAGGTAAGTTTATAAGGTTTCATCTTTTAAATATATCATTATATCTTGTGTGGTTAAAATTCTACACCTTTTAGTGTTGATATTAGTAGTGAAATTGTCACAAGTTAAAATCAAAGTCATTGTGAATATAGTGTCAAAGTGTCATAAAGTCATCTTTTGTTATGTAGTCTTTGTTGTTTTGTCAAAGTCATGTCAAATAGGTGATTTTAGGTGGTGTCAAGAGTCAATGACAAAAATATTAAAAATAAAAAAATAACCTCACGAGACGCATTTTCGGTGTTACTCGATGTCTGGAAATAAAGTATTTCACATTGCGGGAAGGAAGAAAAGAATAATCTCAATGTGGAAATAGAGATTCATATCCAAATCCAACTGATTTAGTAGCACATACATTGGAGGATGGAGGCAAACGAAGGTTTGAGGTCATTTAGCGACCTCTCATCAGTTGCCAACGACGGGGCCGCATATTTGTTTTGGTGATATGTATGTTTCAGTTTACTTTCATTTTGGGCAATTTGATTTTCGTCGTGTGCCTATTTGTAGTGTTCCTGATTTCAATAAGTTGAAATTTCACATTGAGGGGGGGAACATGATCCAATGTTCCATTTCCATTATGTCAGCTTTTTCTATGTATGTATGAGCAACAAATTTCAGTAGATTTTCCTATGTTATTCCCTGTAGTGAGATATTGATGAGGGCTAATAATAGTACTTGGCACATCATGATGTGGTTGTAGGTAAACCACTTGAAAACCTTCATTTGTGGTTTGTGGTAAACCAATAGCAAAACCACCATTCTTGGTTGTTGGTAATCCATTCACAAAACCATCACTTTGTGGTTTGTGGTAAACCAATTGCAAAACCACCATTCTCGGTTTGTGGTCAACCGTTTGCAAAACCATCCATGAGGTTTGTGATCATCCTGTGAAAATCACCAAATCATGAGCAGGTGCAAGTATAAGGTAGGTTTTCCCCATGTTCGCACTAAGGGGGGGAATGTTAGGAATATTATAGTGCTTCACATATTTATGTGTGTGAATAATAATTACGTGTGTAATTATTATGGTTGAGAGAATATTGTTAGAGTTGTTATAATATATTGTTTCAACAATATATTATTATATTTATTGTTATGTGTGGGTTACGTGAGTTATTCTCACCCCACATAATTAGGCTTGGTTGAGATTTTGTAGTTGGCAAGACTCCTTAGAATTAGGATGTCTTTTGCCTATATATGTGGTGATTATGTATTTTGTAATACAATCAATCAATTGATTAATCGAGAGAATTATTATTGTGTTATTTTGTTGTGATAGATGAATCTTGCTTTATATGAAACTCATATAACCTCCTTTCCATTAGATTTCAAATACAAGATATAAAACAGTATCATTCTTTCACATTCTTTCCAAAACAGAATATAGAGTATAACTCTTTTACAATTCAAATTTCACATGCAAAACTGTACATCTTTCCATTACAAACATTTACAAGATCATCCACTTCAAGTGGGAAGGTTACAATGAGATTTCATTTCACAAGGGACTGTCAATTGTCTTTTCTCAGCTCTAGAACAACAACATGCATTCTTCTCATTCCTCCAATTTGATCACAATAGGAGTAGGGGAAAGGCAACGCTCTCCACCCAACCAAGACATCCAATGAAGAGGAGAAGCCATCCTTCTTCATTGGCCCCCGAGCCCCAACCAAAAAGCAATAGAAGATGTGATCCAACTCATGGCAACAACAGGCTTCCACAAAACATACACACAACATTTTCACAAAGAAACACAATCCCAAACAGAATGTAGTTTACAACTACATTAAAACATGACAAACAACACAAAGGCTTCATCAAGCAAGCCAAAGGAGCAAGAAGCTATGGGGGATGTTGCTTATGCCTCCCAAGGGGGAAAATGGGTATCACCACCTGAGTACAACCCACCCACCAATATATATATATATATATATATATATATATGAATATCATTTCAAACCTTGTCATGCCCTTATGCCTCCCCAAGTACCCCTTATTCCTCACATTTTCTTATATCTCCCCAACCTCTTATGGCACCCCATAACGAGTAAATAAATGCAAGTTATTTCTTTGTAAGGTGGAACCCAAATTCCCAACTCCCTCCACCCTTATACCTCCCTAAAACAACTTGTGCCTCCCAAAAAATAACCCCATAGTCTTTTCCTACACCATTCCTAGGCCATTTACCCAACAACCTAAAATATATATGAAAACATTCACACAAGAACATTTGCATAAATAAAAGAAGAGCATTTCAAGAGCCAAGCTCTTACCTCTCCATAATGGAGTCGTTCCTAGTTCAAAACAGCAAGCTCCTTCCAATGTAAGCAATCCAAAAATCAACCCAACACAAGCATGCAACAATCTTCCAAAAACATCTCCCAGCAAGAGCTCCCAAAACAACAAGAAAAATTCACCCAAAATGAAGTCTCCAAAAGTAAAGCAACCCAAAACAAGGTAAGAAATTCAAATTTTATAAAAGAGGGAAGAGAAGAGGATGAGGTGGATCCATGTAAGATGTCACATCACACATACTCAACCCCAAACACAAAGTCAACTTCATTCTCTAATGCATAATAAATAGGTGGGTGAATAATATGACAATTTACTTAAACACTCAAATCCAACCCACACCCCAAAGGACTGAAATTAAATTATATAAGAAAAGTGTAATTAAAACCTACAATTTGTTTTCCCAAAGTGCGTTATAAAAGTCTAATTTTAACTCTATAACCTTAGGTATGGTTGGTAATTAAATTTAAGAGGTATAGGACAAGTTTAATTTACCCCACAAGCCTCCAAAATCAGCCTCCAAGAACAAATTCAAATTTCCAAGAAGGTGGAGTGTTTCACACTCAAAAGTTAACTTACACATCTCTTACAACACTTTAAATCATAACCAACAACCATATTAATTAAATTCTCATGATATCTTTTAATTAAATAACTAAACAATATGATTACTCACAATATTAACACCACATTAAATAGATAATGAAAGGGTAAGTGCACCACATAAAACACATGAAAAAATTAACAAAAGGGACCAAAAATAAAAGAAATGCATAAAATCCCTTAGTAACATTTATAGGTTATCCCCACGGGAATCCCTAACACTAACAAACACACACACAAACAAAACTAGTTGCCATGGTAACCTTGTTGAATTCATCTAGAATTCCAACGTGGTTGGTCTCAATCCCCACGATGTTTGTTGTGATAGTTTAACTTGCAAAACACAAATACCTCCTTCGGCCTCGTGGCCATATCGAACATCCAAAAGAATATAAATATAATCAAATTTCCAAAATCATCTAGATATATGAATCACAACAACATCAAAGTAATATACCAATATCATTGTAGTTTTATCAACAACTATATCATCATCCAATAATTTTCCATTTCTAGGGCTACTCACAATATCCAAATATCCCAAGTCCGAACAACATCCATCCTATAACCATGTCCAACAAAGTATAACATCATCAACATATAAAGTGTCTATAATAATCATCATCATAACTGAATCAAGTCAACAATAACCCATGATCTAACATCTATCATCATACTATAATAAGGTCCATAATCATGTCTATAATATAATCAGCAGTATCATGATTAGTATCAAAAGGTGTCAAAGGAAAGTGGGCACTACATCCCCTCCCCTTAGACTCAAATTCCTCCTAGAAGTCACTAGAACAAATGTGGAAACTAAACTCGTAATAAAGTAGCATCCTCCCATGTAGTTGCATTCTCATCATATCTGTCCCATTGCACCCGAACCTGATCAACCTCTCTACCTCGAAGGCCTGGGTCCTGCGATCTAGGATGCGAACGGGCTCCACCATCACCTACCCCTGATCTTGCACCTGCAATGATGTCCAATCTAACACATGAGAAGGATCTACAACATATCTCCTAAGAACTGAAACATGAAACACATCATGTATGCGAGACAAGTTGGGTGGAAATGCTAGACGGTAGGCCAAAGGGCCGATACGCTCCAAGATCTCAAAAGGACCCACAAATCTAGGAGCTAACTTAGAACCTTTTCCATAATGGATAGGGCTCTTATGTGGCCTAACACGAAGGAACACCTTCATGTCCACATAAAAACTACGGTCGGTCCTATGCTGATCTACATACTTCTTCTATCTGTCATGTACATCCTGTAATATTTGTTTGATCAAAACCACTTGCTACTCTATATCGTACACAACAAAGCTGGTCCAAGAGAAACCCTATCCTCTAGCCTGTCCTAGCTAAGAGGTGTCCTACACTCTCTACCATACAAAGCCTGAAAAGGAGCCATGCCTATAGAACTCTGAAAACTATTATTGTAGGAAAACTCCACCAAGTATAGGTACTCCTCCCATCTAGATTGCTGATCCATCACATACATCCTGAGCATGTCCTCTAAAATCTGATTCACCCACTCAGTTTGTCCATCTGTCTCAGGGTGATATGTTGTGCTAAAATTTATCTTCATCCCGAGGGCATGCTGCATGGTAGTCTAAAAATGGGAAGTATACAAAGGATCGCGGTCACTAATGATCTTCCGTGGAATCTCGTGTAACTTGACAATCTCATCCAAATATACCGTGCCACTGCACTAGCTGTATAAGTGGTCTTCACCAAAGAAAAGTGAGCCACTTTTGTCCATTTTCAACCATGACCATGATGCTGTCGTGGTGATATCTTGACATTGGTAACCCAACAATGAAGTCCATGGAAATGGTGTCCCATTTCCATTCCAAGATAAGCATGAGGAAAGAGAAGGCCAGTTGGATGTTGATGCTCGGCCTTTACTTTCTAGCACTCTAAACATCATGACATGAACTGGTACATGTCTTTACGAAGTCCTCTCCAATGATCCAACTATCTCAAGGTGGCGTGCATCTTCTTCACCCCGGAATGGGCCGAATACGGTGCATGATGTGCCTTTGCCAAGATGTCCTACCTCAAGCCTCCATCTCTAAGAACATAAATCCAGCCTCTGTTCCTGAGAAGACCATCTTCCTCTAAGGAAAAACCATCAAACTTCCCTCGGGGATCTCGAGACTCGATCTCGCTTGAACCGCAATGTAGAAGCTGCCAAGAGGAAGCTCTTTGAATAATCCTGCTCCGTAAATCTATACTCACCGAGGTGGCCATAGCCACATGTCTCTGTCTCTCGAGAGCATTTACCACCACATTATCCTTCCCCTTCACATGTTCTATCTCCATATCATACTCACAAAGCAACTCCATCCAACACCGCTGACGAGCGTTGAGATTGGGCTACATGAAGAGGTGACGAAGACTCAGGTGATCTATCCTAAGTGTGAATCTCTGACCAAGAAGAAAGTGTCTCCATTGAACCAAGGTGTGCACTGGCCTGCCAAGCTCGAGATCATGAGTCGGATAATCAAGCTCATAATCCTTGAGTTTACGAGACTCAAAAGCTACTACTCTTCCCTCCTGCATCAACACACCTCCAAGCCCTGCTAAAGAAGCATATGTGCAAATGAAAAACTCACCCTATGGATCCGGCACTATAAGAATAGGTGTTGTAGTGAGACATTCCTTCAATGTACTAAAGGCCTGCTCACACTTGTTTGACCAAACAAACTTCTTCCCTTTCCTCTGAAGGGAAGTGATGGGGTGTGCAATCCGAGAGAAGTCTTGAACAAATCTCTAGTAGTAGCCTACTAATCCCATGAAGTTGTGCACCTCATTCATAGTAGTGGGTGTTGGCCAATCCATAATGGCTCTAATCTTGGAAGGATTGATGGAAATGCCTTCCCCAAAAATGATATGACCCAAATACTACACCTTCATCTGAAATAATGCACACTTCTCCAAGTTCTCATAAAGTTATTGCTCCCGAAGACACTTAAGAACATGGTGAAGGTGCCCCTCGTGCTCCTCACGCCTACGTGATTTAATCAAAATGTCATTAAGGAAAATGAGCACGAAGCGATCTAAGAAGGTCCTCAATACCCCATTCATCAAACTCATAAACACTACAGGGGAATTAGTCAAACCAAAAGGTACCACTGTGAACTCATAGTGGCCATATCTCATACGGAAAGCGGTCTTATGAATGTCTGCCTCCGAAATTCTCAGCTGATGGTAACCTGACTTAAGTTCTATCTTAGAGAAAACTGTGGCTCCCTTCATCTGATCAAACAAATCATCAATGTGTGGAAGGGGATAACAATTCTTGATCGTTACCTTATTCAACTAGCGGTAATCAATACATAACCGCAAGGATCTATCCTTCTTCTTCACAAAGATCACTGGTGCACCCCAAGGGGATACACTAGGATGGATAAGGTGTTTCTCTAAAAGGCCCTCAAGTTGTAACTTGAGCTCACAGAGCTCTGGGGTGGTCATCTGATAAGGTGCTTGTGAGATAGGTTCTACTTCCGGAAGTAGATCTATATGAAAATCAATCTCACATGGGGTGTTAACCTCGGTAGCTCCCGTGGAAAGACATCAATAAAATCTCTCAAAATAGGGTGATCATCAAGCGATAGCCCACTAGACCCATCCTTTGATCTGTCACTGACTGTAATAGCATACATATGACAACCCCGTTGTACACACCGCTTAAGCTGCATAGCAAAGATGGTGCGAATAGAAACAGATTTCCTGACTTCGAAATCACCGACTCAACTCCCAAATCATCTGCACAAGATATAATCTTGTGGTAACAATCCATCCTAGACCCTGTGTGCAGACAACCAATCCATACCCAAGATGACTCCATATGAGCCCAAAGGAAGGATACGGAGATCCGAGGTAGTGGTGAAAGGTCCCAAATCCACCACACACTCCTTAACTAAGGAGTCTACAGAGATCTTGGCTCTAGAAGCCATCTCAACATCCCAACTATGACCCTACCTAACTGCCACCAGCTTGCATCACTCTACTAAAGATGGTGCAATGAAAGAATCAGAAGAACCAGAATCAAACAAGATGGAGGTAGGAATACCACCAATACTACCTATGGTCTCAATAAATGTACTGATGCTCTTCCTAGCAGGTTCTTGACCACTACATACATCCTATGACTGCACCCCATATCACCAATAGTAGGCTTTGAGATCTGTGTCTTACCCTTGTTATTAGGGTTATGTGGGAAGTCTCTCCAAAATTCCCAGTAACACTACAACTAAAAAAACTACCTGATCCTCTCCCCTGTGTAGTAGGTCCAGTCGCAACCGGAGGTCTTTGGTGTGGATCTTGATGATCTCGGATGCGGTCTCGCTGAGGTCTCTGCTGGTGAGCTCCTGCTAAGTGAGCTCTCTCGAGAACCCCGTGTCCCGATGGGAACCCTAGGAGGAAACCCCATACTCGACCTCTCGTACATCAAACCTATGTGGAGGTCTATAAGGTGGGCGGGACTATTGTTGCTACTATTGTTGGGGTCAAAAAGATGACTATGTTGAACCCTATCCACCACGAGGAAGAGGTACTGATCCCCTCGATCTGTTGTCCTGCATCTGTTGTATGCAGATTTGGACTCGGTCTCTATCCTGCTGGGTATTTCCCCGAGTTTCTTCTGCTATATAGGCCTTCTCGATGGCCTCAACTAATGTCTGTGGATAATGGATCCACACTGCACCTCCAATGTCTAGATTCAGGCCCTAAATGAACCTGTGAATCCACACCTGCTCATCCTGCATATAACCAACATACTAGAGTAGATCTAAAAATATACTCTCATACTACCACCGAGAGAGATTCTTGTCAGAGGTCATAGAACTCATCTATCTGCTATGTATGAACCTCTCGTGTTCTGAAACACTACTCAAAGATCTCCTAGGTAACTGTCTCAGAATCAACATAGAGCTTTTGCTCCTCTGTCCTCCACCAAACACCAACTCCATCCCTCAGTAGATGGATCGTAACACACGAGCTTTCGTGTTGCTAGAACAAGGACAGATCTTGAAGCATCTACTCAAGCTCACCAACCAGGCCTCTTCCTAAAATCCACCTATGTCACCAGAATAATGTGATGGTTGAAGCTTAGGATCTCCCTAATGTGATCTGCAGCTGTGGTATGACGACCTCTAGGTCTCTCTGTATGCTCATCCCTAAGCCTAGGGCTCCAAGACCTCTCTCTATGTCCTGAAACTCGGTCACCCTATCCCCTCTGTGGTGACTCTTCTCTAGCTGACTCTACATGGGAATTCTCTCCTCCATGATCCTCACTAGGTCGAGGAGATACATGACCCTCAATGGAAGTGACTCTATCATGTTTGGTTGCATGTCCTCCTACTGATCCTCCGTGTAGAGCAGCATTAACATCTTGAAGAGTCTGTAAAATCTGGGGTAGGATGGCTGCTACTATAGCATGATCTGGTGGTGGTAAGTCTAGGTCTATGTGAAAATACCCCTCGTCCCGTCTGCACCTCCTGCATAGACCAAGGCGAGAGTTAGTTCATTTTCTAAGTTTTATTCAATTTCCATGTTTACTAAAATATATAATTTCTAAACTAATTTTTTTCAGATTTAAAAGTGTGCTAGGTTTAAGTTTCATGTCTCAAGTTTTCTAGTGTGCCCAATGGTCCAAGATTTTGAACCACTACTCTGATACCAAGTGTAATGCCCGTTAAAACAACCCACTTGAGACCCAAGAACAACCTAGGATTAGTTAGGAAAATTATGGAATAATTTTCTTTTGATTAAAAGAATCTACAACCAGGTTACAAGACAACAGTTGTCACTAACAAGTTCGAAACAATTCTAATCTACTAGAGTATAATTTTATTTTATTAATAATTATAAGAATTCATAAGGTCCAAATTTTAGGGTTAGGATTTTTAATTAGGTTCAGAGGGCAATTACTCACCATACCCACTCTTTAACAGGCTTAAAGTTTCAACTTTATTTTTCTCACACTTAACACATTCAAAAATTTCCTAAATCATTTCCATTGGATAGGAAATTTTCTCACCTTTCCAGTGATATAAAGAAGTCCTCCTAACTCCTCATATTTTTCAAGTTATGGGTTGGTGGGCCTTGGGGTGAAAATTTTCCCCAAGGGCGGGCTGGGCCCAGGGGAGAAAATTTGCACAAAGGGCGGGTTGGCGAGGCCACGAGGAAGACCTTTGAAAATTTTCCCATGCGGGAGAAAAAAACCACATTTGCGCCCGCACTCCTGTGGGTCCACAATTCCACAAGGGACACGTGGCACTTCATAAGTCAAAGCCACGGGAAAGGCGGGCGGTGGGAGACATTTTGAAAATTCTCCCATGTGGGGCAAGGTGACAATTTTGCGCCCGCACTTCCGCGAGACACATGGCATCACCTAATCCCATGCGGGGAAAGTAGGGTGGTGGAGAAAAAAATTTCTTAACGCCCCAAAGGGCTAAGAGGGTACATAGACCCGCGCCTCCGCCAACACCTCGCGATGCCACGTGGCAACCCCTGATTGGTTGTGGGCCGAGACAAAGTGAGGAAAATTGGAAAATTTTCAAAAAAAAATTCGAGTCACAAAAGAAAAAAAGGGTCCGTTCCTTCTTTGCTGATGCCTCATGACGCTACATGGCATCACCTGATTGGTTATGGGCGAAGGGGAAAATTTGGAAAATTTTCCCAAAATTTTCTAAAAGCACTAAGTAAAAGAAAGGATCCACCCCTCTTGACACCTCATGGTGCCACATGGCAGCCTATGATTAGTTGCGGGTTGGCGGGGCAGTGGGGAAAAGTTTGAAATTTTTCCCAAAAATTTTCCTAAGGTGTAAGGGAAAAATTCGGGTCGCGGGCCCGCTAAGGAAAATTTTCCCAAAATTTGACGCCAAGGAAGAAAAACTTTAGAGGGCCATAAATTTTGATAGAGAGCTCGGTTTTGGGAAAACAAGGACTTTATGGAAATCTCTCGACGTCCTCTTTACTCAAAGATCATTAATTTTAGATTTTGATAAAGTTTAAGGGGTAATTTTAAGGAAATTTCCGTAGGCTTTTACAATGCGAACTGGTAAATTTTAACTTGTTAGATCTGTTCAATTTGATCTTCCTCCTCTCTCAACATGTCAAATAGACATGAAGGATTTTTTCTAAATGGATTTAAGAAGGATTCAAGATACAATTTGTCTGATTGATTTTCAAATTGAGCATTTCTGTTTCTTGACAGAAAAATGACTACAAATAACGAGGATCAAATTACAAATAACAGGGATAAAATTTTGATGGGTCTATTTGCCATTTCTTCTTCCAAGTATTTAGAATACGTTATAATACCAATCTAACACATTTTATTTGATTCAAATCAAACTATTCAAGACCAACATGCAAATTTTGATTTCAATTTTTTTTTTTCACATTTCAAAGACAGAGTTCTACACTTTCCTTCATACGCATTTACTTCTTTCAAGCAGAGATTCCAATACATTGAAATAATCAGATTCAATACAAAAATGCAATTTGAGAAAAGTATTACATTCATTTATTGATTTCAAAAGGCAATTTTACATCTTCCTCTTTTATTTCTTCCAAAACATATATTACATACAAGACAGAATAATACATTTTCTTCTCACGTGTTTCACATTTTCACTTTCAAAACAGGGACTTCATAGTGCATGATAAATACAAATTTCCAATGGAAGAATCTCATATAAACAAGGTAAACACTTCCAATAATTCCAATGAAACTCATACAACCTCCTTTCCATTATATTTCAAATACAATATACAAAACAAGATCATTCTTTCACATTCTTTCCAAAATAGAATACAGAGTATAACTCTTTTACATTTCAAATTTCACTTGCAAAATTGTACAACATCTTTCCATTACAAACATTTACAAGATCATCCACTTCAAGTGGGAAGGTTACAATGAGATTTCATTTCACAAGGGACTATCAACTGTCTTTTCTTAGCTCCAAAATAGCAACATGCATTCTTCTCATTCCTCTAATTTGATCACAACAGGAGTAGGGGAAAGGCAACGCTCTCCACCCAACCAAGACATCCAATGAAGAGGAGAATCCATCCTTCTTCATTGGCCCCTGAGCCCCAACCACAAAGCAATAGAAGATGTGATCCAACTCATGACAAACCCTGTCATGCCCTTATGCCTCCCCCAAGTACCATTTATTCCTCACATTTTCTTATAGCTTCCCAACCTCTTATGGCACCCCATAATGAGTAAAGAAATGCAAGCTATTTCTTTGTAAGGTGGAACCCAAATTCCCAACTCCCTCCACCCTTATACCTCCCTAAAACCACTTGTGCCTCCCACAAAATAACCCCATAGTCTTCTCCTACACCATTCCTAGGCCATCTACCCAACAACCCACAATATATACCAAAACATTCACACAAGAACATTTACATAAATAAAAGAAGAGCATTTCAAGAGCCAAGCTCTTACCTCTCCATGATGGAGTTGTTCCTAGTTCAAAATAGCAAGCTCCTTCCAATGCAAGCAATCCAAAAAATCAACCCAACACAAGCATGCAACAATCTTCCAAAACTTCTCCAAGCAAGAGCTCCCAAAATAGCAAGAAAATTCACCCAAAATGAAGTCTCCAAAAGTGAAGCAACCCAAAACAAGGCAAGAAATTTGAATTTTATAGAAGAGGGAAGAGAAGAGGATGAGGTGGATCCATGTAGGATGCCACATCACACATCCTCAACCCCAAACACAAAGTCAACTTCATTCTCCAATGCATAATAAATAGATGGGTGAATAATATGACAGTTTACTTATACACTCAAATCCAACCCACACCCCAAAGCATTGAAATTAAATTATGTAAGAAAAGTGCAATTAAAACCTACAATTTTTCTTCCCAAAGAGCATTATAAAAGTCTAATTTTAACTCTCCAACCATAGGTATGGTTGGTAATTAAATTTAAGAGGTATGGGACAAGTTTAACTTTTCCCACAAGCCTCCAAAATCAGCCTCCAAGGACAAATTCAAATTTTCAAGAAGGTGGCACATCTCTTACAACACTTTCAATCATAACCAACAACCATATTAATTACATTCCCATGATATCTTTTAATTAAATAACTAAACAATATGATTACTCACAATATTAACACCTCATTAAATAAATAATGAAAGGGTAAGTGCACCACCTAAAACACATGCAAAAATTAACAAAAGGGACCAAAAATTAACAAAATACATAAAATCCCTTGGTCACATTTAAAGGTGATCCCCCATGGGAACCCTAACACTAACAAACACACACACAAACAAAACTAGTTACCATGGTTACCTTGTTGAATTCATCTAGAACTCCAATGTGGTTGGTCTCCAATCCCTCGATGTTTGTTGTGATAGTTTAACTTGCAAAAACAAATACCTCCTTCGGCCTCATGGCCATATCAGAACATCCAAAATAATATAAATATAATTTTAAATTTCCAGAATCATCTAAATATATGAATCACAACAACATCAAAGCAATCTAATAATATCATTATAGTTTTATCAACAACTATATCATCATCCAATAATTTTCCATTTCTAGGGCTACTCACAATATCCAAATATCACAAGTCCAAACAACATCCATCCTATAACCATGTCCAATAGTATAACATCATCAACATATAAAGTGTCTCTAATAATCATCATACATCATAACTGAATCAAGTCTACAATAAATCATGATTTAACATCTATCATCATACTATAATAAGATCCATAATCATGTCGTAATATCATCGGTAGTATCATGATTAGTATCAAAAGGTGTTAAAGGAAAGTGGAAAATACATCCCCCACCTACCAAGTGAAATTTTTAATTTAAAACATGATGGGGCACATGCACTACCCATCCTAGTTGTACTCTTGCTTATGGGTCAAGAAATTACCTCCCATGCTCCATTAATGGTGGTAGATGGTTGTACATTGCATTATAATGAAGCATAAGTAATGCCATTTTTATCCCCTTTCTATTTCCAAATCTGAAATCGGATTTTTTGGCGTGTAAAGGGCTCCAAGAACTTTCTGGAAAGTCCAAGAATGAGTGAAACGGAGCACCCAGCTAAAAGTTATGGTTGTTTCAAGTTTTGTAGTTATGTGGGAAAGCCAAAGGCCATTACTGCTACTTTTCCTTACCCACGGAAAGCAACCCCCAATTACTTCCTCTAGCCATCACGGTTCTCCAACTGCTTTACTTCACTTATTTTGTGAAGTAAAGTAATTACAACTCATCAATCACTTTACTTCATTCTTCCCCCATTCTCGTCTTTTCAACAATGTTTTACTTTTCTTATTTTAGGGGAGTACTTCACCACATACCTTCATTTTTGTTGGCCTTCTCTATGGGAAACTAGGGTTGCTTTACTATGTTGCATGGGGTGGCGAGAACTAGGTTCATGGCTTGATTGGAAACTCACTTAACGGCTCGTTTATGGCTCAACAACTCTCTTTTCTGCGGTGAATTGACATGCTTATACTCCTTTTATTTTGAACACACTTACTCCTACTTGCCTTAACTCGGGAGCTTTGCATAAGACGTACCTCACTCAAATGCCACATTTCATAACTTACACAATGACTAGCTCACCAAAGATTGTGGTTTTCCCATTTTCTATTACTTAGCTTGTTTGGTGAGCTAAGTAACCCACTCGCTATCCACCACTTAACTTGCCCCTATTCAACGTGGTGTTTTGAACATCTTTTACTTCGCTAAATGAGGGGCCCGTAATGTAAGACATTTACTTGTAAATCACCATTTAATAAAAGTTAGCTCAAGCAACTTACTAGTTTATCGGTCATTTTATATACTTTTGTTATGTTTGTGGGCTTTTAATTTACTTTTCTTGGCTAACGGCTCATTTAGCAAAAACTTCACCTTAATGTTCACCGCAATATCGAAATAGCCCGACCCTCCTTGTGGATTTTGAATTAAATTTCTTCTCTAAACTCACCCCACCATATGGAAGTCAAATCTTCCTCATTCACCGCAAACCAACAACTCACTTGGCTCGTAGGGGAGAGGACCCCATAATTGTGCAGGTACCAATAATTGTACATTGATTTTCACTATTGGTTGTTGAAAAAATGACTAATAGTTGTTCACTATTTGATTAATGACACTTTTTAAGAGCCAATGACAATGTGACACATAAGGCGCTCGGTCATTGGTACCTCTTTCAAATGCTTTATATTATTTTTTTCATTTTAAATCAATTCAAAAACTACTTTTCCCTCCAAATAAACACGCGAAATGAAAATGCTGATGTGGCATGATGATACGCTATACGATGATATAATTTTTTTATGTTGACGAGATCCCTACATATATCTATGTGCCCCTAAAGTTAGGGTGCACGGTTATGGGGTCCTCTCCCTAGTTCATATCAGTATTTTGAATTAATTTTACTCTCCTTGGTGTGCGAGCTAAGTAATTGGCCCACTAATCACGGCCTAACACTACGAACCCGGCCTCCCCATCTGGGCCCACCTCCACCTTTCACCTCGCCAAGCTCACTCATCAAGCTCGGCCCTAGTCTTCACTTCGTGTCATTCATGTTCAACTCCCTTATGTGCTTCTTCATATTCAACCGGCCTCATCGAATGCTTTGTACCAGTTGAGCTAGCTTGGACCACTCCCTTCATCCATGCGAAGCTCGGGCTCGGCTTCCAACTCGCTCTATCCCGAGGTCCCTACTTGTTGGCTCACGATCTTCGAGAAGCTCTATGGTCCCCATTGATAGTTCACACCAACGAGCTCCCTCCACGACTCGGCCTTTCAACCGAGTAAGTTCCATCACACACCGATGCCACCATTTTTCCAAGCTTGAGGAGCTCATCCCTAACTCACTTGGGGTTATCCTTTCATCTTCATCAATGCCCATGGCTTCTTTCCCAAGATCTCGTGACCCACCCTTGACTCGACACTTCTCTTCTAGTGACAAGCTCCATCCCAACAACTCGTGTTGTGCCCTCAATTCACTTGGTGCCCTCAATTCACTTGGCGGCTGGCCATATCCTTTACATGCCAAGATCTTATCTTGAGCTCGGCCCGACTCTTGCAAATCCTGCGAGCTCCATGTCTTCACTCGTCACTCAAGATCAATGCTTGCACTCATCATGCTTTCTGCTGACGTCGACTTGACTCGGAACTCATCTCATCCCTTCCACCCTTAGCTTGTTTGATCGAGCTCATTATTCGTGCCCGACCTTCATGTTTCCCCACATGCCTCGCTAACCTCCCACAACGTGGGTTCAACGTGCCCAACTCCTATGATATCCACCTTGGATCGAGGCCCCTCCATTTGTTTGAATGAGCTCGATTCACCCCATCTCTACAGTGCATTCACCAAAGCTCACCGGGTAGCTCGCAAGCTACTCAACAAGCTTTCTTCCAATGCACACCCTCAAGCGGCTCGACCAACTCGGTGAGCTACTCGACAAGCCCACTTTTGGCTCGGTGGCCTCCTTGAGTCCCATTTTTCCATTTTTGTGGGACCAAGAGGCTAGGGGGTGTAATGGAGTTCCCAAAATCCATTTTTTCACTTTTTCATTTTTTCCCATTTCGACTAGATGTGGGCCCACAGGGCCCACCTTCCTTCTTTTTTAAGTTGATCTCTAGATTCAAAACCCACAATAGGTAAAAATCCTCTTATGATCCCAACACTCCAAAACACTGAGATTGCTCCCGAAATCCCTAAAAACTACATGCAACCTCAAATTCTCATTTTAGGTCCCCTTTCTGGTGCTTGGGTCTAGTCACACCTTGTTATCCATTTTTCCCAGGGGGGAAGGGATAACAAGAATTACTATAGCTTCGACATGCTTTCCAATCGGATGATAAAATTAAAACAAGTAAGACTTCTACTAAAAAAGAAGAAACAACACCTCGAGAGAACTAAAAGCAACAAAATATTATGTTACTCCACTAAATCACCTCCAAATTAAAAGCCTAATGTCTAATGGAGACATACGAGTTCATATTTTTATTTTTTTCCCTAAAAATACATTGTGCGAAGAAGAGGAAATGAGTACATGGAAATTCTACAAACGTGGCCATTGGAAATGAAGAAATGCTAGGATCGGGATGGATCAAGAACTTGTGATATACTTTTATGGGAGACAAACAACGTTGAAAACTTCAGGAGAAACAAAATGAAGTTGCAATGTTAAAACAAAATGAAGTTGCAATGTCAAAATTTTATCTATCTCGCCCTAGAAATGGCGGAAAAATAGCATTGGAAACATTTTTTCCCTCGAAAATGTTTCCATTTAGTTTAGGTATTTGCAATGTGAATCCACCCAAAATAATGTACTCTAAATATACCAAGTACCCAAAATCTAGTTTCGGAGTTCATAATCTAAAATTAAAACAAGAAACCAAAATTTTAAATGGGCCAACATGTATCCTAACCTCAAGCCTAGAAATAAAGGTCGTCAGTAAAAATATGATTTATGTTGCAACCACTACCATACACCAAAGGTCAAACAAACGAAATAATAATGTCAAATGTCAGTTCCCACTCCCATAACTCAACATATTGAAGACTTACACCACTGATGAAACCCACAATCCAAAAAAAAAAATTATGTCAAGCCTCGAAGGAAGGTCAATTGAGTTCATTGATCGAAAATCATTCAATACAAAAATATAAATGCAAGTTCTCAATAAATTTTCATTATATGAAGTATGCTTCAATTTATCAGTTAACAATATTGTGTGTCCTACTAACTAAAAATTTGTATCATTGCGTAAACCAGGATTCCATATTCTATTGGAAAACGAAATCTAGTTCCATGAAAATCCTCCAAAGGAATTTAGATCCTAGATTAGAAACCACTGGAACAAATATAACAATTCCCCATCAAATTTGGTTATTATCCATATACAGTTAAAGTTCAAATATCACAATTAACGCTATTGTGTGACCTACCAATTAAAGACATGCGTCAATGCTCAAACCTAGATTCCAAATTCCATAACAATGCAAATCAGTAGAGCAATTAGAATCCCAAATCATTCAGCACTCGACGGTATAAATACAAATGCCCATTAACATATTGTCCCGATTTCACAATTTAGACTATCATGTGACCTATGGATCAACACTATCATTGATTAAACTGGATAATCTACGTCAATGTAACCAACAGGTTTTTTTAGTTTTCTGTGTACTTAGGTAATTGCGCTGATTCGCAGTTGGATCCAATGTAACCAGCAACCATATATTTTTGGCCATTTGAGGAATGTGAACGCTAAAATGTTGTGAACTATTTTTGTACTGTGCAGTTGGGTTTTGACCTACAATTATATTCATTTCAAGAGACACAAAATTTAAAAACGCCCACATGGTACAATTACGAGTAGCATAAGAGTCCAAAATTTAAAATATATTATGAAAGCTTGGTTTGAGAGATTTGTTTTTATTATCGAGACCAATATTTTAATAATCATATGAATTTCACACACATTTTTAAGTGAAAATTATAAATTATTTTTATTTTTATCATATTATCAATGTTGACCAATTTCTTCTAATTATCACATGGATTTTGCACATTTCCAATGTGAAAATTATAAATTATTAAAAAAATTACTACATTGAAAGTATTTCCATTATTGGATTTGGGGATGTTTGGTTTAACACCATTTAGAGAGTGGGATGACTAGTAGCCAATTTGCGGGTATGTTCATAATCGGGTCAATCTTCACCATCCATGTATGTCTTCCAAATACAAATTGCTTAATCAAAATTACTTATGTTGATGTGTCTCTAATATGGTTCGTTTGGCTGAGGCAACTAAAACCACTCAAATGGTATTTATTCCCTCCCGGGGTTCCCAACACTCAATCACTATCATCCAATAACAAAGCATAGAATCGATGGTTGTGATTATTATGAACTATTTTGGGAAAAGGTAAGAAATTTGGTTGTCATTAGATTGTGGGAAAATATTGGAAGGTCAAAATATTTGACATACGGCCTCGTGCTTATTGTAGTTTATATTTTGTAGGGAGCCTTTGTAGAATTGTTCTATATAATCTTATTTTCACTATGTTAATCGACTGGTTTAGCATTAAAAAAACTAAGCATCGTAAGGATCATGTTTGTTGGATAGCTCGACCAGGCACGTGTAGAGGATAGGTCATGTCATGACCGGGGAAAGTGTCCCATAGTCCAAGTTATATATGTTTACATTTTCAAGGTCTTTAGGTAGCCATTCTGAGATGTCATCAAGATGCAAAGAATATTCGGGGCCCCATTTAAGCACAAATTAAAGTCATGTGGAACCTATTATATTTTCCCCTTTTTTAAGTTTGTGCTATTGAAACACAAATTACAGTCACGTGAATAATGCAAGTGACATTGAAATGGTAAAGTAGAGAATATATAGTATATATTATTTAGGCAAGGAAAATTTGAGTCATGGAAGAGGTGTGGGACATGCATGTATTTAATCCCTACCTTTTTCATTCCAAATTTCCATTCATGTCTTTGTATTATCTAATAAATAGAATGTCATACAAATGAAAGTCTCAACAAGTAAAAATAGAAAAGCATGTTTTCCCCTTATTTTTTAAGCAGATTGATTTTTTTATTTGTGGAAGGTCCATATGTTGATGTCATAGAACTAATGGACAATATAACATCATTGACTTAGTAAGCCCTTTGTATGGCTTTTAATATATGTGGTGCAACATTATTCTTAATCTCACTACTATTTTTATTAGGTTATAACTCATATTATATTTTGTAGATGAAATTGTTGGCATTGGGGATGGAAAGACCCTAAGTGTGATTATTTTGGTCGAGTACCTACCGCTTAGTTGTAGAATAATAAAATAAATCCACAAATATAAATTTCTCTAGTGCGTCAAAAAAACACATAGTATAAAATAAGACACCATCACTTATATAAACACGTATACAAACAAAACCCTGCTACGAATTATCTACAAATAATATTTCACGATACCATTTGTTGGAATTGTAATGTTAATAGGAAATTGTGTGAATATCCTTTTATCCAAAATAAATCAATTCTAATAAATTATGACATGTCTGGGTTATTTTTTCCTTTCATTATGACCATATATGTGTCGTGAACAATTTTAGAGTACTTGTTATTTAGAAGAGGAGGTCCTATGGAAGGCTCACTCATTCTGAATCGTCCTTGGAAAACACCTTTTCTTATCTATCATGGTTTTTCTTCTCTCTGAGACCCTTATAAAGTGACTCCCTCATCGTCCTATATTTCAATTGGGTTCATGTTAGCATTGAAGATTACACTTTCACCGAGTTTGACTATATCTATGAATTTGATCCATATTGGATTTGCATTAGGTTTGGAAGCAACAGGATTGGTCTTTACATTATCTATCCTCTGGCGAGCTCCAAATCGAATTGCATTATGGATCATTTATTGAGTATTTTGATTCATACTTGTTTTCATCTAGCATCTCCTCACACCACTAATAGGATCTCTCAACTTTTCATCTTCCTTCATCTCAACCATCATTTCGCATCACATGTGGTGGTTAAACATTACATTAGTCAAAATTCCAAACAACTAGATGATGTTGGATACTCATGTTCCCATGCCTCAACATACGGGTTGCCATATCCTTCAACTATCATACATTTACATCCATGCATTCAAAATATTCTATTTATTTATATTTGTTGGCTCTTGATAGATTATAATATTTGATGGCCCACCGAATTATAATCTTCTTATCGATCCACTAAATTATAATATTTAAATTGAAACATTACCTTTTTATATCCTTGGATGACCTATACAATCAAAGGAAGTAATGATTTACATGAAAAAATCCCTCTTTCGCATATGCCTCAACCATTCATTATGCTAAAATGCAAGTCTTGGTAACTATGCCTATCAAACATTAGGAAATGATATATCAAGATGTTGTTCAAATGGTCATTGACGGACACATGTTTCATATATGTCCGGTCATTAGAAAGAGTATTTTTCATAGGTTCCCTGGTATTTATCACAACCCAAGAATACTCCCCACAGGGGGTTCATTAGCTAGGTAATATCCTAGCACGTGCATTCATATTGAGGTAATTAAAATTGATAAAATCAAAGTCAATATACCGGTAGACATTATGGGTGAAAGGGTTTAATTTACTAATATTTTGAATTAGGTATTGGGGTAGGTTAGAGAGGTGGGAGAAAAGAGAGGTGAGGTTAATTTTAACATTAAACTAAAATATTTTACCCCTACTTTATAAAACTAAATACCTTAAAATTGCAAAAGGAGTATTGCCATGAAGATAAATTTTCAATTTTTTTGAATAAGGAAATCTCAATTAGGATATTCTTAACCAAGAAATAATAATATTGTAGAAAACTAGGATTGAGTATACTTTTCAACACAAATGATATTATTTCACCATCTTAATTATTTGAAGAACTATTGATAAATGAATAAAGTTTAACATTAACGTAATTGATAATATGTTTTGAATGGCTTCAAAATATCTTTCTAGAGAAAAGGCATATTATGAAAATAATAATTGAGTGGAAAACATGATATATTTTCTATTTGATATATTAGGGTAGAAATAAAAATATTTTCTATTTGATATATTAGGGTAGAAATAAAAAGGGGTAAATAAAATTGTAATGGAAAAATAGGTAAGTAAGGTACATGGAAAAAATAGAGGGTATTTTCATTCTAATAACATAACGGGAAGGGGTATTTAGTATTATCAATTGAATAATTTGAGTTAAAAACTAACATTAAGGGTATTCTTAAATACCCTTCAAACGAACATGTTATACCATAATTTTACTAAGTGAACTCCCTTGTGCTTTTCCCTCAAACTCCTTCTTTTCCACTCTCCTCCTCATTTATTTCCCTCAACTTTAACTTCTATGAAGCATCCCTTTTGGCATTTCCATTGCACATTTCATGTGTGATTGTTAATGTTATTATCAACACAATCCTTTTATTTATAAATTATCATGGCAACCCTCTATAATCTAAGGTGGCGGTAGGTGCACTACCTAATGAAATAAAAGTAAGCCAAACACAAGAGTGATTATTGCATTATACCTTTCTACCTGAAATTCTCAACAAAACTCGCCTAACACCCGAGGTAAGTTTAACCCAATCGTGAATGGAAAAAGGTTGAGTACATGAGGAACCATGTCTATGCCAAAGGGATGAAACTCAATCTCATGAGGTTTCATGTTGATTACATTTGGTGAAACAGGGGCAATGTTAAAGCGAGATATTTTTACAATACATTACCTAGTTCGCATAGGAAACCATTATTTGCAGACTATGAAACAACAAAGGGAGGCAGAAAGTGTGTCAGCTGCATATGCGGACAGTGCTTCATTGACCATTGTTTTAAGAGTTTCACTAAACATAATTAAATGTTTCACCAACTGCAAATAACAGGGGTGTTTTAGAAAATGTAAGTAACAGGTGTCCAGCCGCTGGAAAATAAAAATGATCACATGGAACAAAAAAGTGCTCGAAAAACAACGAAACTCGCCGGCAGATATCATCCCACAATGAGACACCTCTGGGCCAAATGAATAGTTCTAACCACCCTAGGCAATACAATACCCCCATTTAATTTGTAAAAACATTTTATTTTGGATTTTTAAAAATGCATGATTCGGGTTAAGAATGATTCTTTATCAAAACATTAGAGTTAAGCATCAAAAATAGACATTTGTTCTCTTGAAAACACATCAACTTAAATATTAGGGTTAAAAATATTATTTCTCAAAATATTAAGGTTTGAATGATTTTGGTTTGTTATTTCTTATCATCATTTTTACGTTGAACGCGTTCCCCCTATGGGAAAGGCCTTTATGGTCATTTACGTTACTAGTTTAAAATTGACGGGCGTGTAAATGTTATTTTGCATTTTTAACCCTAATTGTCATATTCGGACTATAAAATTTTTGGGAAAATCGTATTTTGTTAAACTCCGACTAAGAGGGAAATGGTAAGTTTCCTTCTTTGTCATTTTTAAAGGTAAGAACGCTCCATGAGGTAAGCAACAAAGAAGGCTCTAAAAGCGTTCTTATTGAAGCAATCTGATAATAAGTGAAAGAATCCAATTTAGTCTTCTCCAACCATTAACTCAAACATTGTTCTTCACCCAAAGCTGTTTGCTTCTATAAAATTTTTACCAAATAAAGTGAAACTGCAAAACATAAACCAACATAAATACCCACAAGTGTTACTCTCAACTCCAAAGCTTAAAGCTGGCAATTTAGGAATCAACTGCTTTCTTGCATAATACAAGCAATACAGTAGCGATATCACTACATCTTCCATTTCTAGATGAGAAAGAGAGTCAAATACCTCCTGAATGTTCATAGATTCAGAACACATAATATTAGGATCAATCTCTACCATCACCTAATATAATGATCCTTTCCCTAACAATAGCCAATATACAAAAACCTAACCAAAGCTTCTGTTCTCAAAATTGTACAACAAGATCAACGATTACTACGGTAGCATCTTGCATGTTAATTTTTGTGGGCAGAAACACATCAATTTCTCTCTTTGAACCGCTTAAATAAGGTCCCATAGATTTTACTTGATCTGGTGTTGGATTTGACTCTCCTTTCTTCATGCCCTGTGTGCTTTCCCCAGCTGAAGTTTGCTCTATATCAGTAGAAATGTCTCCATTTCCATTGCTCATTAATTTGGTTCCTTCTGAGGCCTGTAAATCATTACATAATTCACCTGCACCACTGAATCCATATTCAATGGTATTATTCTCAATATTGACTCTGGGATATCAAACAGCCCATCGGCTTGTTGGACTTCACTTTGACTTTTACCGATTCAGACCCATCCACTTTTGCATTCACTTCGTGGTTCACACTAGCAGAGGAATCCTGATCTGCCGTGGATGCACTGACAACAATTTTTTCAACTGACCTGTTCACATATCCCTTTTGTATTTGAATGCTTGCATGTGTTTGATGAAATGAATGATCCCTCGATTCCAAAGAAATTTTGAAAAGATTCATTTTTTATGGATTGTTCCCTGTGTCAAACAGAAATATCAAGGCTTGCTATTTCTATGAAGTATCAATTTTCTCGAGTTGGGGTGGAAGTTTAAGCTTTTGTCCACTTATGTTTAAGGTTGGGTTGGGATGGAAGTTCAAACAATGTGCTAAAATTAATGCCACTCTGACCTCGTTATCATCCCCCAATCAGTAATAGTAAAGGTAGATTTAAAAACTTGTTTTTTCTTAAGGATTTATCATGGCTGATTTTTAGGACCTAATTTATTTATTTTTTCAAATAGGTTTGGTGCAAGACATTTGTCAGACATATCATCTATTTGGGCATATTTGTTTTTAATACCATTAGTATTTAGTTGATTTCTGCATCGATATCAACATAAAAGAAAAAAATAGTAACAGAGTATAGTCGTCTTATTGGAAAAGAAGAAGAAAATTGTATACTTGACTTATAGTAGATTATTATGTACTTATTTTTATTCGAAAAATTTCCTTCCTCAAAAAGTAAGCTCTTCAAACTAAAGATGTTTGATCTGTGTGAACTCTTGTTTGCAGGTAAATGGGAAGGGAGGTTCCCAAGCATCCCTCTAGCACTTTTATGAGAACTAATATAAAGTTAGGTGCATGGCGAAAGCAGCTAGAGGTGTTGAGACCTTCTAATAAATTTGCACATCATGTCAGAGGCTTTTCTAATGAGCACAATCATTATGATAATCATGCAAATGTTGGTTATTTTGAAGGCTTTGATTTTGGAATTAGGTGGAAGGTCTGAGAGAACAATAAACTGTAGTGGTGCTAGCTTGAATTATTTTGATTTATTGTCCACTTAGTCATTTTTGTATTTATCAAGATGACGTTCTAATCTTGGTTCCATCAGTCCTAATCTTCCAATAAATGTATGAAAAAAAACCATAAAACAGTATTATATATTTGTGCTAAATAATATGGGTTTGCATATATTATTTTGAAGGTGGCATGCAGCCAGTCTTTGTCAATCAGGATTTTGACCTCTAATAAAGAACTTTAAGCTATGTATCTTGGCTTATTTTAGAAATTTGGAATTGTTGAGTTTATTATTATTATTATTATTCCAATTTACCCTGAAAATGCACCTTAAAAGACCAGAAAATTTTCCTCCAAATTTGGGGGAAAGGGGGGAAATGGCAATGCCCGTGGCCAGACAAAAAACCCTCTTCCTGTAATTTAATCTTCCTCCTTGCTCATGCTTTAGTGCAGAAGTTCCAATTCAGTTCCTTGTTTTGTTAATTCGTAAATTTTACTTGCATAGAATGCTCAACAAATATTTCTGTCAAGTTTACCCATAGAGCTCTTTGCCTTAGAGGTCACAAAAATCATGTAATTTGCAATAAATAATCTCGTTTGAGAATTTTGTCAAGCAGTCTGTAGACAATCTATTTAACAGTTATATTTGAAGCTTTTTCCCAATAGAAAATTTCATCCAACAGTTTGCAGACAATCTATGTAGGATCTATTTTTGAGCATTATTGTGAAATAATTGGTCTTCCTTCTACCAACAACACACCTTTGTCATGTGTTGTCATGTAGGTCCTCTGCTTTCTTCTTTTGACATTATTAGTTTGCTCAATGTGTTATTTTCCCACGGATCTATCAAATTTAACTGTCGCGAGCATAAAATTAAAGACACAAACAATAGAGCATTACACTATGCATGAAATGAGAACAGGTGGGCTGTCCTTTGATTGTCTATGAATCTTTTTGGATCAACTTATGGATTGTAATTCATCTTATATTATCTTAGTTTATGACCATGCACAAGAATCTTGTTTCATTATGGATTGTAATTCATCGTTTGTTGACTTACTGCGGCTTATTTGCGGGTTTTTGAAATAGAAAAATTACATGTCTTTCCCATAAATTTTTATTACAAGGGGATTATTTCCGCCGTGATCAATATGTCATAGTTTGAAATATTTTCCTATGCTCTCTCTATTCGATAGGATTTTTGTTTTTAGCCCATCTGACAACGGCCAAGCATGCGAGTTTTCTCCTTTTTAGAAATCCCACGTAAAAAAAAAAATTGTACTAGGCATGTAAGGTTTTTCATAAAATAAGTGATTTTATTTGCATTGTATGCCTTCATCTTTTCAGTGTTTCCTTTGGCTTGGCATGTCCCAAAACATAATCCTAATTTATATTGATTTATATTACGACACAGACATGGAACAAAAATATGTTGTTATTTTAATAGGTTTAACCTCGGCTATGGAAACACCTTCTTAACCAAATCTAAAGTATTTGATTATGATGAAATATTTGTTGTATGTTTGTAGTTTCATTCCAGAATTTACTACTCCACATGTGAGATTCAACTCCTCTTATTGAGGACTGAGAACTCATAATGTCTCACACCGAATCACACCTAACGCAACATGAGCTCAACATTTTAAAGAACACACCACATTTGTTTTCAAAATACGATCTCGTGAACTCCCACAACCTTTAAATGTTGAAATCATTGAACATTCCAATCACCCAATACATTTTCTAGGGATTAACTATCCACAAGTCATAGGGACTTACTTTGCATAGAGAAAATTTCAACATTGGAACCACTGAAAGGAAAGGTCCGACATTCACAGCTTTCTCCAGAGTTCCCTCTCTTGCCAATATGCGCATTTCCCCTCCTTTTTCATTCGAAAGGTACTAAAAATGGAGCACATACCAACACTTGGAGCATAAAGAAAGGAGGAATCAAGACTACTATCACACAACCAAAACAACCCGTTGTAAATACTACCCTCTACTTTGATAGCACCTCCACTACTACTTTACTCAACACTTCTTGTATCCAAAGCAGCAGTTTCATTCAAGGGGTATCAAATGTATTCATGTTTAGTGAAAATAAAATTTTCCACAAAAGGATACCACTCATGATGTAAAATCTGTAAATGTATTCAAAGGTCTTCATGTATTCATGTTTAGTTCATATCTCATGATATAAGATTTGCAAATGTATATGTATGAATTTGTAACAAATTTGAAATGTACACATAAAATATTTCAATGTAATGTTTCATGTATATTCCTACAATTTCACTATAGATCAATCCCTTATCAACATGTTATCAACAATACAAAAACAAATTTTCAACAAAAAACCAACCAATTAATTGATGTAGCCACCATCTCAAACACATTGCAACACTAACACAATTCCCCTAAATAATAAAAAACCACATTAAGCTGCAAAATTAATTAACTATCCAAAGTGATATCAAATGTATCAAAATTCCAAAGCGTCCAAGTCAAAAGTACTAAGTATTTCTCCTTGTGTCTTTTGTGGGTAGAAATTGATTAAATGGGTTCCTCTAACAATTTTCTCTTTCCCCTTATGTATCAAAATTCCAAAGCATCCAAGTCAAAAATACTTAGTCTTCAGGTTCTCTCCTATTTGATTTTATAGTCTGGAAAACAATTAGAGTAGGCTAGTCCTCAAATTGGCTGCTAACGTTTGGTGTACAATTCATCACAAGTATTGAATTGTTATTTTTCTTGGAACTACACCACTTCTAAAATTCTTCCAATGATTGCCTCTAAAACTTCAAAAAAATTATACGAGTGGTACTGCTACCCAACTTATAGGATGCGAAATGAGGAATAATTTCCATCGCCCTAATATGATTAAAAAAATTGGGATTTCCAATGCCTAATCCTCTACATCATGTTTGTTTTTTTGATATCCCATAGATTTTTTAATTTTTCTTGCTACCACCTATGGACAAATAGTATGGTAAGACCAAATTATGAATATTTATTTTTCGGTCTAGATTGTTAGTGGTTCTTAGGTACCGGGATGAGAGTGTCGCTATCAAAATACTTCACATGGGTGAGACTCCTAAAGAAAAGGAAAAACTCATGATATAATATTTACAAATGTATATGTACGAATTTGTAACAAATTTGAAATGTAGAGATACAACATTTAAATGTAATGCTTCATCTATATTCCTACACTTACAAAATAAATCACACTCCTATCAACATTAACTACAAAATTAATAATTATCCCTCTAAATCAAATAACATATAACGTTAGAAGCTTTACACATTGAATTATACACATGCGATTGCTAGTCTAAAAATATTCATGAAAAGAAAATTATTGCATCTTATAAATCATACCTAAAACAAGGAATATAAAATTCACCTCTAAATATTTATATTTACAAAAGAATGTAGGCACCTTAAATAATCATACCAAAGGAAAATATTTCTTAATTATTTTAAACAAAAATTCATAAAAAACAAGCATTGCATTTTTTCATCTAAGACAAGTTTATCAAACCAAAGACACTACCATATTGCTAATCTTACACAAAATAAGTTTTAATATTATATTATCATTATTAGGCATTTTCCAACATTAATATATTACAATAATAATAATCATTAGTAAGCAATAAGTAGTCAACCTAGTAATATTAATATAAATTTTAAACCAATTTAGTTGTTACCACTCTAGATAACTAGTTTCATATGGCTTAATTTGTCCTTTCGAAGACACTACCATATTGTTAACCTTACATGGAATAAGTTTTAATATTATATTATCTATGATAGGTATTGTGCCCAACATTAATATATTACAACCATAATAATAATTGGCAGAAAATAAACAACTAACCTAGTGAAAATACTATAAATTTGGCACCCCACGATTATTGGCTCCTAGCAACTACGTAGTCATCCTAGGGTGTAATCCCCCTTTCCTTTCAATGTAATAGGGGTAATAGCATGGTTAAAGGGTACTATAATTGTGATTTTCTTAGGTTATGGGTAAACATGTTGTCCAAAATGTAAATGTCATTAATTATTAGATAAATAATTCGTAAACATCCTACATAAAACGTTTAATGTGAACAAATACACTTAAATTATTAATCTTAACAAAGAAAAATATCTTCAAAACCATTATTATATGTTTCGAAAATATAAATTAAGAAAATCCCAAACTCCCATACTTTAAAAGTATGCCAAAAATAATTGTACAACAATATTTTTGATTGAGAATCATTAAATATACATATATATCAACATTTCACAATTAAAAAAACAATATCAATTTTTTTTACTTAAGTACATCTTATCTTTAAAAATCTAAATACTAGAAAATGCATATAGACTAGAGAAATGACACTCAAACTATAGTTTCAGTTGTTAAAACCCTCCAATGACAAAAGTAATATTTGTATACAACATTTCTTTGCATCTTATGCAACACCCAAATCATATAAGACATTTAACTGGAAAATACACTCCAAAAATACATTTTCTATGTAATTTACCTAATACACTCCACATAAGTATGTGAAGGAGTGAAGTAGGTATATAAGCATTGCACGTGAAACATGAAACATGCATTTGAAAATGTGAAATCTAACGCTTCATGAAAGAGTTGTGGAAATGATTTTTTCTTTTTGGAGGGCTTAAAACCCAATAAAAACTTTCACAACTCCTCCTCTAGGAAGATCTAATATTCATGTAAGACTTTTGGAGAAGAAAAAGTTTCATACAAAAACTCGTTTAAAGAGGTTATTTTGAATCTAATTATACTAGCAATCACATCTACATGGTGCAATGGATACATCAATAGGGTTGTGGCGAAGAAAATAAATTTGAAGGATTGAAGGTGAAAAATTGGAGGAGAAATATGGAGTAGTTAGAGAAGATGAGAAGGACCAAGTGTATGGACATCCGCATAAATTTTTAAGGAATTTATTGAAATATGATCAAAGAGGTAGATGTAAATACTACATTTATAATGAAAGACATGGAAAAAACCTTTCACGTTGATATCAATGGTCAATAGCCTATACACCGCCATTCTCCCTTACAACAATAAGTGCCAAATATGGATTCATTTTTTGTTGCAATTTATGGTGCAAGTTATCATCCAAATACAATAAATTACATCGTGCATAGTTGTTTTTATACAGGTTTGAAAATGTATAGAGCCACCATTTTGATGTGGGACCTCAAATCATACGATGGGGTTTTATCACACTAATACCATTTACCGTGAATTTTGATAGCAAGAACATTTCATCAATTTCTTTATACGGTTAGCCTATTTGAAATCCCTCAATAGCTGAAATCACTCCTCTTACATCTCTCAAATACCATGTAAACACATTATCTATTAGAATACATTAACATGTAAACATATAAACAAGAGTTGTGAGGTTGTTTAAACATATGTACACGTAACAATTAAAAAGCAATCTTTAAAATACAATTGCAATTTAGAATCTTACAAAAATTACACGAAAAATATAAATTTAAAATGCACAAAAGATGAAGACACAAACACATCACATCAAAGAAGGTATATCCATAATAAATCGGTGTATGTGTTAACATACCAACAATAAAATATTAATCAAAGAATAAGCTAGACAAAAAAATTACCTAATCGTTACCATCGTTACATCATCGTAATCATCTTATAATAAACAAAAATATACAAAAAAATCAACAACTTGACCATATGCATGATTTTTCATTGGCTAAAGGTTTGAGAATTTGCATATTTGATTATATTTTTAATGAAACCTCTCACACATGGCATGAGGCGGGAAAATCATGGGTGGATTTAAAGGTGTTCTAGAATAATAAGATAGGGAGATTGTTAACCTAATTGAAATCCCCCAACAGCTCAAATATCTTCTCCTTCATCTCTCAAAGAATATGTAAACACATAATCCTCAAGAGAATAATTAATGTGTAAACACATAAAAAATATTTGTGACGATGTCTAAACATGTGTAAACTTAACAATAAAAAACAATCTTTAAAATATAATTTTAATTTAAAATATTTCCAACTTTATGAGAAAAATACAAATTTTTAAAAAGCATTAAAGATGAAGACACAAACACATCAAATCAAAAGAGGTATATTGATAATAAATTAATGTATTTATCAACAAACCAAAAAAATCAATCAAATTGAAAATTGCACAAAAAAATTAATTGGTAGGATGTGGAACAAGATAGGGAAAAGAAACTTGAAGATATGGAGGACTTCTTAATGAGTAGACGGGAATTACAAATGTATATTTGGAAAAAAACAATGTTGGGAAATTTTAGGTGTGTCTCATCTACTATTTTGAACTCAAAGCATACAGACCCACAACCATATTTGGACAGCATTGTAATGAGAAAAGTGATGAAGTGTGTGGGTTTGAAGGGAGTGGTGTTTGGGGACAAATTTGAAAGCAAGGACTTGGCATTTAGTACATCGAATATATATAGTTGTTTTTGCAAGTGCTATACCTTGAGCTAAGTTTTGGATTTTCACATGGTGAATCCAAGGGAGATGGTCAAGCCTATTGAAATATCCCAACAACTCAATTCCCTCGTCCACAATCTATGATCCTCTTCTTTCTTCTCACAAGTCATATATGGACTACATGTCATTTTTGCAAAATTCTCAAAGGAGAAAGGGTATATGGACTATGTGAAGGACATATGGAAAATTTGTTAGCATTATGATCAATGGTCTATATCTTATATATTGGTATTCTTACTTCCAACAATATATGGAAAAAATGGATTCATTATTATTATGGTCAATCATGATATAAGATATCATTCAAACATGGGACTTGAAATCATTTGGAGATATTTTTGATAAGGGTGATGAAATTGTATGGATCTTTCATTCTAGTGTGGGACCTCAAGTTGTATGGTAGGATTTTTCAAGAAAGTATTACTTTCATAGAATATTGATAATATTGATCAACCTGATCGTGGTACACGAGAACAAAAAGGCTCTAGGAACCTTTGATTATATTTCCAAGATATCCTCTCACATGTGGCATATGTGAGTAAAACATGTATATTTGAAGGGGTTCCATCATACGAAGCTATGGGAGATGGTAATCCCAATTAAAAGTGCCCAACAACTTAATACTCAAGACAATAAATTAAGGTGTTAATAAATAAACAAAGGTTATGAGGCTTTCTAGACATTTGTACATCTAATAATTAAAAAGGAATCTTTTAATACCGGAAGTAATAAAAATTAATGTTATGTTAAATGAAATTTGGTCCAGTGGAAAATTTTTTTGGCTCACATAAAGTTAACCAAGGATCAATTCATGTTAATTTTAAAACCTCCATATGCCCCTACATGGATATTCAAGCGGTTAAGGAAAGGATCATGTCATGAGTGATTTTGGTGACATAGATGCCCCATACTCATAACTTCTTAGTTAAATGTGATAACTGATTTAGATACATGTTTACTTAGGTTTTTAATTCACTATAAGTTTCCTCGAAACATGGATAGAGATGCCACCATTCTATGTAATTTAGTACTCATAAGTAATGCTTGGCATTTAATAAAAAACAAATTTATGTATTTAATTAAAATTACTTATTTTATTTTTGACATTTCCATTTAGGTTGATGTTTGTTATAGATTTCAATATACTCTAAAAACATCATGCCTTTACTTCAATTTTAACATTACGATTTCAATTTATTTCCATTTCGGTTTGACATACTTAGTGATTACCATGTTGTTGGTCAGTTGGGATGTGCACTGTAGATCACCAATTAGAAGCTTCAAGTCTTAGTAGAAACAATGTGAATTCCTCCAAGGTGTGGAAACTTGGATCCTTGAGGCAGAACTCCAAATAAAGTTGGATCTTATCCTAACCACTCTATGTTATTATTACTCTAATCTAATCTACCAATTGTATGATAAAAGGGTGGAGAAAACATGAAAAATAAACATTGTGATGCACCAAGGAGTAATGGGATCACTCTCCTATATGATTCAGAAAGAAATACGAAAAACACATATTCAAAAGGAAAATATGAGCCAAAATATTCCAACATTTAAATCTAGCTCTCCCTATTATCCTATATAAGACAGTTGAATAAAAAATTGCAAATGCTACACACAATAAACCATAAGAATAACGTATAGGTATGGTACAATATTACAAATAAAAAGGGATATATGAGACAAAATCGTAGATGTATTAAAGTATGGAAAATACATAGTCCATTACACACATAATTCAAGGCATTTATGCATTTATAGAGATAGAAACTAGAAATCCAAGGCACTCAAAATATCGTCACTCAAAATAGAAAAGTAACTTTGCATTCAGGGAAGAGGAAAAATTTACAACATTTCTTGGACACATATAAAGAAAAGGAACATATAAGAAAGAAAAGGAGAATAGAATCACTAGAAAATATCCCCTTTCTCATGCTTATCTCTTCTACACAAATTATAAGGTTCTAAGAATATGCCCAACTAAAAATATCTTCCCAAAACCACCTCCGAAATATTTTGGGATCTCTATTGGCACAATGATGATCCATAACCATTGAATCATAGTAAGTGTAGACACAAAATCTATGCACTTGGGTACATTTCTAGGTCCTAGAGCATACTAATATATACATGATTCCTAAGAAAGAAAACTAGTAATTGACAATGTCTTTTGGGACTTTTGCTTTGTTTGTTATACTTTTATTGACCTTACACACCCTAAATCCCTATCGATATTTGATAAATTTATCTTCTATAGCCTCATACACTAGCTCCTAGTTAGGACACTAACGCCCAGGAACTCTTGTCCCTCTTAGGTGCTCTTGAACATTTCTCCCCTTTTCTCACTCTTTTGGGTCTCTTTTACTTCTTGGGAATCTTTTATACTTTTGGGTCGGCCTTACGATTGTCAATTACAAAATTAAAATAAAGAAATCATATATATGTAGTTATAGCTCTCAAATAATGGACCAAGCACCTAAGCTTACATCCAAAGGCACAAGATCATCTCAAGGCATCCATCTAGCACACTCATTCAAGGGACAAGGGTTGCATCACTTATGCATACACAACATAGGAGGGGAAATCTATTTTATTACATCACACACATTTGCATCATTAGATAATCTTCGATCTATCCCACTATCTTAGTGTAACTTGCACAAGGGGATCTTAGGGAATCAATATACACATTCTCACACAGAACTACATGGAATCTAAAATGTAGTGTAGTGCTCAGTACTAAGTTCACTCTTCGGGTTACCTCCAAGGTCATTTTGACTCCACATTCTACATATTTTTTATTATATTTGATGTGGTTTGTGGACATGTGCAGGTACACAACTTGTTTTCAGGTTATAGGTACATTTGGTGATAAAGGAGGAAACTAGAGTGAAAACAGAGACTAGGAGTGAAGCTCCTCCTACACATAAGAGACTAGATTCTGATCATTCATATAGACACTAGCACCCAGAATGGACATTATCACTCAGAGCTCATGTCCTCCCATGGGCGCTCTCATTTGGCGCATTCCCGAGTTTCAGAACCTCCAATGAGAATTGATGACACTCTTCTCAATCTGTTTCAATTATTCACCTACCCAGATCACTTCTAGATTTTTTGAGAATCAGTTAAGTATCTCTATCTCCCTCTCTTCTTAGGGTTTCATATCTATACATGCTTATTTGTTTGTGTCTTTACTTTACATTATCATTTATATATCATACACTATAATATTTACTCTACAATTAGATTTAATTTCATTTATATTAAATCATTTGGTGAAGCCCCACTCATGATCAAACATTTAGATCCTTATTTTTCCTATTCTATCTGATCTTCTTTCATGGCTTCTAAGTTTCCTTACATCAATTACTACAAATTCACCCACCTTACAAAGATGTTCTCCAAAAATCCCTAAACACTATGTACCTCCCTCAAATACACCACCTGCACAAGTAAGTGCCATCTTCGATTGTCTCTCTAATGACCCTATTGGTCATGATACCACAACTAATCAATCCATTTGCAATTCAATTCAAGATTTACATTGTTTATTTCAAGATAAATTTCAAGCTATGGAAATTGTGATTACATCCCTCAAATCTAAAATCCAACATCTTAAGGATACTTCTCATGCCCATGCTAGTTATTCTTCTACACCTCATCCTAATCCTATGTCTTTTACATGTGCTCATATAAGTGAAGCCCAAGTCTTACCACTACCAACACCTCTCAAGTTTGATCTAAATGCTAAGAAACATGATATTCTTCTGAGCTCCTCAATCACCAATTGATCAACTTTCTAACTACTCATTACTATCCTCCTTATCAGCTTGCCAAATACATAGGTTTCCCATTTTGCAATTATCACAGACTTAATAGACATCATGAAAATGATTGCTATGCTTTAAAATAAAGAATTAAGAACCTTGAGAATTAAGGTTTATTTCATTTTCTACACAACATTATGCTACATCTCCAATTGTTAAATCCCATTGGGCTCCCAAATTTGATCCGTCTATGTCTAGTGAGCATCATTCCATCATTAAGAATTTTCCTTCTTGATCAATGAATCGCCACCTATCTAACCCAATGTCATACCACCTTTAAAAAAAATTTTTACCCCTTCACCTCCTCCTCTCAAGTATTCTACAACATTACCAATTCCAACTAAGAAACCATCTCTCAAAATCGTACCCCATCACCTCCTCTTATGACATCCTCGACAACATTACTAATTTTAGCTAATAAACCACCTTTAAAAATTTGTACCCCACCACCTCCTCCTATCAACTCTACTACATCGTTACCAATTCCAAATCAGCAACCACTAACTAAACAAGACCAACCAATTCACCCCTTGTGATAGCTAACCTCTTTAAACTTCCTCCCATCAATCAAAAATCCAACCCTGGTCCTACTCTTGCTTCTACCTCTCATTGTGACAACAATATACTTTCTTATGATACATTTCAAACCTCGTTGTCATCACAATATATCTCTGGAATCATCACATATATCTCCATTACGGCACACTTGGGGGACATCGCACTTTCTCCCCCTTCCATCACTATCAGTTGCCTCTAGTGTATACTATCACACTTCACACTCTCGCGCTTCATGTATAATATTTCTCAACACTCCTACACCTTTGGTACACACATTATATCATCATTACCTAATGACACACTCTTTCTACACTTTGATCTCAATATTTCACGAGACATCATCTACTACTCTCTCTCGCTCTGTGCTTCATGACTATCTTTCCAAGCATCACCACATCATTGGTTCACATACTTTCTCTTCATTACCCGATGACACACTCTAGTGTTATGGTTCACACTTGACTATTGAGGGAACACTTCATCAATGAACCTCACATCATACACATTTCATGCTTAGCGCTTCACGATACATATTTTCTAGCATCTACTCTCACACAACACACTCATTTCCTAATGACGCACTCTTGTTCTATGGTTCATTCTTTACTTGTTGAGGGATAATTTCTAAATGAACCTCATCTCATACACATCCATTTTTGGGAAAAGATACCCCTATCATATTTACACCTTACATATAACACCATCACACTCATACAACATTTGCATATCTTGGTTGCATTTTTCTTGTTAGTTTATTCTACTTACATGTTACACTTTGTTTCCTATGCTAGTTGGATACTTAGTATGTCATCATATTTTTCTATATACACATGTGCATTCACTTGGTATCTTGAGGTGAATGCAGGACCTATCACAGATTCATACACGATGCATGATGCTCGACATAGCTCTTTACCAGTCCCACCGAGGCTCCAGGGGCATCTACTTTTACTACTCTTATACTTCATACATCACAGGTTCTATTGTCACATTATTTACTACTTCTCATTATTGTCACTTTACTTTTTACTAATCTATACATGCTTTGACATACTATTTATCTCTCTAACATGCTAACGGGTGCTTCATGTGTAGCATTTATCTTGCAGGATCAATACAACCATGGCTATCTGTCACTTTTGTTTCCTATTGTTTACTATTGTTTGTGGGCTATGCCCTATGTCTTATTTAACCATCATTTTTCTTTTATCCACTTCAGCCTTGATTTTCTTGTGACATTTTGATTGATGTACCTTTGTTTAAAAACCTCTTTTTGAGGTCTATCTTTTCTTCCTAGTTGCTTGTTACATTATCTTCTATTACATGGTAGATTTTTACTAACACTTGTTACTATTCCATCTTGTTTGCATGTTCCTTGGTTTCTACCATGCACATCCCTTACCCCTACAAGTATCCACTTCAAATATGCATATAAGTATCATGTCCTCTCCTTATAGAACATTCTCTCTGAAATTTTTGCATGCACCCCAAATGAGGGGCATCTATTGGGTGAAAAATCACCCCTACATATGTTCAAAGCTATAATACAACACAACACAATACGAAACAACGCAAGAACACAATATCATATTAGCTCAAAATCAAACTTGGGTCCAAAACACATAGAAGACTCTAGCACCTAGACCTGAGACAGTAGCGGTGGGTGATTTTGTCCCCCGAGCTTGTGTCTAGGGGGAAAAACAATCAATTTCTCATATCACACAATCTCCAACAATTTTCATACTAGTTCTACAGTAGCAAGCACTTGCCTCTACTTACAAAATTCAATATATTTATACAACTATAATAATCAAGACTAATCAAGAACAAATCAAGACATACCATCTCGTAGTGGTGCTTATTCAAGAAGTGTCATAGAAGTAGACAAAATCTAGACCTCTCTCTCCGAACACTCTTCTCTTGGTGTGAGATCACCCAAAAACTCAATTTTGAAGTGAGGTCACCAAAAAAAATTGTTCTTGGCATGAGATCACCCAAAAACTCACTCTTGGCATGAGATCACTCAAAAACCTCACCATTGGCATTCAAAATCAGCAACTCCCAACAAATCAGACAATTCTCTATCTCTTACACTCTTATACATCAAGTACACACTTTCATTTTACATCCTTTCACAATTTTACTTTCTTATACACATAATACTTTGATTTCTCATATACGGGACTTTGACTACTTTCTTGCTCTTCTTTTATAGGTCTATCTTAATACGCAACAAGAAGCATCTCACATCAGCAAACACAACACACTACTATGCATACGCTTCACCCCTAAGGTCTATTTCCCTTTCTAGCTCTCCACGCTTCACATTGTGATCACTCCACGCTTCACTTGTCCACTCGGCATGCTATCGGCTACACTCTTCTCTACAAGATTATAAGGTACACATATTATATCTACTTTATGCTATAGATTATTCACTCAACATCATAAAGTGGGGGAAAATGTAGACACAAAATCTATGCACTTGGGTACATTTCTAACCTACAACATACTAATATATACAAGATTCTTAAGCAATAAAACTAGTAATTGAAATGTCTTTTGGGCCTTTCACTTTGTTTCATATACTTTTATTGACCTTACACACCCTACATCCCTATCATTATTTGACTGATTTATCTTCTATGTATTTGTACACTAGCACTCATGCACTCTTGTCCCTTTTGGGTGCTCCTGACCCTTTCTCCCATTTTCTCACTCTTTTGGGTCTCTTTTACTTCTTGGGAATCTTTTATACTTTTGGGTCAACCTTCCAGTTGTCAATTACAAAATTAAAACAAAATAGTCATATATAAACATAGTTATAGCTCTCAAATAATTGACCAAGCACTAGCATTATCTACTATCACCTAAGCTTGCATCTAAAGGCACAAAAACATCTCAAGGCATCCATCTAGCACACTCATTCAAGGGACAAGGGTTGCATCACTTCTGCATACATATCATAGGAGGGGAATTCTATTATATTCAATCACACACATTTACATCATTAGAGCATTCTATATCTAGCCCACTATCTTAGTACAACTTGCACAAGGCCATCCTAGGGCATCATTACACACACTCTCACACAAACCTACATGGATTCTGAAATGTATTACAATGCTCAATAATAAGTTCACTCTTCAGGTGACCGTTAGGGTCATTCTAACTCCACATTCAACATATATTTTATTATATTTGATATGGTTTATGGACATGTGCATGTAGACAACTTGTTTTACCGGTTACATGTACATTCGACAATCAAGGATTGAAACCAAAGTGATAAAGAGATACTAGCAAGTGAAGTTCCTCCTACCTGAAGAGACCAGATGTTGATCATTCACATAAAAACTAGCACCCATAATGGACAATAGTGCTCATGTGCTCCTATCCTCCCGTGGGCACTCCAATTCGGCACATTCCCGAGTTTCATAACCTCCAGTGAGCATTGAAGACAATCTTCTTAGTTTGTTTTAGCTATTCACCTACCAGATAACTTTGATGATTTCTCAGAATTATCTAAGTCTCTATGTCTCCCTCTCTTTCTTAGGGTTTCATATTTTTACATTCTTTTTTTCTTGTGTCTTTATTGTACATTAGCATTTGTATATCATAAACTACAATATTTACTTTGAAATTATATTTAATTCCATTTATATTAAATCGTAAGGAGTGGCTTGAAACAAATATTATCCATAAAACCTTCATGAGTTTGCAAGTTGGTCTAGTTTTCCAATGATTTGATGTCTTTATTTGCTAGAAGTAAGAATATATTTTATATTAAAATTGATCTATGATAAATAAAAAAACATACATGCCCATGAGATCATAAGGATAAGTGAAGATTAATTTTTCATTAGTTTAAGGATCATGATTTCATCTTAGGACCACTGTGAAAACTTATCCTTTTAATCCACATATCATTTAATGTCTTCATTGTGTTTGGGTCGGGCCATCAAGGTAATATAAACTTTTAAAAACTTCTTCATAAGATAATAGAACAACTTAAAAGCATATATGAGTGATTTTGGAAAACCATTCAATCTAATTATGTGACCAATAGATAACCGAAAAAATTCGTAAATAGTTTGCATATCACTCAACCATTCTTCTCAAAACCAAGACCAATGTGACGCTTTTTGAACTACCTTTTCAAAGGTACCAGTTAATTTTTAATTAGAGATCTTTGTTAAAAGATATGATTAAATAACATTTGTTAAAATATATGATTAAATAACATATCTCTATTCAATTCCTTTGTCTTAGTTATGATGTCCTTGTGCTTCAATTTACTTCATTGTGAAAATGTCAAATTTTATATAACAAACAAACACTATAGAAAATTTCATACTTCATTGATTTTTTCCATTTTTTGCTTATGCCACATGTAACCCATCAAGTGTCTTGGCATTTGGTAAGGAGACAAAGAAGAGGAACAAATTTTGAGACAATATAGAAGACTAATCTTTTCCACTTGTCCAAAAATTCCACATGTCCTCTATTGATGTTCCACAAATTTTAGAGGTAAGATACCATGTCTTGAGATAATCCAATACACTAATGACTTCCACATTTCCTCCATGTGATTTTTCGCTTATCGATACTCTACATTATTTGGAAACCAAAACATAAGTTTGAGATACTCATGTATGCAAACTTCCATGTGTGTCAGAGATCCATCATAAGGGTGATTTCATAGGTTTTTAATTCCAAATAGGGTATCAATGACTTCCACATGTCAATCATCCATCACTAAAGTGCTAAAAATATAAACTTAAAATGATTTTTAAGAACTTTTATGAATGCAGAAATTCAATGAGCACCACATGTCAAATATATAATAGGGGCATTGAAAATAATGAAATCAAACCAAGTTCAAAGGATTTCTTAGGATGAGGAGATCTGCGAAGGAGTGGAACATGACTCTTCTTTAATGAATTAAAATTAACAGCCTACAATAATGAAAAACCAAGGGATTTTGACATCATTTTGATTTGGCTTGTACATATACAAAACAAAATAATGAAATCATTTTAAATGATTTTTAATTCATGATCTGGATGAAAATAAAGTGGTGGATTAGATTTATATAATTTTATCATAAAAATTAAATAGAGTGCATGTGGTTTAAGTTGATTTTCAATCAAGATCCTTTGTGATAATTGAGAAAATCAATGGGGTTGAGTTTTGGCAACATTTTAACAACTCACATGGGGAATTTTCTTAGTAAATTTAAGGATAAATATCCTTTACATCCATTGGGCATCGAGTCTTTGTGTTGATAAACTTTGAAATTTTGCATTTTTCTAAAAATTTGAAAGCATTTACTATGAACAAGCACAAAAGTGACCCACAAAATTGAAAAATTGAAACATATACACTTAAAAAGGTGGAAAGTGAAAGGTGTACAAAACACTTATTTTGCAAATGCTTGAATTTATTAAGAGCTCTTAGGACTACAAATGTTTTTTTTTTTAACAAATTGTACTTAATTTTATAGTCTTTCAGATTTTGAGTTGTGAAAGTAATAGGTTGTTATAAACCTTGTTTATTTTCTTGATTTAATATAGGAACTATGTTATTTTTTCCTCCAAATTCATAGAGAGTGAAATCCTTGTTAAAATATAGGTTTATGAGAACAGGAGTTGTTATCTCTCAAAAGTGCACCCTGGTTGAGAGATGACAACAGGGGTTCTAAGCTTTCTTGATCTCTCACTTTCGTAGATACAATGGAAACACCTTAGGTCTTTGGGTATACCTATTGTTGAGGTGAGTCTCCGATATCAAGGTTGGTTCCTTATTGATGTATCCTAAACTAATTTTTTTGGGTGTTTTGAGGGTAAAAAGATGACTATAACTGAAATTGAAATGGGTGATACACCAAACTTATTGAGGGCTTTGACTGAGTATATGCACAATAAAATTGAGAATGAATTTTAGATGCACGAACCAATGGTTTTTAGCAGAATATTAAGGCAAAACACTTATGTATTGAGGGATAAATCACAACAACACAACAAGCTAAACATGCACACTAAGACTATGTAGAAAATACCATATTTGTAGCAAGGTAAGATGATTAATCAGGGAATTAACATTCACAATAATTAATGGAAAGATACACACCACTATAAATAATTGGAAAGGCCAAAACTAGTTCTCATTCAAGGAAAAATTGGAAGAAATATGCTTCAACACTCCTATGTCCAAAAGTCCTCCTCTGTGTCTTACTAGTGTACATAATATATAGTCAAATAGTTTCACCCAAACCCTTCTAAAAATAGACTACATTCTATACTCACCCATGCATGCTAATTTTATCCCTTTATCATGAATAAATAAAGGGATAAAAATAGACATGTTGATTATAATGAGGCATTAATAGCCTTAGTTACAAAAATACACTTAGTCAAAGTGTAGTTGACTACTCTATTTTTAATACAATTAATATACTTGGGTGAATATTTTGGCTAATATTAGCCACTTGCTTTCTTGCAAGTCTTCTCCAATGCAAGTGCATGATCTTTGTCTTCTTGTGCATGATGTGACACATGTGTTCTTTATCCTCTTGCATGGTATTTTGTCTTTATCTCTATATGTCCTCTTATGAAGGCATGAACAAATTTACATTATGTGCAAAATAATGCCTTTAATTTCCACCACTTAGAAAAATTAACTCCATCCATGTGTGGGGACCACCACGCATGTGCAAGAAAATAATATCGTACTTTTGCAAAAATAAGATAAATGAAAAGCTTCAATTATGTCCTTTTCATGATCCATGTGATGGCTATGATGTTGACCAAGGTTTTATGCATTCTTCTTTTTCTTATCTTAGGTATGTATATACTTGGAAAAAGGATTTTTGCAAAAATTGAGGTAATAATTCACCTTTTTGTGGTATATTCTTCATAATAATGTGATCTCCTTAGCAAGGTTCAAGGTATCATTTGTCACTTCTTTGACTTGGGCATAATCATGTATTATCATGTTGGGATGACACCTTTACTCTTGACATATATAATATTTTTTTATGCGGCCCCTTCTTATTATTTGATAACATATATTAATCAAACCTTAACAAGTTGGCAAATAAATGATTTAAGAATAATTGGGGTTAGCCCTTCGTATAAACACATGGTGATTTGATTTGATCATTAATTAAATAAATCTTAAGGTATTTGGGCTCTTTGGAAGGTAATCATTTAATAAAAATTGGTCCCCTCTCCATGAGACCCAACCCATGAATTAATTATCGGTGGCATCATCTTAAACCCTAATTAATTTGATAATAACTCGAGTTTCACATTGATCCTATGGATTCATCTCATTTGTTGATCTATGTACCGATTTGATCTTGATTGTTGATCTTCTAAACCTGGTAGATGGGTTAGTTAGGGTTGCATTAATTGGCATTTGATTGTGACCATTTGATCTCGAGGCATGACTCCATCTTCGTCTTTGATCTATGAGGGTTTGCGTTGGATCTTGGTGATTAATCTTTGAACGTTGATGTTTTTTCCTTTTGATCTTTAGCCGTTGATTTTGTGAACCATGGTTAGCATGGTTATTTGTATTCTCATCGATTGGATCTTGTGCCTTTTGATATTGACCATTGATGGCTTACTTTGGTGGAGTTAGGAAAAGGAGGTTGAATTTAGGGTTGGGTAAAAGAATCCAAAACCTATCATTCATCCATTATGAATTTTTTCAAGTTGTGGGTGAAGCCCTGGAAAATTTTCTCCTTGTCAGCCATTTCTAAATGTCTTTAAGCTCATTTTGGTTCATTTTAGAGGCTACTATGCATTTTGATCTATCATTTCTTGTGTTCTTGAAGGCTCTACTTGAAGTTTGGGGTTCTGTGGACTATCACTTCCAAGCATTTTTGATGATTTTTGTTTTGATTTACATTTTTTCCGAGGTCCTTGTGAGTTTTTAATTCTCAAAATTGGTAGCTCTATGTCATGTTTGCTCTATTCCAAACTCTTTGATAGGGTGGCTTCCATTAATCTATTTCTCAAGCTTACTATTTTGAGCTTTGACAAATATTAACTCATTGTATCTTATGTGGCAACTATTGTTTATAAATTTGAGCCTTATGTTTTGAACCCTTTTCGAACTTGTTAATCATTTTGTTCTTGTTATCTTGAAAATTCCTTAGCTTTAGAGATATTGTTTCTCTCGATTTCTTGGTGTGGTATGGTAACCTGAAAGCTTGAAAACAATTTGGGATCTTATTACTTTCTCTCTTAAACACATCTAATATTTTAGGGCTTTAAGGCTTCACTGACCTTTCGGTAAGTTACATCTCTTTATTCTTTGAGTTCCTTTTCGAAAATTTAAGGTTCTTCATGGCTATTGAGTGCATAATATGTTTTTGCAATGTTTTTGAATGAACTTAAGAAACTTTTAGATGCTTCACTAAGCTCTGGTTAGGTTTCTTTATACGTTTATTTTAATATCCATTTGTATCATGGTTCAAATTTTGTATTTGGTCATTACTTTACATAATCTCTTGTTTGTATTTTTGTTGCTTGAGCTCACTACACTTTATTAAGCCTCATGCTCTATTAACTAGGTTTGCTACTTTTATGATACTACTAAAGAGAGCTTTACCTTGTTTTATGTTTTGTTTCTATCTTTCTTTGTATGAACTCAAACTCCTACGTGCTCGATTTTTTTTTTTACTGATGAAACCCCAACTTATGGGCCATGATTCTTCCATCTACGTTTAGCTCAATGTATTTTTATTTTTAGTTCTTTCCATTACATTATTCTTTGGATTTTTGGGCTCTCTATTTGAAATCTTATTAGGCTCATATGATTTTTATCTTTCATATCTCGGTTTGTGATAACTCTATCACCTATCGTGGGATGTATTTTATATAAGCTCTATGTTTTAAACTGTTTCATACTTTTATTTCGAGCTAGATGTTTGTGTGTTTTCTAAAAAGTATTTCATGTTAGTACTCTTGATAGGTCACTATTTATTATATCTAAATGTTTTTTTTATACCATGATCATTGAAAGCTGATAATGAGGATTTACATTTGTTTCGGTCATGGTTGTGTTATCTTTTTTAAGGGCACACTTTTAATGAAATCTATAATCATATTTTTTTGAGCTTCATCCACATGTTTGGTGCTTTGAGTTTTACATAATAAGCTTGAATATGGTTTTGGTTATCTACCAAAATGTAAAATTCCTTCATGAAGAAAAATTTGATGTTATACTTGTCGTTTCCTACTCATTTGTGCCCATTTGGAATGAACTCATGTTTCCATTCTTCACTTTTAACATAAGCTTGGCCTGGAACTATTTTACACACAACTTGTGATGTTGTTTGGATTTCGAGCTTCTATTTATTGTTAATGGTTAGAACATCTTGTTGATAGCTTTGATTGTGCATTTGACTTTAAGATCTTAGTTTTAATCTTGAAACATGGGTTCATTAACTTCTTAAACTTGACATGTCAAATATGTTGTAGCTTTTAAATGGTCTAGATTAAGTGATTCAAGCATTGTATTTGATGTGATGACTATATAAATTTTTCACTATATTTTGGTTTCCCATCTGAGCCTTATTCCACCATTTTTATGTAACTTTTTACAATTTTGAACATGAGTGCTTTTCTCTTGATACAAAATATATTTTTGTTCTCCTTTTCATGGAGCAAGTGTAAGAAAAAGAAATTTTTCACTCGGTCTTTTATTGTATTTCATAGAACTATGCTCATATGTCTTTGTTGAAGGCAACCTTATCTTATTTGATATCTTCATACTCTAAACAATCAAACCATAAAAATACTTAACAAAATGCAATGTAAATCAAGACCTAAAAAAATTAATCAAATTGTAAGTAAATCTAAATATTTATCTTGTTTGATCTCAACTATTAGAGGAGATCTAAATATTGTTTACTTGTATTCTTTCATGGATGAATTTTTTTGAGCATGGATGGATATACGAGTTGTAAATCTATGTTACCTTTTCCCTTTATAGTTGTAATGCAATCTTTTCACCTTCATGGATTTGCATAGATTGTTTGTTTCCATAGTTTCATAACTCAAATCCCTTTTGTACTTGTGGTAATTTGTTTTGGTGAGTATCAATTTGTATCTGAAAATGTTTTCTTGAATCATGAAGTTTGTTGAATCTGTGCTCATTTGCTAATGCCCAAAACACTACATTATATTTGAATGCATGATCTAAATATCTATTGTTAACAACTTCTGAAGATTATATTTTTTTATCATTATGAAGATACCTGTGACATTTGAAATTGTTATTTGATATTCAATTTTATGAGCTACAAGTTATCTTCATTCCATGCAAAAGGCTAATCATTTGAGATGTGAATATTTCTCATTGAGTTCTTGGTGTTACAGTTGTATGCTTTGAATATTCAATTATAAGAGCTATAGTTTTCATATTCATGGCAATCATAACTCTATTCTTTTCATATCTCCATGATTTTGATTTTAATGTGTACTATATGAAATAACATTCCTGCTTTCTTTGCTTTAGTTTCATTTGTTGAACTCTTACAAATGTACCTTCTTTCAATAAAGGTTATTTCATTTTGATCATCTCTAAAATAGTGACTTGTGACTATGTCCTTTTGATTCATTTCTACTTGAACATCTATTTTATTATCTTTATGTCATGTTAAGATACCCTCTACTTCTTTCTGAGCGAGTTGAAATTGTTTCCTAAGCTTTGTAAGTTGAACTTATTCATTCTAATTTGTACCTAATTTTAACATGTTGTAACATGTTTATAACTCTTTTATATATTTTTTAAATGGTTGTACTTTGTTGAGATATATTTGACTTTAATTTTTGTAATCTTTCACTTGAAGGCACTTAAAATTGGAGAGTTAATTTTAATTATGATGTTTTGATCAATTTTGATGGCTTGATGCAAAAAAATAATTATTGTATTGTTTATTAATGATGGTGTACCTTTTCAATGCAATTTGTTTTATAGTACATAATTTTAAAAAAATATCATTTGTTTTCCTTTCTGCTACAACTATACCTGCACACTTAAGAAAATAGTTAGAAAATAATCAGGCTTTTTGGCCTCTCTTATGTTCCATAGTCTTTCTTTTCTTTCTTTTTATCTAATGATTTTTATGATTCTAGGAATCATATGTAAGATAGTGCCTAGTCAAAATATCTTATGTATCTGTTACTTTGATGTATCTTATGGATGTTGATTTGGAGATTCATTTTCATGAAGTTAGATAGTACATGAGTACAAATTAAACCCTAAGCTCTTGATTGATTTATTTTCCTTTCATTTTTAGGTACACTATACCGTAGATGACGGATGACAAAAATGGAAGATGGAGATAGAGCGGAAAAAAAAAAAACTAGAGAAAGTTTGAGGCAATGATGGGTTTCTTCTATACTCTTTTACTTTTAACTTTATGCACATGTACTTCTACTTCAGAAGTTATGAGTTACATCCCATGGCTTGTGTGGGAAACATTGAATTTCTTCATGAATAAATGACATTAATTTCTGTAACTAAGTTGTATACTTCTTTTTGCATTTAACTTTTATGATGTATATTGATTGTATAATGAAATAAACAACTCAATCACATGATTAAAAGTATTTAAACATGCAGAAATAATGAGTTTTGATGTACCTATAACTTAATAATGAACTCCCCTTCATGTAAATTGCAACTCTTCTTTCTTCTTCTAAATATAACATTTCACCTAAACTGTGATTCCACCTTCATCAAGGCAATGCATTAGTCCTTTGGGGATTTTGTGTTTCCTTGCTGAAGATGAACATGGAATGGTAGTCTATGTGAGGTGTTACATTCTATAACAACACACATAGTTGTAGATTACATGTAGTTAATCAATTGTTGTAACTGAAAACACAATGAAAATTGTATGATTTTCCCTAGTTAGGTCCATTTCATCAATGTCTTCCATCGTAAACAAAGTTTTGAGTTGCCCATTTTTACACGAGTGCAAAAATTGTCAACATTTCTGGTGATCTTATGGGGAAAGCTACCTACTAGCTTGTAGACTAGTTCCTTGCTCTTGTCCATTGGGCATGGAGTTAAAGCATATAACCAAAATTTGCCTTTTCTTAAAAAAATGACCCTCTGAAAAATAAACTAAAGTTGGGAAAGGATCTAGTAAACCAGATCATGTGCATGAGTGCACTTATTGAATTGAAAAACATTGCAATGTGCATGAACTACACTTATTGAAAGGGAAATCCTACTCTAACCAAACACTGTAGGATTTTCAATAACAATGTTTAAGAAACATACCATTCACAGGAATGGGAAGTTCTTCTCCATTCAACCTTGAAAGCTAAAATACATTTTTCTTTGTAAGATAAATCATGTAAGGACCACTCCAGATTGTATCAAACTTCATGTGGTTTCCTAGCTTTGCACGATCAACATCCCATTTCAACACAATGTCTCCTTCATTGAAGACTCTAAACTTAGCCTTTTTATCAAATGTTTTCTTGATCTGTCTTTGATTCTTTTCCATGTTCAGATGAGCTTGATCTCTTAGCTCTTGTAGCTCCATTAATTCTACATAACAAACTGCATTGGTTCATTCTCAAGTAGTTCCATTTGATGTAGTAAATCCAATGTGGGAAACTCAACTGAGATGGGCATTCTTTCTCATCCATAAACAAGTTTGTATGGTGAATTGCCAACTGATATTTTAGGAGTCACTCTGTCAACCCAAAGTGCTGAATTTAACATCAGATACCAAGCTCTTTGGTTGTCTTTGAGTGTTCTTTAATGATATTCAAAAGATTTTTATTAGTGCTTTCAGCTAACCCATTACCTTGTGGGTAATAATTAGATGAAGTACTCAAATAAATTTCATGCTTGAAAACCCAATATGTTACCTTTGCACTAAGAAATGCTAAGGCATTATCTAAAATGATAGTTATTGGAACACCAAATCTATAAATTATACCTTCATAAAATGATAAGATTGAAGTCTCATTAGCTTCTTTCAAAGCTACTTTGCTTCATTCCAACATGTAAAATAATATGTAGTCAGTCAAGATCCACTTGTGTCCTTATGACGAAGGTGGATTTATCATTCCAATGAATTCAAGACCCCACTGCATGAATGATGATCCATTGAAATGGGTTGAAGGGGCAGCGAAGCTAAACATTCTTTTTAACAAAGAAATCACACTTCTTACACTTTCTAATCCATTGAAGTAGTCCTTGAATATGTTGGGCCAATAGTAACTAGATTTTATAATTTTTAAGGTTATAGTACATGTTAAAAAGTGGCCTCTACATGTCCTTCATGAAACTTGGATAATAGTTGCTGAATTTTATCATAATCAATACATCATTGCAGCAAAATTCCATTTATATCCCTTTTAAATAACACACCATCAATGAAAACATAAGGTACATCTTGTAACCTGAAATATCTTCATTTATTCTTGTCCATACCTTCCGGATAAGTATCATGCTGCAAGTAATTAATCAAATCAGTCATCCATCTTGATTCTGAACTTCTAGATTGAGTTCTAGTTGTTGATTTTAGGCTGTAATAAGATTTTGACTATTGATATGTGATTTCAACATGTTGTAATAAATTTTCTGATTCTATGACTGTTGTTTTTCCATATCAGCAATCAGATGTTCACATAAACCTTTTCCTCGAATTTTTTTGTGACCAAATTTCAACATCATACTCCATAACCTTTGTAATCTATCATGCTCTCTTCTCATTCGTTTTTTTTTCAACAAGAATGCTTTAACACTTGGATGAGAGACTAAGACATGTATCTTATTATTGGAAAGCATGTACTTGAAATTATTTAATCCTCTAACTATAGAAAGTACTTGTTTTTCAAGAAAAGTGTACCTTGTCTTGTAGTCATGTAAGCTTTTCCCAAAGAAAGCAATTGGCTGCTCTATATTTCATCATTAACCTAAGTTAATATGGCTGAAATGGTTTCAACTCCTGTAAGTGCATACATTATAAAATATTTATCAAAATTTGGATTTTTAGGTAGGAGCTTGTGAAATAGTTGTCTTGATAGCTTGAATCCTTTTCTTCCTTCGTTGGTCCAAGAGAAAGTTTTATCTTTCTTTAACATGGATGTTAATGGCTTGACTAATGTTCAAAAAATCTAACAAATATTCTAACAAAGTTGATTTTTCTAAGAAAAATTTGTAGTTCTTTCTTATGATGAGGCAAGGATAGCTATGAAATTGCTTCAATTCTAAAAGGATCAATAGCTAAACCTTGTCTAGAAACAATATGTCTAAGTAATTTACCTTGATGGACTAAAAATATAGACTTTTTGGGATTTAATGATATTCCAAACTATCTACAAAGCTGAAAAGTCTTCCTTAAATGCATAAGATGATCATCATAATTCTTTGAAAATATAGTAACATCATCTAAATAAACTAATATGCATTTATTTAATAGACTATGAAAATCCATGTCCATTGCACGTTGAAACGTTGCACGGCATTGGAAAGTCCAAAAGGCATTCTTTTGTAAGCATAAGTACCCCACTTTGTAGTGAAATTTGTTTTGTATATGTCTTCTTCACGCACAAGAATCTGATTGTATCCGCTATAACCATCCAAAAGGGACAACCTATTTGAACCTGAAACTGTTCTTAAAATCTGATCCATGTTGGGCAGTGGATAATGATCTTTTAATGAAGCTTTGTTAAGATCTCTAAAATCCACACATAGCTAGATTTCTCCATTCTTTTTCCGAACAGGAACAAGATTAGCTACCCAACTTGAATGTTTGACTGGAAAGATAATACTTGATTCAATCAGCTTGGATAACTCTTTTCTCATCAAGGGTTCAATCTTAGGATTTACAGGCCTTTTTTTTGCCTAACTAGCTTGGAATTTGGTTGTAACTCTATGGTATGTTGAGCTAAAATGGGATCAAAACCTCTCGATCTTGGTATTTCCAAGAAAAAACATCTTTGAACTCTTTACATAAATTAATAAAAGACTATTTTTCAGCTAAGGAACATACCTTTCTGATAAATAATTTCTTTTCATCATCAACTAAGATCTCTTCATAGTTATCTTGTGTGAGTCGAGATCTTCCCTTTATCCTTTCTTAATTGATCATTAGAACTAAAAATATCTTCTAATGTGACCAGTCCTTGAGGAATCTTGTTTGTCTTTAATTAAACAATCTGGTCACCATATAAATGTTGCATTTTTTCTTGATTTTTACTTCTTCTGTAGAAATCTACAAATTTGCTCATCATCTTGAAAACTTGCCAATTTTCTTCATTATTAGGTACTAAAGGTCTAATAATCAGTTTTATATGTGGTTGTAATTTGTTGTTTTCGATCTATTCTAGCACCTCAAAGCTAGCACCAACTGCTGCAAGTCTGTCTGCATGTTTGTTTTCAGCTCTTGGAACAAATTACATATTAATAGCATCAAAATCCTCCATTAAGTCTGAAACTCTATGTTTGTAAGATTTCAGTAATGAATTATTACACACATTAAAGTTTTTACTTGATTAATTACTAACTCTGAATCACCAAAACTTGCAACATGTTGATACCTCTTTTTTTGGCCCATTGTAAGCCATGAATTAATGCTTCGTACTCAACTACATTACAAGTACATGAGAATTGCAGACTTAAAGCTGAAAAATACCTTTCATTTGTAGGGGAAGTGAGCATCAAACCTGCACCTTGTCCTTTTTTTTTCTTGGCTCCATCAAAATGAAGCTTCCATATCCCTTCTGTTGTTTTTTTTATTTTGGACACAAGGGGATTGGTGCATTTTCTTCATGCAAACAATAAACACCAAATAAATCTTCTTTTGATTCTTTGAAAGGATCATAAGCATGTTCTTCTTGAGTTTTTTCATCCATAAATAGATTAGAAACACCATCTAATGTAGAAACATGTGTTGTAACGTCAAAATCAGATTGATCTATGGCTACATAATTTGTTGCAGCATTTGAAGCATGAGGCTCAATATGAAATCTAGCCAGAGGCTCGAATTAATAAGTAAATTTAGTTCCATACCTTGTAGTAAAGAATAAGAATGACCAATATGAAGAAATATAACCTCCTATCTTTGTTGTAAAATCTCTTGATAAGCATAAGGCAAAGTAGGGAGGTAAATCTACAATAGTAACATCTTATAAGATAGAAACATTTAGACAAGCATGTAAAGTTACCTCCAAATTTCTAATGATGCCAACTATGTTAGTTTTTGTTCCATCTAGCTACAACACACTTTTCTCTGTAGGTTCATACTGAGGCCTAATTTTTCTACAATTGCTTTAGGCATTACTTGTGTTGCTTGCACCACTATCAACCATGCAATTATGAACTAAATGATCTCAATAATCAAAGATAGATAAAAGGGTGGTGGTTTTTTAATATCATGAGCATTTAAAACCTTTTGTACCATCCACTTAACCTCCTTCATGTGATCTTGCTCAATTGTACCAAGAACCATATCTTCTTTCTAAGCTTCCTTTTCTTAGTTTTGAAGAAATTTGCAACTTAACAAGCTCATGAGAAAGTAACTCTTGTTGTCTGGAATACTCAGAGCATCCCATAATGAAATATTAATATTATGTTTTTTCATTACCTCAACAATATTAAAATAAGAAACAATCTTTGAAAAATCTTCTACAGTTTTAGCATAAGCTTTAGAAAAAATTGACTCTGCTTTGAAGCTTTTGAAATCTGAGGTATGAATAATCTTCTAGGATCAGGCTGCAATTGTTTTTGTTTTTATTTAGGAGCTGAATTGTTTGATGTTTTTGAAGGAACAATAGAGAACTATTTGCTTTTTTTGACTTGTACTTATTGTTTTATCAATGATCGTAGGAAAAACAAGTCTATTTTTTTGTTTTTCTTTATCTTGAGACCTAGTTGTGACTACAATAAAGTCTTCCTCTCCAAAGCTGACTAAATTTTGTTCAGGTGGTCTCTGATTCTAAGAATATTTCTTTCCACCCTCCATTTGAGGCATAAATAATGCTATAGACTAAGGTTGTGCAAAAAGGCTTATATTCAGGAATGCATTTAGACAATTAATAGTTGAATGAGGCTGATTACAAGGTAAACACCACTCTTTTGAAACCATATTAACTGGAAAAAGAGTACTAGATGAAATAGGAGCCTTAGGATCAAATTTCCTTTGTTGATATGGTTGTCTATAGTTCTAATTTTGTTGAAAAGGCTACCTATTATGTTGATTTTGTTGGTAAGAAGCTTGGTAAGGCCTGTTAGGTTGAGCTAGTTTGTTCTCAATTGACGTTAACTTATTTCCCATAGTCTGCAAAGCCTTAAATACATCATCTGATGGAGCTATAATAAGTAGGCTCTATAATGGTAATAGGTTGTGGAACAGGTGCCAAATCTACTATAAGAGGCATTGAAGGCCTTGGGGCTAATTTACCAGCTTGAATAAGGTTTTTTTCAGCCCTAATGGAAATATCATAAGCACGGGAGAGTATCTCCTCCCATAGATTGAATCATGCTAAAATATCAGTATTTAAAGATCTAAGATAATATAGAAATGCATGATCTACTTGAGGATTAACACTTGCTGGAATTCTTTCCCAAGTTATAGAAAATATGATGTTAAAACTATCCATAAATTCATGAGCAACTTTTTTTATTGTAGAAATTTGTTCTATGAGAGATAGGTGATCATAATTGTCTTGAAATTGCTCAAGTAATTTCTCCCCTAGCTCATCCTAAATTCTTATACTCCCTATCGGTAGATTTATGTACCATTGCAAAGCTTGTCCTTTAAATGAGGCAACTAAGAGTCTTAAGGCTGTATATTCATGAGTTATATTATGAACTGCACAAAGGGCTGCAATATATTTAATGTGCTCTATAGGGGTAATATGATTTTCACCAATAAATGAAGGTAAAGATTTGGGGCAATAGAGATATATCATGATAGAGTTGAATTATAGAGACCTAGTTGTGACTACAATAAAGTCTTCCTCTCCAAAGATGACTGTATTTTGTTCGGGTGGTCTCGATTCTAAGAATATTTCTTCCCACCCTCCATTTGAGGAATAAATAATGCTATAGACTAAGGTTGTGCAAATAGGCTTATATTCAAGAATGCATTTAGACAATTAATAGTTGAATGAGGATGATTACAAGGTAAACACCACTCTTTTGAAATCATATTAATTGGAAAAAGAGTACTATATGAACTAGGAGCCTTAGGATCAAATTTCCTTTGTTGGTATGGTTGTCTATAGTTCTAATTTTGTTGAAAAGGCTACCCATTCTGTTGATTTTACTGGTAAGAAGCTTGGTAAGGCCTGTTAGATTGAGCTAGTTTGTTCTCAATTAACATTAACTTATTTTGCATAGTGTGCAAAGCATTAAACACATCATTTGATGGAGCTATAATAGTAGGCTCTATAATGGTAATAGGTTTTGGAACAGATGCCAAATCTGCTATAAGAGGCATTGAAGGCCTTGGGGCTAATTTACCAGCTTGAATAAGGTTGTTTTCAGCCCTAATGGAAATATCATAAGCTTCTTGGGAGAATATCTCCTCCCATAGATTGAATCATGATAAAATATCAGTATTTAAAGATCTCGAGATAATATATAAATGCATGATATACTTGAGGATTAACACTTGCTTTGAATTCTTTCCCAAGTTCTAGAAAATCGATGTTAAAACTAGCCATGAATTCATGAGGAGCTCTTTTGATTGTAGAAAGTTGTTCTATGAGAGATAGGTGATCATAATTGTCTTGAAATTGCTTAAGTAATTTCTCCCTAGCTCATCCTAAATTCTTATACTCCTATCGGTAGATTTATGTACCATTGCAAAGCTTGTCCTTTAAATGAGGCAACTAAGAGTCTTAAGGTGTATATTCATGAGTTATATTATGAACTGCACAAAGGGCTGCAATATATTTAATGTGCTTTGTAGGGGTAATCTGATTTTCACCAATAAATGAAGGTAAAGCTTTGGGCAACATCGGATATATCATGATAGAGTCAAATTACTAAAGGGTTGCCATTAGTCACAAAATTTCTAGGTGGTTGTAGAGCCATTGAAATAACAAGGATTTGAACAACAAGATTAATACGTGGTGAATGAAGAGGGGAGGGTTTCCAAAACTGGGCCTATTATAAGGTAAGGTATTGTCAACTCTTCTTCTTCTTTACAGAATTCAAAGGTAAAGAAATAAAATCAGTAGGAAGTCCTCTTACCAATGATCTTGTAGTCACTTTAGGCATGGAACATGCTTTGCAAAACTAGTCTAAAATCAGCCTTACAGAGTCACCAAATAAATATTTTTATTTTTATAATTAATTTATGCAACTTGTATCTACAAAAAATACTTTCTTACATTGTAAATTGATGTAATCTGCTGCAGATCTGATCCGTGTCCCACCAGGTGTGCCAAAAATTGTTATCTCTCAAAATTTCACCCTGGTTGAGAGATGACAATAAGGGTTCTAAGCTTGCTTGATCTCTCACTTTCGTAGATATAATGGAAACACCTCAGGTTTGTGGGTATACCTATTGTTGAGGTGAGTCTCGGTATCAAGGCCGGTTCCTTACTGATGTATCCTAAACTAATTTTTTGGGGGTTTTAGGGTAAAAAGGTTACTATAAATGAAATTGATATGGGTGATACACCAAACGTATTGAGGGATTTGATTGAGTATATGCACAATAAAATTGAGAATGAATTTTAGATGCAAAAACCAATGGTTTGCAATAGAATATGAAGGTACAACAATTATGTATTGGGGGATAAATCACAACAACACAACAAGCTAAACATGCACTAAGAGACTATGTAGAAAATATGAGATTGGTAGAAACATAAGATGATTAATCAGGGAATTAAAATTCACAAGAATTAATGGAAAGATACACACCACTGAAAATAATTGGAAAGGCCAAAACTAGTTTTGATTCATGGTAAAGCTGGAATAAATATGCTTCAGCGCTCCTATGTCCAAAAGTCCTCCTTTGTGTCTTGCCAGTGCACAATATATAGCCAAATACTTCACCCAACCCCTCCTAAAAATAGAATACAGTCTGTACTTTCCCATGCATGTTAATTTTACCCCTTTATCATGAATAAATAAAGGAATAAAAATAGACATGTTGATTACAATGAGGCATTAATAGCCTTAGTTACAAAAATACACTTAGTCAAAGTGTAGTTGACTTCTCTATTTTTAATACAATTAATATACTTGGGTGAATATTTTTCCTAATATTAGCTACTTTCTTACTCTACAAGTCTTCTCTAATGCAAGTGCATGATCTTTGTCTTCTTGTGCATGATGTGACACATGTGTTCTTTATCCTCTTGCATGGTATTTTGTCTTTATCTTTGTTTTGTCCTCTTGTGAAGGCATGATCAAATTTACATTTTTTGCAAAATAATGCCTTTAATTTCCACCACTTGGAAAAATTAGCTCCATCCATGTGTGGGGACCACCTGTAAGCATGTGCAAGAAAATAATATCCTTATTTTGAAAAAATAAGGTAATTGAAAAGATTTAATTTTGTCCTTTTCATGACCCATGTGATGGCTATAATGTTGACCATGGGTGTATGCATTCTTCTTTGTCTTATCTCAGGTATGTATATAATTGGAAAAAGGCATTTTTGCAAAAATTGAGGTAATAATTCACCTTTTTGTGGTATATTCTTCATAATAATGTGATCTCCTTAGCAAGGTTTAAGGCATCATTAGTCACTTCTTTGACTTGGGCATAAGAATGTATTATCATGTTGGGATGACACCTTTACCTTGGCATATATAATATTTTTTTATTCGGCCCCTTCTTATTATTTGATCACATATATTAATCAGACCTTAACAAGGTCAAATAAATGATTTAAGAATAATTGGGGTTGGCCCCCTTCGTATAAACACATGGTAATTTGATTTGATCATTACACATCTTTAAGGCCTTTGGGATTTTTAGAAGGTAATCATTTAATCAAAAATTGGTCCCCTCCCCACGAGACACAACCCGCTATTCAATTGTGCGTGGCATCATCTTAAACCCTGGTTAAGTTGTAACAACTCATAGTTTGCATTGATCCTACGGCTTCATCTCATTTGGTTATCGTGTACCGATTTGATCTTGACTATTGATCTTTTGAACATGGTAGATGGGTTATTTAAGTTTGCATTAATTGGCATTTGATTGTGACCATTTTATCGAGGCATGATTCCATCTTCATCGTTGATCGTGAAGGGTTACATTGATCATGGTGATTAATCTTTAAACATTTATGTCTTCCTTTCGATTTGTAGCATTTGATTTCATGAACCATGGTTAGTATGGTGGTTTGTATTCTCATCGGTTGGATCTTGTTCCTTTTGATCCCAACCATTGATGGCTTACACTAGTGGAGTTAAGAAAAGGAGGTTGAGTTTAGTGTTGTGTAAAAGAACCTAAAACCTATCATTCATCCATTATGCATTTTTTCAAGTTGTGGGTGTAGCCCTAGAAAATTTTCTCCTTACCACCATTTTGAACGTCTTTAATCTCATTCGGTTCATTTTAGAGGCACTATGCATTTTGTATCTATCATTTCTTGAGTTCTCAAATGTTGTGCTTGAATTTGGGGTTACGTGAACTATCACGTTCGTTATTGTTTATGATCCGAAGCTTATTTTCTTTGCATTTTCAGACCCTCGTGAGGTTTGGTGGCTCAAAATTGGTAGCTCTATGTCATATTTTCTTTGTTCCAAACACTCTAAGAGGGTGGCCACCATTAATCTATTTTTCAAGCTTTGGCAAAGATTAACTCATTGTATCTTAAGTGCCCACTACTTTTTATAAAGGTGAGCCTTGCATTTTGAACCCTTTTCAAACTTGTTAATCATTTGCTCTTGTCATTTGAAACTTCCTTAGCTTTGATATACCATTTCTCGATTTCTTGGAGTTGTATGGACAACCTCTTTTTCATCTACTAACTCACCTTGTTGCTTGGAAGCGAGCTGCTCACATAGACCCTTGCCACAAACCAGTTTATTCACTTTGATCTCAATGTCATATTCCATTACCCGAGTGATCCAACCTGCTCTCTTCTCATTCAAGTCCTTGTTTAGGAGAAAATCCTTGACACCAAGCATGGGATACTAGTAGTTGAATCTTATTGTTTGAGACCAAGTGTCTGAACTTCTTCAAGCTCCTAATAACAACAAGGACATGTTTTTCAATGAAAGAGTATTTTACCTCGTATTCCTCCAAGCTCTGAATGAAGAAGGCTATTGGTTGTTCTAAACCTTCCTTGTTGGGATAGACCAAGATGGCTGAGATGGTGTCTAACCCTCCAAAATCATATAACATGAAGTCTTTTGAGAATTCTGGGTTAATAAGAGTTGGAGCCTGTGATATTGTGAGCTTGATGGCCTCAAAACTCTCTTTTCCTTCTGTTGTCCATTTAAATGCAAGAATCTTCTTTAACATCATTGTTAAAGGCTTCACAAGAGTGGAAAAATCAAGTACAAACCTGCGAACAAATTTTATCCTCCCCAAGAAGCTTTGGAGATATTTTTTGTGTTGTGGCAATGGAAGTGTCCAGATGGCTTCCACCCTTTCAAGATCAATTGTCAACCCTTCTCTCGAGACAATGTGGCCCAAAATTTCCCCTCATGAGCCAGAACACACACTTCTTTGGGTTCAGTGATACCCCAAACCTTCTACACCTCTAAAATACATTGTCTAAGGTGGAAGAGATGGTCTGCAACATTCTTTGAGAAGACGGTGATATCATCTAGATACACCAGGACAATATTGTTGATTAGGCCTTTGAATGCCATGTCCATAGCTCACTGAAATGTTGCTCCAAAGTATTTGATAGTCCAAATGGCATCTTCTTATAAGCATATGTTCCCAGTTGGTGGTGAAGGCTATCTTGAATTGATCTTCCTCTTTCACCATTATCTTGTTATAACCTGAGTATCCATCTAACAATGAAAACCTCTCAGAACTAGCTACAACCTGTAAGATCTATTCCATTGATGGAAGTGGATAATGGTCCTTGAGTGATGCTTTTGTTCAGATCATGAAAGTCCACAAACATTCTGATTTCTCCATTTTTTTCCTCACGGACATCAAGTTTGCAACCCAACTCGAATGCTTGATAGGGGAGATGATACTAGCCTCAATTAGATTTTTTAATTATTTTCTCATGAGAGGCTCTATGTGAGGGTTTACTAGCCTTTGCTTCTATTTGAAAGGCTTAGATCCTGGATCTAGCTCGATAGTGTGTTGTGCTAGCTTTGGGTTGAAACCTTTTAAATATTTATAAGTCTAGGAAAAGACATCTGGGAATTCTTGAAAAAATTGAATAAACTCATATTTTCTTGTTGAGTGCTTACCTTTCCAATCTGCAACATTTTTCCTTCTTCTATGAAAATGGGCTCTAAATCTTCACCTTTACCTGAATATTCACCTTCTCCTTTTGGAATTGGTCATTTGGGTTAAATATTGATTCCAAAGTGATAAGACCCTTTGGTAGTTTTTTGTCCTCAGCTGCACCACTTGATCGCCATACTGTTGCTCCAACCTATCTTAGTTCCTGGAGGAGAACTCGGCTTCTTCCTGTAGAAAGTTGATAATTTGTTGATCATTTTCAAAGAATTTCCAACTCGTGTTGTTGTCAAGGACAACTATCCTCACAACCAACTTGATATGGGGCTGAGATTTATCACTCTTGATACTCTCCACAATGTCAAAGGCTGCCCCAATTTCTACCAATCTGTTTATTACTTCTTCCTTGGGATGGAATTGATGTTGAATGCTTTGAAATCATTAATGAGGTCCCATACCCAGTTCTTATAGCTCTTGAGCAGATCCTTCTTGGTAGCATTTTTTTCTCGACTGATTAGAACTAGCTCACTGTCACCAAACACTTGCAAGTTCTTGATTCCTCTTTTCCTTGCCCAATGCATTCCATGGACCAAAGCCTCATATTCTGTTGTATTGTTTGAACAAGAAAATTAGAAACGGAAAGTTGAGTAGTATTTCATACCTTGGGGAATCATAGCTCCTCCATCGGCTCCTTGTCTAATCCTTGAGCCATCAAAGAACAACTGCCATACTTCATTATCATCTTTTTGTTCTCACTTAATGATGTCAGGAAGAGGGTGATTCTCCTCATGTAAATAGTAGACTCCTATATCATATTCCTCCATCTCTTTATAGGGGTCAAAAGCATGCCTCTTGTTTTCCCACTCGTCGAGGGTTAAGTTTGGGATACACCCCACCTTGGTATTTACTTCACAAGTGCTTGGGAGGTCCTCCTAATAAAAGTTTGAACAATTGGCATTGATCGGGTTGGGTACATAAGAATCAATATGGTAATATGCAATGGGCTCAGATATAATTGTGGCCTTAGCTCCATACCTTGTTCTAAAAATCATGTGCAACCAATCAGCAGATAAATAGCCTCAAATTTTGGTAGTGAAGTCTCTTGAAAAACACAATGCAAAATGTGGTGGCAAGTCTATGACTGATACATTCTTGGGGCAAAAATTTAAAACTACCTCGACGACCCACCACCTGATTTGACTTTTCAACATGGCCACATGTCTTTTCATGCGGGCCATAGGTATTTTTCTTTATTTTGGCTTTAAGATCCCATGGGCCAGGCCCAAAATTCACTTTGTGCCCTATTTGCAAAAGCAGAAAAGTTCCAAAACTCCATATAGACCTGTCAAGCTACTTTTTGTACTTGGGCAAAACATCACAAAATCTCTCGCCGGCCCACCTTTGGGAAAAAATACCTTTCAAGTCTCGTTGGTTCGTAACTTGCAAAATATGAGGAGTTAGAAGGACTTCTTTATATCTTTGGAAAGGGAAAGAAATTTCTCACCTGATGAAGATGTTTTCAGGAAACTTTAAGTGCTTGGAAAATATAAAACATTGATTGAATCACTAAAAGAGGAAAAGTAGGTGTAGTTAACCAAAAATAAGCATGAGATTATTTTGGATAACAATTTGGCGAATCAAAGGGGACATCTTCCTGCTAGATGAAGATATTAGTTTCCTTTTGAAGCATCCATTAGGCATGGAGTCGTAATTGATAGCTTGATCTGATCTAAACTTTGAAAATCCACTCCCTTAGCTTCTTGGACATTGTTGGAACCCGAGCTGACCCTGAATCTTTTGGAAATGGACCCTTCGAGACTCACTTTTAGTTTCTCTAGAGGCACATCAAACTATATAATGATGCAAACCTAGAGCAATAAAAACCTATGCCACAACACTTAGGAAAACAAAAACTATGCTACAACAAAACAATGTGCATACACACTTAGGGAAATTAAAACCTAGGCTAATATTTTACAAGGCCGAGGAAATTTTCCTTTTAGTAGCAGTGTTTGAGGTAGATCCCATTGACTGGGATCTGTAATTCTTCGACATCCGATTTAGCTAGCCAGAAGGCATTGATACTTGTGCACTTTATGATCATGTAGGGGCCACTCCAAATGGCATCAAATTTGGAATGCTTTCCTGGTTTTACCCAATTAACATCCCACTTAATAACTAAGCCCCCTCTTAAAAGGTCCTTATTCTTTCTTTCTTTTCAAAGGTCTTCTTGATCGATGCTTGATATTTCTCCATGACTGCATTGCATGCTCTCTTTCTTATCCTACTTCCATGACTCTACATACCGATTGCCATAGGTTAAAACTCATCAAGTTCTAACTGTTTCATGAGCTCTAAAGTAGGAAACTCCAATGATATGAGAAATCTTTGCCTCTTTTCCATATACAAGATTGTATGGGGAGCTACTGTGGACCTTTTGGATGTTATACTATCAACCCATAGAGCTGATTTTATCTTTATATGCCAAGTTATCTCGATTTTCATAAAGATTCATCCCGATAATCCTTAATATGTTCTTTTTTGTGGACTCTGCTTTGCCATTACCAAGTGAAGTGCTTGAGGTATACACCATTTTTACAACCCATTCGGTGATCCTTGTACCAAGGAATTCCAATGCATTATCTGATATAATAGTGGCAGGGACTTCAAATCTGGTGGCTATTCCTTCATATAAATATAATATGTTAGATTCATTTGCTTCTTTAAGTGCCACTACTTCAGTCCACTTGGTGAAATAGTATGTTGTAGTAAGTATCCACTTTTGGCCTTGGCTTGAATTTCGGTTAATCACCCAAATGAAGTCTAGTCCCCACTGCATGAATGGCTGATCCACTAAAATGGGATGAAGGGGCAGTGGCTGCTAGCTTCTTTCTTTCCTGTGAAGAATGCATAATTTTACGCTTCTTGATCCATGAGTAGCAAGTTCTTGAACACTGTAGGCCAATAATAACCAGCTTTCATGATCTTGAGAGTTATTGCTCAAGGAGCAATTTTTCCTCCTACTTATCCATCATGGAACTCATGCAACACTCTCTCAATTTGGCTTGTCTCAATGCACCTCAATAGAACACTATTGATATCCTTTTAAACAAGACACCACCAACAAGCACATATGGAATGGCTTGTAGTCTGAAGTATCTTCTCTTTGCTTTGTTCCATTCTATGGGGCACAAACCTGTTTGGAGGTAATGCACCAAGGCTTGGGTCCAACATGTAGTAGGTACATCATTAACTAGTTGCTCTTGATCATTATGTAGAAATCAGACAGCCTCTTTTCCACCCACTAACTCAACTTGTTGCTTGGGGGTGAGCTGTTCACATATAACCTTGCCTTGAACCATTTTGGTCACCTTGATCTTAATGTCATATTTCATTACTTGGGTGACCCAACCTAATCTCTTCTCATTCAAGTCCTTGTTCAGAGAAAATCCTTGACAACAAAGACATGGGATACTAGTGATTGAATCTAATTGTTTGAGACCAAGTGTCTAAATTTCTTCAAGCTTCTAATAATAGCAAGGACATGTTTTTCAATGAAAGAGTATTTTACCTCGTAGTCCTCCAAGCTCTAACTGAAGAAGGCTATTGGTTGTTTTGAACCTTCCTTGTTGGGCTGGACCAAGATGGCTGAGATGGTGTCTGACCCTCCAAAATCATATAGCATGAGTCTTTTGAGAATTATGCATTAACAAGAGTTGGAGCAAAGTGACCTCCTACCTCTCCATCATGGAACTCATACAACAATCTCTCAATTTGGCCATTCCCAATGCACCTCACTAGGACACTATTAATATCCTTATTGAACAAGACTCTACCCACAAGCACATATGGGATGTCTTGTAGCCTAAAGTATCTCCTCTTTTCTTTGTTCCATTCTGGAGGGAACAAACCGGTTTAGAGATAATGCACTAAGGCTTGATTCCAACATGGGACAGTGCATCATTAGTTGGTTTCTCTTAATCATTTTGTAATAGCAAGACAACCTCTTTTTCATCTACGAACTCAACTTGTTGCTTGGAAGCGATCTTCTCATATAGACCCTTTCCACGAACAAGTTTATTTACTTTGATCTCAATGTCATATTCCATTACCCGAATGATTCAACTTGCTCTCTTCTCATTCAAGTCCTTGTTTAGGAGAAACTCCTTAACACCAACATGGGATACTAGCAGTTGAATCTTATTGTTTGAGACCAAGTGTCTGAACTTCCTCAAGCTCCTAAAAATAGCAAGGACATGTTTTTCAATGAAAGATTATTTTACCTTGTAGTCCTCCAAGCTCTAACTGAAGAAGGCTATTGGTTGTTCTGAACCTTCCTTGTTGGGCTGGACCAAGATGGCTAAGATGGTGTCTGACCCTCCAAAAGCATATAGCATGAAGTCTTTTGAGAAGTCTAGGTTAATAAGAGTTAGAGCCTGTGATATTGTGAGCTTGATGGCCTCAAAACTCTCTTTTCCTTCTATTGTCCATTTAAATGCAAGAAGTTTACTTAGCATCATTGTTAAAGGCTTCACAAGAGTGGAAAAATCAGGTACAAACCTGCGAACAAAGTTTATCCTCCCCAAGAAGCTTTAGAGAGATTTTTTGTGTTGTGGTAATGGAAGTGTCTAGATGGCTTCCACCCTTTCAGGATCAATTGTCAACCCTTCTCTCGAGACAATGTGGCCCAAAAATTTCCCCTCATGAGCCAGGAACACACACTTCTTTGGGTTCAGTGATACTCCAAACCTTCTACACCTCTAAAATACCTGCCTAAGGTGGAAGAGATGGTCTGCAACATTCTTTGAGAAGACGGTGATATCATCTAGATACACCAGGACAATATTGTTGATTAGGCCTTTGAATGCCATGTCCATAGCTCACTGAAATGTTGCTCCAACATTTGATAGTCCAAATGGCATCTTCTTATAAGCATATGTTCCCCATTTGGTGGTGAAGGCTATCTTGAATTGATCTTCCTCTTTCACCATTATCTTGTTATAACCTAAGTATCCATCTAACAATGAAAACCTATCAGAACCAAGATTACAACCTATAAGATCTGTTCCATTTATGGAATTGGATAGTGGTCCTTGAGTGATGCTCTGTTCAGATCACGAAAGTCCACACACATTATGATTTCTCCATTTTTCTTCTACACAGACACCAAGTTTGCAACCCAACTCGAATGCTTGATAGGGAAGATGATACTAGCCTCAATTAGCTTGTTCAATTATTTTCTCATGAGAGGCTCTATGTGAGGGTTTACTAGCCTTTGCTTCTATTTGAAAGGCTTAGATCCTGGATCTAGCTCGATAGTGTGTTGTGCTAACTTTGGGTTGAAACCTCTTAAATCTTTGTAAGTCCAGAAAAGACATCTGAGAATTCTTGACAAAGTTGAATAAACTCGTATTTTTCTTGTTGAGTGCTTACATTTCCAATCTGCAACGTTTTGCCTTCTTCTATGAAAATGGGCTTTGAATCTTCACCTTTTACCTGAGTATTTGCCTTATCCTTTCGAAATTGATTATTTGGGTTGAAGATTGATTCCAAAGTGACAAGACCCTTTGGTAGTTTTTTGGTCCTCAATTGCACCACTTGATCGCCATACTATTGCTCCAATCTGTCTTGGTTCCTAGAGGAGAACTCAGCTTCTTCCTATAGAAAGTTGACAATTTGTTGATCATTTTCGAATACTTGCCAACTCATGTTGTTTTCAGGGACAGCTAGCCTCACAACCAACTTGATATGGGGCTGATATTTATCACTCTTGATACTCTCCACAATGTCAAAGGCTGCCCCAATTGTTGCCAATCTGTCTGCTACTTCATTCTTCTTCCTTGGGATGGAATTGATGTTGAATGCTTGAAATCCTTGATGAGGTCCCATACCTAGTTCTTGTAGCTCTTTAGCAGATTGTTCTTGGTAGCATTTTTTCCTTGGACCTAATTAGCAACTAGTTCACTATCGCTAAACACTTGCAAGTTCTTGATTCCTCTTTTCCTTTCCCAATGCAGTCTATGGACCAAAGCCTCATATTATGCTATATTGTTTGAATAGGAAAATTAGAAATGGAAAGCTAAGTAGTATTTTATACCTTGGGGGGAAACAAGCATAGCTCCTCCTCCAGCTCCTTGTCTACTCCTTGAGCCATCAAAGAACAACTACCATACTTCATTATCATATTTGTGTTCTGGCTTAATGATGTCAAGAAGAGGGTGATTCTCCTCATGTAGATAGTAGTCTCCTAGCTCATATTCCTCCATCTCTTTATAGGGTAAAAATCATGCCTCTTTTTCACCCACTCGCCGAGATCCAAGTCTGGGATACACCTCACCTTGGTATCTACTTCATAAGTGCTTGGGAGGTCCTTTTGATCAAAGGCTGAACAATTGGTATTGATCGGGATGGGTACATAAGGCTCAATATGGTAATCTGTAATGGGATCAGATCTGATTGTGGCCTTATCTCCATACCTTGTTCTAAAAAGCACGTGCGACCAATCAGAAGACAAATAGCCTCCATTTTTGCAAGTGAAGTCTCTCAACAAACACAATGTAAAACATGGTGGTAAGTCTATGACTGATACATTCCGCAACATAGTCATAATGGGGTAGGTGTGCAGTGTGAGGATCAAATATTTGATGGCTCCAATAGTTGTCACTGTTGTCACATCCAATTGCACTACCCCCTAGAGATGACTTCATATTTAAGACCTAGTTGATTAGCTATTTTCTTTGGCATTACACAGCTACTTGTTCCCAAATCAATCATGCAATTATGTATCAATTTGTCCCAATGATCAATGAAACATAGAATGGGGGATTCATATTATTACCTTGTTTTCCTCCATGATTTCCCCCAGTCTGAGCTGCATTGGTAAACACTTTCTCTTGCTAGTTAGGGGGCTGATTTGAGCTTGACCAATTGGCCATAGTAGTCTTCAATAGATCCCTCTGTCCTGCAATGTCCAAAGTGACTCCCACATTGAAATATTCACATTTTTCTTCTTCATTTGTTTAATGATGTTAAATGAGCTATCCTTTTTTTGCCCCTTTCCTGATACATTTTTCTCTTACACATGGGTCGTTACAATCGATGTCTGTGTGGGTTTGGAAGGTGGCTTGGACTAGCTCTACATATTGGGAATTACATTCTGAGTGCCAATACCTTGTGGAGTAATAGAGGGTTGAGGATTATCTGAGTTTGGTGATTTTACCTCTCCAATATTCCTTTTCTTGGACCGTGTATTGGTAGCTACACTTTGATAATGTGTTTGATTCATCCTACAGAAATCCTCAACCTACCAATTTACAAGCATAGTTTCACTTAGAGATGCTTCTTATTGACCTCCTTGTTGCTGATTTTCTTCTTGGATGGACTCTTGTGACACACCATTGGTCTTTACCATCAAGGCCTAGTTTAGTGCAACATTAAAACACATTGATTGGTTATGTGGTTGATTACATGGGAAACACCAATCATATTCTTGTGCCATATTGTTTTGTGTTGGAACCAAGGCCCTTGATGTTGAAGCTATATTTGGATCATATGACTGGGAAAGCCTAGTAGTTTGAGGTTGTCCTTGGTTTTGGTTCTGATTTGTAGCCTAATTTGGTGGCCTATTTTGTTGAAATGGGGTCTAGTCTCGACATCGAGCTTGAGGCTGGTATGGCCTAGAACTCTGAGTGTGTTTCCTTTTGATGTTCACTAGCTCATTCCCTAGGTTATGCATTTGTTTCATAACTTCTTGAGGCTCTTTTGAGGTGCTAGAGGATGAGGTGGAGGCTTCAGCTGAACTCTAATTCCTAAGAGTAGGTATAGGAGGTAATGTGGGTGTTTGACTAGTACTTGGATCTCCTAGTTCTGGGTATAGGGGCATGGGTGGCCTAGGAGCAAGTTTTCCAACCTGAATTAAATAATTTTCAGCTCATATGGAAATTTTATAGGCTGCAGGTAAGGTGGTGCCTCCCATTGATTGAATCATTAAATCAATATCGAATTTAGATCTCTAAGAAAGTATAGTAAAGCACCTTCATCTGTGGGCCTTACGACCAATGGAATCCTATCCCGTGTCCCTTTGAGGTTGAAATTTATCAATTGCTCATTATGGGCCCTCTTGATTGTTGTCAGTTGCTCTAATAGGGATAGATTATCTCCTTTCTCTCCAAATTGATCATGAAGTGCTCTACATAGATGGTCCCAAGTTTGAATAGAGCATGTTGTTAGACTCTGAACCATTGTGAAGCTTTACCCTTGAGTGAAGAGGATAGTAACTATATTTCAATGTCCATCTCAGTGATCTCATGAATTGCACAGACATTTGCAATGTCTCTAATGTGGTCACTAGGAGAAGTCTAGTTTTCTCCAGTGAAATATGGGATGCCCTTTAATGTTGCCACTGGGATTGGATTTTTTGCATTGAGGGTGAGTGGGGCGATGCCACTGAAATTGACATAAGGATTTGGTATTGTCATCTTGATTGGTCTAATAAACCTTATTGATTAACCTGAATGGCCTAACATGAGGAGGTGTTGACAATGTTCTATTTAGTGGAGATGGATACCTCGGGCTCTTCTCCCTCTTCCCCTTCTGTATGGGGACAAGTGTAGATAGACAAATATTCCCTCCTCTCTAGTTCTTGACATTGTTTGTATTCTTCTCATAAACTTGACAAGTTTGGACTATTGAAACCAGTAGATTCTGATTCTTTTGGAGTTGCCATATGTGTAATTTTAGAGCATCTTAAAAGTTGAAAAGTTACAACAAATGCACATCAATCTTGCTACAATAAACATGGAGACTTCTTGGTCCCACTGGGTGTGCCAAAACTATTAGTGCAGATTCACAACACCCCTGAATGTCTACAACTAGATGGGTTGAGACTCTTAGTGTGATTGCACAACATGGAGCATCTCTCAAAGTGTGGGACCTTGCGAGTTGATAGAGATCTTTGGATTAAGGCTAGTTCCTATTCTTCTATTCAGGTGCATATAAATAAATTTTTAGAGGACCTACTCTAAGCCTACTCTATCTTACCAAGGAGATAGGGTTGAGAAGATACAAGAAAATAAACCTAAGCTAACAAGGTGATGCACCAAAGGAATGTTAGACACCCATTCTGTAACTTAACATAGACCAGAAGAATGCAATACAACACTATGCACAGGTAACCAAACTATGATGAGAGATCAAAACAAAACAATGAACAACATGAGAGGGTCGAGAATCATCCACTGACATATATTATTGCTCCACAATCGATACAATACATTATAGTGGCCAAGAGGAAAAACTTAGCATTACAACTCAAATGGGGAGTTTAATACTCCACAAACTTGTCTATAGACCAGAGGAGAAGGGAGGGTGCAAAACAAAAATGTCCAACCCTTTACAAAGATCCTAGCTCCTTCTTTTATAAATTTCACTCGAGAGATAAGGAGAGAGAGGCGGGAAAACTAATTTGAAGCTCATCTACTGGCCATTAATGCCTCTACAAATCTACCCCAAATCTATCATGTTCACGGTTTGTGTATGCTCGGCATGTTGAAGGAGGGAGAGCGACGGACCAAATCAAATATGATTTGGTTGTTGGGGACAATCAGATTACATATTAATGGCGTGAAGATTTTCCCCATTTTTCACCCACCAAACCTCTTTGTAATTAAATTTTTAGGTTTTCATGGCGTAGGTGGGGTTGAGGCCTTTCCAACGGTGCCAAATTTCTTGAATTTTGGGAACTGGGTTGAAAGATATGTCCATTTGAATGTTTGAGTTGGGTCCATACAAAAATGGTGAAAACCAGTGAGCAGAACGGGTTTGCGGGTCCGAAACTCACTTTGTGCCCTTTGGCATCAAAAATGCAAAATGCCAAATTTGCCCTGCAGCCCCGCAATTCACTTTTGGCAAAAAATAATTTTTGGGCCCAACGGTCCACTTTTTCCATTTGGGCAAAAATTCACTCCAAGGCCCATCGGCTCGCATGCAATTAAGGCTTGACACATGGCTCTTTGGGCATCAAAGGAGGTGTGGCTCATTTTTTCACTTTCCACCTTCTTGGGGAAAAATTTCAAACTGCCTCTGATGACCCATCGACCCGCTTTGAATTTTCAACATGGCCATGTGTCCTTTTATGGGCTTTAGGCATTTTTCTTTATTTTGGCTTTAAGATCCCTATGGGCTTGTGTGCCCAAAATTCACTTTGTGCCCTATTTGCAAAAGCAAAAATTTCTAAAACTCCTGTAGACCTGTTGGCCCACTTTTTTTACTTGGGCAAAAGTCACAAAATCTCCCGCTGGCCCGCCTTTGGGCAAAAATACCTTCCAAGGCCCATCGGTTCGTAACTTGCAAAATATGAGGAGTTAGGACTTATTTATATCTTTGGAAAGGGGAAGAAATTTCCCACCTGATGAAGATGTTTTCAGGAAACTTTAAGTGCTTGGAAAATCTAAAACATTGTATTGAAGCACTAAAAGAGGAAAATTAGGTGCAGTTAACCAAAAATAAGCATGAGCTTATTTTGGATAACAATTTGGTGACTCAAAGGGGACATCTTCCTACTAGATGAAGAGATTAGCTACCTTTTGAAGCATCCATTGGGCATGGAGTCATAATTGATAGCCTAATTTGATCTGAACTTTGAAAATCCAATCCCTAGGCTGCTTGGACATTGTTGGAACCAAAGCCGACCCGAATCTTTGGAAATGTGCCCTTCGAGACACGATTTTAATTTCTATGGAGGCACATCAAATTGTATAATGACGTAAACCTAGAGTAACAAAAACCTATGCCACAACACTTAGGGAAACAAAAACTATGCTACAATAAAACAATTTGCATACACACTTAGGGAAATTAAAAACTACGCTAATATTTTACAAGGGCGAGGAAATTTTCATTTTAGTAGCAGTGTTTGACATAGATCCCATTGACTGGGATCTACATTCTTCACCATCTAATTTAGCCAGCCAAAAGGCATTGCTACTTTTTCACTTTATGATCTTATAGGGACCACTCCAAATCGCATCAAATTTGGAATGTTTTCTTGGTTTTTCCGATCAAGATCCCACTTTATAACTAAGTCCCCCTCTTGAAAGGTCCTTGTTCTTGCTTTCTTTTCAAAGGTCTTCTTGATCGATGCTTGATCTTTCTCCATGACCTACATTGCATGCTCTCTTACCTCTCCTACTTACATCAGCTCTGCATACCTGATTGCCATAGGTTTAAACTCAGCCAATTCCAACTGTTTCATGAGTTCCAAAGTTGGCAACTCCAATGATATGGCAATACTGCCTCTTTTCCATATATAAGCTTGTATGAGGAGCTTCCTGTGGACCTTTTCAATGTGATTCTATCAAGCCCATAGAGCTGATTTGATATTAGTCACATATTAGTATGCCAAGTTATCTCGATTTTCATCAAGAGTCCTCCTGATAATCCTTAATAGGTTCTTATTTGTGGAATCTGCTTGGCCATTACCTTGAGGGTAATAGTTTGATGAAGTGCTGAGGTATACACCATTTTTTACAACCCATTTAGTGATTCTTGTACCAAGGAATGCCAATGCATTATTTGATATAATAGTGGCAGTGACTCCAAACCTGGTATTTATTCATTCATAGAAATCTAAGATATTGGATTCATTTGCTTCTTTAAGTGCCACTACTTTAGTCCACTTGGTGAAATAGTCTGTTGCAATAAGTATACACTTGTGGCCTTGGCTTAAATTTCAGGTAATCACCCCAATGAAGTCTATTCCCCACTACATAAATGGTTGATCCACTGAAATGGGATGAAGGGGGAGGGCTGCTAGCTTCTCCTTTCCTGAGAAGAATTCACACTTCTTACACTTCTTTACCCATGAGTAGCAATCCATAAACACTACAGGCCAATAATAACCAGCTTTCATGATCTTGAGAGTTGTTGCTTAAGGAGAAAAGTGGCCTCCTACTTATCCATCATGGAACTCATGTAACACTCTCTCAATTTGGTATGTCTGAATGTAACTCAATAGAACACTATTGATAGCATTTTTAAACAAGACACCACCGACAAGCACATATGGAATGGCTTGTAGTCTGAAGTATATTCTCTTTGATTTGGTCCATTATGGGGGGCACAAACCTATTTGGAGGTAATGCACCAAGGCTTGGGTCCAACATGTAGTAGGTGTATCATTATCTGGTTGCTCTTGATCATTCTGTAGAAATAGGACAGCCTCTTTTCCACCCACTAACTCAGCATGTTTCTTAGAGGTGATTTGTTCACATAGACCCTTGCATCAAACTAGTTTTCTCACCTTGATCTCAATGTCATATTCCATTACCTGGGTGATCCAACCTGCTCTCTTCTCATTCAAGTCCTTGTTCAAGAGAAAATCATTGACACCAGCATGGGATACTAGCAGTTGAATCTTATTGTTTGAGACCAAGTGTCGAATTTCTTCAAGCACCTAATAATAGTAAGGACATATTTTTCAATGAAATAGTATTTTACCTCGTAGTCCTCAATATTTAGTGAAGAAGGCTATTGGTTGTTCGAACCTTCCTCATTGGGTTGGACCAAGATGGTGAGATGGTTTCGGCCCTCCAAAATCATATAGCATGAAGTATTTTGATAAGTCAGGTTAACAAGAGTTGGAGCAAAGTGACCTCTTTCCTCTCCATCATGGCACTCGTACAACACTCTCTCAATTTGGCCAGTCCCAATGCACCTCAATAGGACACTATTAATATCCTTCTTGAACAAGACTCCGCCCATAAACACATATGGGATGGCTTGTAACCTAAAGTATCTCCTCTTTGCTTTGTTCCATTCTGGAGGGTACAAAAAGGTTTAGAGATATTGCACTAAAGCTTTAGTCCAACATGGAACCAAAGTGCATCATTAGCTTGTTTCTCTTGATCATTCTGCAATAGCAGGATAAACTCTTTTTCATCTACTAACTTGGTTTGTTGCTTGGAAGTGAGCTGCTCACATAGACCCTTGCCACTAACCAATTTATTCACTTTGATCTCAAAGTCATATTCCATTACTTGAGTGATCTAGCATGCTCTCTTCTCATTCAAGTCCTTGTTTAGGAGAAAATCCTTGACACTGGCATGGGATACTAGTAGTTGAATCTTATTGTTTGAGACCAAGTGTTTAAACTTCTTCAAGCTCCTAATAATAGCAAGGACATGTTTTTCAATGAAAGAGTATTTTACCTCATAGTCCTCCAAGCTCTAACTGAAGAAGGCTATTGGTTGTTCTGAACCTTCCTTTTTGGGCTGGACCAAGATGGTTGAGATGGTGTCTAACCCTTGAAAATCATATAGCATGAAGTATTTTGAGAAGTCTGGGTTAACAAGAGTTGAAGCCTATGATTTTGTGAGCTTGATGGCCTCAAAACTATCTTTACCTTCGTTGTCCATTTAAATGCAAGACTCTTCTTTACTAGCATTTTCAAAGGCTTCACAAGATTGGAAAAATCAGGTACAAACTGTGAAAAATTTTTATCCTCCCAAATATTCTTTAGAGAGACTTTTTGTGTTGTGGTAATGGAAGTTTTCAAATGGCTTAACCTATTAAGGATCAATTATCAACCCTTCTCTCGAGACAATGTGGCCCAACAATTTCCCCTCATGAGCAAGGAACACACACTTCTTTAGGTTTAGTGATACTCCTAACCTTATACACCTTTGAAACACCTGCCTGAGGTGGAAGAGATGGTGGAAACATTCTTTGGAAGATGGTGATATCATCTAGATACACCAGGACAATATTGTTGATTAGGCCTTTGAATTCCATGTCCATAGCTCGTTGAAATGTTGCTCCAGCATTTGATAGTCCAAATGGCATCTTCTTATAAGCATATGTACCCCATTTTGTGGTGAATGCTATCTTGAACTGATCTTCCTCTTTCACCATTATCATGTTATATCCTGAGTATCCATCTAGCAATGAAAACCTCTTAGAGCCAACTTCTACAACCTGAAAGATCTATTCCATTGATGGAAGTGGATAGTGATCTTTGAGTGATGCTCTGTTTAGATCACGAAAGTCCACACATGCCTGATTTCTCCATTTCTTTTCCTCATAGGCACCAAATTTGTAACCCAACTCAAATTCTTGATAGGAAAGATGATGTTGGCCTCAATTAGCTTGTTCAACTCTTTCCTCATGAGAGGCTCAATGTGAGGATTTATTAGCCTTTGCTTCTATCTGAAAGGCTTAGATCCTAGATCCATCTCGATGGTGTGTTGTGCCAACTTTGGGTTGAAACCTCTTAAATCTTTGTAAGTCCAGGAAAAGACATCTGGGAATTCTTGGCAAAGTTGAATAAATTCAGATTTTTCTTGTTGAGTGCTTACCTTGCCAATCTACAACGTTTTTCCTTCTTCTATGAAAATGGGATCTAAATTTTCACCCTTTGTCTGAATATTCACCTTCTCCTTTCGGAATTGGTCATTTGGGTTGAATATTGATTCCAAAGTGAAAAGAACCTTTGGTATTTTTTGGTCCTGTATTGTACCACTTGATCGCCATCTTGCTACTCCAACTGTCTTGGTTCCTAGAGGAGAACTCAACTTCTTCTTATAGAAATTTGACAATTTGTTGATCATTTTCAAAGACTTGTCAACTTGTGTTGTTGTATGGGACGGCTGCCCTCACAACCAACTTGATATGAGGCTAAGATTTATCACTCTTGATACTCTCCACAATGTCAAAGGCTGCCCCAATTTTTTCCAATCTGTTTGCTTCATTCTTCTTCCTTGGGATGGAATTGATGTTGAATGCTTCAAATCCTTGATGAGGTCCCATACCTAGTTCTTGTAGCTCTTTAGCAAATTGTTCTTGGCAGCATTTTTCCCTGGACCTAATTAGGAACTAGTTCACTGTCGCTAAACACTTGCAAGTTCTTTATACCTCTTTTCCTTGCCCAATGCAGTCCATGGACCAAAGCCTCATACTCTGCTTTATGTTGTTTGAAAAGAAAATTGGAAATGGAAGGTTGAGTAATATTTCATACCTTTGGGGGAAACAAGCATAGCTCCTCCTCCAACTCCTTGTCTACTTCTTGAGCCATCAAATAACAACTTTGTCATACTTCATTATCATCTTTGTGTTCTGGCTTAATGATGTCAGGAAGAGGATGATTCTCCTCATGTAGACAAGTAGACTCCTAACTTGGATTCCTCCATCTCCTTATATGGATCAAAAGCATGCCTCTTATTCACCCATTCATGGAGATTCAAGTCTAGAATACAACCAACCTCGTGTATCTGTCTCACAAGTGCTTGGAAAGTCCTCTAATCAAAGGTGAATAATTGGCATTGATCGATATGGGTACATAAGAATCGATATGGTAATATATAATGGGCTTAGATATTATGTAGCCTTAGCCCCATACCTTGTTCTAAAATCATGTGTGACAATCAGCAAACAAATAGCCTCTAATTTTTAGCGGTGAAGTCTCTGACAAACACAATGCAAAATGTGGCGGCAAGTCTATGGCTGAAATGTTTTACAATATAGTTACATTAGAGTAGGTGTATAGTGTGAGGCTCAAATATTTGATGACTCCAACAGTTGTCACTATTGTCCCATCCAATTGCACTACCCCCTTGGAGATGACTTCATATTGAAGACCTAGTTGATTAGCTATTTGCTTTGGCATTACAGAGCTACTTGCTCCCAAATCAATCATGCAATTATGTACCAATTTGTCCCCAATGATCAATGAAACATAAAATGGAGGGGGCTTCATATTCTTACCTTGTTTTCCTCCATGATTTCCCCCAGTCTAAGCTGCATTGGTAAACACTTTCTCTTGTTGGTTAGGGGGCTGATTTGAGCTTGACCAATTGGCCATAGCAGTCTGCAATAGATCTCTCTGTCCTAGGATAGCCAATGACTCCCACATTGAAATGTTCACATTTGTCTTCTTCATTTGTTCAATGATGTTAAATGAGCTATCCTTTTGCTGCCCCTTTCTGGTACATTTTTCTCTTGCACATGGGTTGTTACAACCAGTGCCTAAGTGGGTTTGGAATGACTCTGCATATTGAGAGTTGCATTCTAAGTGCCAATGCCTTATGGAGTAATGGAGGGTTGAGGATTACCTACGTTTGGTGATTGTCCCTCTCCAATATTCCTTTTCTTGGACCGTGTATTGGCAACTACACTTTGAGAAGGTGTTTGATTCATCCCACATAAGTCTTCATCCTTCCAATTGACAAGCATAGTCTCACTTGGAGGTGCCTCTTGCTGAGCTCCTTGCTACTTTTTTTTCTTCTTGGTTGGACTCTTGTGACACACCAATGATATGTACCATCAAGGCCTGGTTTAGTGCGCCATTAAAACACATTGATTGGTTATGGGTTGATTGCATGGGAAACACTGTAGACACTAAAATTATGTCACACTCCCCTTTGGTCCTCGACAAATAAGCACCCTTCATCATCTTAATTTAAATAATATCCACACATACACTTCACTTAGACACCTCATCAAGCTAACTCACCCTAAAACCTATTCTTAGTAAGTTGCCATAACTAACTAAGACTTACCTAAACCCTAAAAATCAATGCCTACATTCCCTCTAACCACATTCCCACATGCTTACAAGAAGCTCCCAGTCTAATCCATGGGTTAATGGCATGAGATCTCGAGGAAATCAAGAGGATCTCCCTAGTTTAGTAAACCTAGGAAATCCCACCTTGACCGATGCTGGTTACCCCTAACCATCGCCGGTTAAGCGGAACCAGCCGTTAGTTACCCTTTTAACCCCAAAACAACCTTATTCTCAAGGTTGGTAGAAGGTTGGAAAAGATTGGAAAAGTTGGTGAACATTAGCACATTCCAGAGAGATATCGCATCTTTTGAGAGTGAATTCCAAAGTGAGAACATGCATGCAAGGAAGGAGATCAAGCATCTTTTCCTACACAACCATCCCAACAATGATCTGATCTAACCAAGCAAAGAGGAATGTACATGCAGCCCATGTAGAAGCTTTCCTTCAATTGGTGATCACCTGCAACCTTCAAAACCTCTCATCAGCACCTCTAGCCCTCACTCACAGGCATCCAGGACTAGAATCCAAGTAAGTAGACATTATACTTCTCTGGTTTATTCCATTTCATCATTATATTATCATATTTTGTTTACCTAGCCACCCATTGACCTCCCCCAACACTCACCCCTCCATATACCCATTAAAACCTCACCAAATCCTACCTAAATCACCCAATACCTCATCCCGACCAACCAAAGTCCTTTGTGTAATCACAAAGGAGACCTAAATCTCATTTGTGGCATTCCCAGAACTCCACAATAATCGCACTAGTTACACCCAACCACCACCGATCACCCTTAACCGACATCGGTTCTTTGTATTTTCCCATACAACCCAAAACAATGACCTATCCACCTAATTCCCTTTCACCCTCATTCACCTGTGATCTACTTGAGACCTCTGTCAGACTTGCAGAGACCCAAAACCAGTTACTTGACCTTCGGATCCTATTCTAACCTAGCATGTTAGATTAGATCTATTTCTTATTGTGTTTTAAGTGAGATACCTAAATCATTTCAAATTACAATAGGATTTACCTTATTTACCACATTAAATTGTTTAAAATAGTGGACTGACAACCATCTAGGAAGTATCACACTTCTCAGATCTAGCATACGCTAGGTAGTTCACTACATATATTGTTTAACTTTTTTTGGTGGTCTTGCTTTGTATTACAGGTAGTTCCTCCTAGCCAAAAGGAAGCTCTCACAATCAGCTGTGGATTCAGAAGTCATACGTGCGCAACAACCCATCAACCAACATTAAAACAAGTATTCCTCTATGCCTCGTTACCCTATTTGTTTCATCAATACTTCAAAGAAATGATCTAGAAAATGGTGAAACATTTTGGCATGCCGGTGGGACCCATCCAGGGTTCCTTGCATTTCATTCATTCCTAGGAAAATTTGTGTGTTTTTTTCCCTTTTGAAAAGCATACACATTAATTTTCTTCCTTGGTAACCCACCTTTTCTTTCTATTTTTCTCTAAAGGAAACCTTTCTTTTGGTGTAATTAAAAAGAACCATTTCTTCATGTTTTCTGCATTGTAGTGAAAGAGCATCCCTCTTCCTCTTCATCTTTTTGTGTCATCCAACTTCACACTTTGATTTGGGCTTAAAAATAAGTGCATTACATTCTGATTTATCGCATTAGCTCACATTAATTGGGCAACCTATACGCTGGAAGTCATGACCAGCTGATGGTTGACAAATGAACCGTAGAAAGCACTTTCTTTCTCTTTCTCTCTCTCGAGTCTTACCAAACCTCACAAAAATTAAAAATACACACATTCTTAAACAACATCTTACGGAAAAGAAGTTGTAGGTGATCACATGATCACGGACACAGTGGGCACCCCTCAGCTTGCTCTGTTGAGTCATACTTTAGAGTGAGGCCCGCCCCCACCATAACATACCTAAAACCTCACCTTTTAGATCTCCTTCTTCGTAGGAAGCCATCCTCACCAAAAAAAAACTCTATTTCACAATTCATGTGTCAGTCCTTAAATAGCATAAGCTAAACAAACATAATAGAAAAGGCACTCCTAGGATCACATTTTTCTTAGTGTTTCTACTTGGCTTGTTTTGAGGTGAGAGATCACGTTCTTCATTTTTCTTGTTCATCCTTGCATGCTCCTCATCACAATTGGTGTATTCTAGCTTCACCGAGTGTGCTCTGGGCCATATCATCATCATTCCTAGAATTCTAGGTCTGATTCTACATCAAATTTTAATTCACAACCACTTTTCTTTCATCATTATTTCAATTTCACAAGATACCGCATCGTTACCCTCTGACCATCATCGGTTATACCCAACCGATGTTGGTTCCAAGTCCTTTTGTTAACCTACCCAAAAGGACATTTTATTCATTTTCTTCCACTTTTCACAGTCCCTATCACTACCATCATTCCCATTGACATTGTAAAACACCATCAGATTTGGCATACCTGTCAGATTTGACCTTCTCCCTAGTTTTTCACTCACTGACCATTTTCTACATAGTGACCGTGAAAGTGGTTACCCCTGACCAGTGTCGGTTTTCCTTAACTGGCATTGGTTAGCCTGTTTCACTTTCCAACCACCATTTGGTACCTAATCCACTTTTTACCATTAGATTCACATGTTCCTATTATTTTCTGTGTCATTTACAGAGAAGCAGCCCTACCTAATCAGTATTGGTTCACATGGTGCTGACCCAAAGACAAGCAAGTGCACTTGTGTTTCATGCTAGTTGTCAACCACTCCCACCTAGTCCTTCACCACCTTCCATTTTATCACCAGCCATGGATCCCATCCAACCTATCACTATCACTACCAGGAGATGAGGAGTTCACATGACTCCTTGACCAAAACCCTATCGCCTTGTAGTTTTACCTTTCCCACTCATCCACTCGAGATGCCTCGGGTCAGTTGATATATGGCATGCCCGTATCTATCCCCCGACTCTCTCCCACTCCTGCATCAGCCCCATCTAGCTCTGTGCTACCCACATCTACCTTACCCCCAGTTGTTTCGCAGCTAGGTCCTATACCCGCTATGACTACCACATCTGCCACCTCCATTACCCCCGCCACATCCACCATACCCTCGACAACTACCCAAAACGCAACCTCATCCACCCCTAATGTCTCACACATACCCGTAGCTACACTACCACCTCCCGTGTCGGTGACCCCTACCCCTTTTCAGAACGTGGTCCTTTCCATTCCACAATCATTAGCCCCATTTCCACTAGGGTTACCATGACCCTTCCACCTCCATATACATACTATCACCACCTCCATTTCATCCATTATTCACTCAAGGTACGTACCTCTATTTCACTACCTTCTTCCCAATCAACCTACATGGCAAAGCACCATACACTGGAGTGCCACCCCATTATATGCCCAAAACCAACCCTCTCATGCTACAGAGGCACCCAATCATCGCAACCTACCAATGACCTAATCAAATTGATGTTGGACAAGATGCAAACATTAGAGGCATCGGTTTCTAGCTCCCACAACACTCTCACCTATGATGAGATTTGCAATGAGCCCATCCACCCATCCATTCCTATCCGCCCATACCCCGTGCATTGGGAAATGCCTAAATTCAATCATTTCAATAGCAAAGAAGACCCACAACAACATTTGTGGTCATTCAAACATGGGTGTTATCTGATCGCTCACGATGATGCCTTGCTCTTGAGAACCTTTCCCATGTCTCTGACTGGACCTACATTAGATTGGTATAGTGGGTTACCTAGACACTCCATATTCTCATTCAATCAGGTAGCCCAAGCCTTCTTGGATCATTTCTCTATCAATATCGTCAAGAAGGTTACCATGACCGACCTATACTCCATGCATCAATATGAGGATGAATCTATCACAGATTTTGTCACTCAGCTGGCATAGCTTGATCAACCAACTCACCTTCCAACTACCACAAACATAACTCATTGAGCTCTTCACACGGGCTTGTGCTAGACATATCTCACCAACCTTGCAGGTCCAAACCTTCCAAACATTGATGAAGCATTCACTATGGCACGAAAGTTAGAGATTCGGGCCATCGAAGAGAAGAAAATCCAATTACGTAATAAGAATTGGCATTCAAGTTGAATGATACCTCTTCTTCTTCCAAACCACAAACCAATTATTCAAAAGCTAAGGGCACCACTAACATAGTGGTACTCAAGGTCTGGCCTAGCTCATCCATCAAATCAAGCTACCCCCTCATCTAATCTCTCACCCATCCAAACTTTTCAATTCAGATGAGAGCAAAGAAATACACCCCAATTGGGGAACCTTACTCTTCTATCTTAGAAAATCTTATCAAAGCCGGGGCCATTACCCTTCCACCCATAAAACCACACACTGGTTTTGACCCTGCTCACCCCATGCCCACATGGTATAAAGAACATGACTTCTGTAACTATCATCGAGTAAAGGGTCATAGTGATGGAAATTGCATCACTTTCAAAAATATTGTCCAAGAAATGCTCGAGAAAGGTGAGTTAACCATGGATAATCCTAATGCACCTACCAACCAAAACCTACACATCTTCAAGAAACCATTTCCCAACCATGCCCCTTCATCTGATCAAACCGGTGAGACCTCAACTCATGATACCCATACCCACGAGGTCCACGCTATCTTTAATGACATACTGTCACCTCCCAATTACCTCACATTCCTTCCATAGAGGAAATCCTAGCCCGAAATCCTCCTTCCGCATCAGAACCAACCTCCCCTATTCCTTCACCCATAGAGGAACATCTTTCATCTCCTTCATCACCTATGGAGGAGTCCCCACTAACATCGAGACCATCTCACCCCGGCTTCTCCACTTAGAGAACCTTTACCCATAGTACCTCCTCCACCCATAGAGGAGCACCCATTACCTCCTCCACCCACAGAGGAGCACCCATCATCTCCTCCACCTATAGAGGAGCTCCCATCATCTCCTCCACCTATCATAGACCTAGTTGAGATACCTTTTGCCTCTTGGTGAGCATTCTCCATCAGCTACCCAAAATCCTGCAGACCTACTTTCGGCTCTCCTACCCACGGAAGCTGAAGCTAGCCAATTTCCCATCTCTAAGACACATTTTATAGGAATTTCCATTAGGTCCTCATCAACTCCACCTATGATGTGTCATTTCTCACATTTGGCCGATCACTTAGATTATGTGGATAGAGCCTTACTATGGGGATGCCTTTTGCTTCCTGTCTCAACGCAGATGCAGAGGTCACTTGCTGATACCTCCACTATCTACCCAAAATATTTCAACCAATCAAACCAAACACAACCACCTCTATCACAACTCCTTCCATGACACCTGTCATAGCTCAAACCACATCCTTACCCATAGCCCAATCTATATCTAAACCCAAACCCACACCTATGACATCATCCTCGACTAAACCTATTACCACTTTAGGGGTCACCCCGACTACCAACCTTACTCATCCACCTATCAAACTGGATTTAGCTACATCCTCCAAAGACAACACCACACCTACTCGACACCCAAACAAAAGCACCAAACCCATAGAACTCATACCCCTGGCTGTGCCAATCACACTGCACCTATCCCATCCATCTTAGGATCTCAGCTTCCCACATGGTCAAGAAACCTCCACCCACCAATAAACCAAAAACACAACAACCCATTCCTTCCTCACAAACCTCTAATCTCCCCACATGCCCAACATGACTTACACCAAACACCTGCAACATCTTTACCACCCATACCTCCAATACCCTCAGTTGTTACTTCACTACCCACTACATTTCAATCTTTGTCCCTTACACCTCCTAGCATGACCCGCATCCTCTACCTTCACACCTCCATTATCCCCATGGGTAACTCATCCTCTTCCCCCATCTACTTTTCCTTCTAGACCTCGTACACCCATATCACCTTTACCCAAGAAGGTGTGACCCAAAAACAAAACTCCACTACCCCACAATAAGGTAGTCAAAACAACCACACACCCTCCTACCCATCCATTTACTATACCCCTACCTAAACAAACACGACCGACACCCAAAACCATGCCAACACCCAAACCCATAGCTCAACCCGCTCCTCCTCTTCCAAAGACCATTCCTCAACAATCAACTACACCTACACCCAAACCCACGTTCACTTCCCATTGTGATCCACTAGCAGGTCCTATGCCAAAATTTTAACCAACCTCCTTGAGACTTTTGTCATCACATTACCTCCACTCAGGCCTTATGACCCCCTCAAACCCAAGCCAAAAGGGTTTGATGATACTAAATTTTCACTTACCATCATGTGCTAGGGCACGATGTGGAAAACTACAAGGCCTTGAAAACCATCCTTATCTAGTTGTGTCCCCAGAAGCCAACTTTGATGATGATGACCTTCTCGATGAGGATCCTACTTCACCAACACCCATTCCCACACTGCCCACTCAACAACCACAAACTCCATCCTCATAGCTCCTAGAGCCACCCCAAGATTTGAAATTAACATGGTTCACATCAGAGAACTTGCCATGCCACCACCCAAATGTCATTGTGCCCAACTCACCTCACAGGTTTTTCTCCTCCGGTAGGTTTTTTCCCATCGTGTCATTATACCACTCACCCTACACCTTCTCCATTTTCCAACTCCCCTCAGATCAACATGATACACATCACTACACGTGCTCAGAAGGATAAGGGTAAAGAAAAGGCAAACTGACCCACCAACCAATCCTATACCCAACATACCATCTGCACCCATACCTAAAATCACTATCCGCGGCCCTACGTACCCCATTTCTAATGGCGTCACACATCGCACCATGCTCAAACAATTACACCAGTCTCCCCTCAAAATGTCCCTATATGACCTCATCCAAACCTCAGAATCCCATCATCAAGCTCTCATGGAGGTTCTTCAATCTATTGAGGTTTTACCCAATGACCCTACACCCGTGGCCTCCATTATCACACCCCATCATGTAGCCTCTCTCACCAAATTACCACCTTCATCTTCACCCCACCCTATTCACCAAGTGGCCTCCCTTAGCTTCTCAGAGGAAGAGATCACACCACACCAAAATGATGACCTGGACCCACCCTCTTCATCTTTGTCCACATCGATGACATATGGGTATGCCATGTGATGATTGATGGGGGCACTAGCATTAACATCATTTCATCCCATGCATTCACTCAAATGTGCATACCTGAAAATTACATGCATAAACATCTAGTCATGTTGCATTCATTCAATGATGCTATCACCTCTACACTAGGTACCATCATCCTCCACATTCGCATGGGCCCCCACACTATTCCAAAATTGTTTTACATTTTGGAAGGGGAATTCCAATATAACCTATTGCTTGGCAGACCCTGGATTTGTGTCATGGGTTGCGTTCCTTCCACTTTGCATCATTGTGTAAAGTTTGAACATGAAGGACACACCTATACCATTCCAGCTGACCCATCACCTTTTAAAACATGCAACATGCTTTACCGACCCAATGATGTGCTCATACCTATTAAGCCGACTACCTCCACAACCATTACTTCTTCACCTACACTTCCACTTACTTAGTACAGTGCAACCGCTGCTTCTACCACACATACCTCCTCCATTCCTACCTTCCATAACCTCCATGGCTGACCCATCAGCTTCCCAATCCATTAACTCCACCTCCACATCGACCTCCGACACATCATCCATTCTAGCTACCTACATACCAACCACCGATCCCTTGGAAGGTGTTTTTCAATGCCTCACTCTGGGGGAGTACCACCTATATAGTGTCAACACATTCCTTACTCCACAAGAGTATGGAAGTCTTCACCAACACCCTCGTTATGATCACCATATAGGAGAATGTCTCCTGTATGGTCCTCCTCACCTTCGTACTAGTCTCACCTATGGGGGACTTGATACTACCACTTACACACCCGAACCACCATCACAAACTCCCCTTTTCGCTGACTTCCAATCACTTACCAATCACCATTTTTCCCACACCTTCCTACACCGATGTGCGTGGAAGGGTTTTGGTTTTGGATTTTATGAGCAAGGCCACCATACCATTATTCCATGTACCACCCACAAACATAATGACCGTAGTGGTATGGCTTTCCTGAACCACCTACCAAACAGCCCGCATTGAACTCATTAAGGACACTAACCCTTCTCCACCTTCTTCACCCACTCCACCTTCATCACCACCTTCACCGATGGAGTCGATGGATCCTGAATCTATCCCTCCTAATTTTTTTTTCATAAACACCATTTCCTTGGGGCCTCTGACTTATCAACATGAGGGCGAGGCCCCTTCCACTCTTCCCTTCCTGTATCCTGAAATGATCGATGATGATACACCTTTAATTAATGTCATTCAATGTTAGGATGATGAATCCATACTCACCTACCTTGGTGTAGAAGACTCATATATTCATCGGTCATTTACCTTCGAGATGCAAACCATGTTGAATGAATCGACTATCGAGATCAACATTCATACTCAGGATGACCCGCACATCCTAAAGATCGGACAATCTTTAGATGTTGTTGAACAGGAAGCCATCACTTCTTTTCTCAGAGATCATAACCATGCTTTCACTTGGTCTTACGTAGACATGCCTGGTATTGACCCCACCATAGTGGTCCACAATATCGTAACCATTCCCAATGCCAAACCCATTAAACAAAAGCTGAGGAAAATGCACCCTCGCATTTCCCTTCTCATCAAAGAGGAACTTCAAGTGCCTTCTTTCCATTTCCTTCATCTTACCCATTGATTATCCTCATTGGATTTCTAACATTGTCCCTATCACTAAGGTGATAGGGGACTCTCATATTTGCATGGACTTCCGTGACCTCAACCTAGCATGTCCAAAAGATGACTTTCCCTTACCCGGTATTGACCAACTGGTTGACCTTACCACTGGCCATGAGATGCTATCACTCATGGATGGCTTCTCAGGTTATAACCAAATCCTGCTTGCCCCAGAAGATCAACACAAAACCTCATTCATCACCCCTTGGGGGACCTTTTGCTATCGAGTCATGCCTTTTGGCCTTAAAAATGCTGGTGCCACATATCAGTGGGCTATGACTTACATCTTCCATGACATCATGCATCACATATTGGAAGATTACGTGGATGATCTCTTGGCCAAATCTAAATGCCACTCCGAGCACCTAACCATCCTCAAAACCATCTTTGACCATCTCATTAAATATTATCATCCGCCTTCAACCAAAGAAGTGCATCTTCATGGTTCTCTCAAGAAAGCTCCTGGGATTTATCATTTCCCTCCATGGTATAGAAGTTGACCCTGCTAAAGTCAAGGCCATTCTGAAATGCCTCCACCCACTAACCTTAAACAACTCTCGTAGCCTGCAAGGTAAGTTGCAGTCTATTCACCATTTCATTTCACAATTATCGGATCGATGTCAACCATTTCATCATCTGCTCAAGAAGGATGTCTCCTTTAAATGGGATGATGACTGCCACAAAGATTTTGAGGCCCTAAAACAATACCTTCTCCAACCACCCATACTCATCCCACCTAAAGATGATCAACCTTTTTACCTATACATATCCACTACCGATCACTCCTTGGGAGCCATGCTCGCTCATCGCGATGAACAACACAGGGAGAGAGCAAGTGGTTTATTACATAAGCCATACTCTTTTGGACTATGAAACCCGATACACCCATCCAAAAAACTTTTCTTAGCCTTAGTTTTCATTGCCACCAAACTCCGTCATTACCTACTCAACCACAAAACCTATGTTGTGACCAACACCGACCCCTTACACTTCATGTATGCCAAACCTTATCAAAATCAGTGTGCCACACATGATGGCTTATGCTTTTAGCTGATCTTGACCTGAATTCATTCATCAAAAGTCCATCAAGGGCCAAGCTATCACTGACCAATTGGCCGATGCACCTATTTTCGAGGATCAACCCTCTAATTTTGACTTTCCAGATGAGTCGATTGCTACCCTTTCCTGGATGAACCCCTTACCAAATGACACTCTTCTTCGATGGTTCCAAGTGTCAGCATGGGGGTGGGGCTGGTATTATCCTCATTCCCTTGAGGGTGAACCCATGCCTTTGTCTTTCAAATTAGATTTTGAATGTACCAACAATATTTCCAAATATGAAGCACTCGTACTAGGTCTCCAGAGCCACCTACGCCCTAGATGTCAAATCAATCAACATCTTTGGTGATTCTCAATTGGTTGTAAACCAAGTCAATGGTATGTACCAATGTCATAATGAGATACTTCAAAAGTATAAACATCATGTAGACATACTTTTGACCACCTTTGATCATTACACCCTTCAAACCATCCCACGTTCAACCAACAAGTTTGCAGATACCATGGCCTGCTTAGCTTCCCAAATACCCGCTTCACCCACCGATTCTACAATCTTTGTCACCATACAATGACTCCAATCACCTTCTTATTTACCTCATGATGTTTACTCGATGGAACCGCTACCCCTGACCCGAGTGACCTTTGGTATAAACAATACTCGACTACCTTTCTCTCTCCATCTTACCTCCTGATCTCACCCGTAATGGACAACGCACCTTCCTTAAAAAGGTCTCTCGTTATGTCATTCTAGGGGGCCTCCTCTATAAGCATGGCTTTGATGGTATTCTCTTACGATGCCTCACAAGTTCTGAAATTCCTTATACCATTAAGGAAGTTCATGATGGCATATGTGGAGGTCACTTCAGTGGCCTTGTTGTTGCTAAGTGTATTCTTCACCTGGGCTATTATTAGCTGACCCTTAACCATGATTGTTGTGACTACATCAAACATTGTGTAAAATGCCAACAACATTCCAATCTTCATCATACACCCAGTCATGCCTTACAGTCACCCGTGACCTTTGGCCCTTCTCTCAATGGGGTTTGGATCTTGTCGAGAGATCAACCCCCATTCTTCCCAATGACATCAATGGATCATCACCACTACCGAATACTATACAAAATGGGTGGAAGCCATACCACTCATCTCCATGAAAGCTGAGAAAATATGTGAGTTCATTAACCACCACATCATTTGTCACTTTGGTGTTCCTCATCGCCTCATCACTGACAATGGAAAACAATTCAAAAAAAAACATTGCAAAAACTTTGTGATGCCTTGCATTCAGCTTAGTTTCTCATCACCTTATTACCCACAAACCAATGGCCAAGCCGAATCCACTAACAAAACCTTAAACAAAATTCTTATGAAAGTGGTTGATGATACTGGGAAGGATTGGCATACACATTCCTTTTTCCCTATGGGCATACCGCACTAGTATTCACACTTCCACTATGGCCACACCATTTTCTCTGGTCTATGGTACAGAGGTAGTCCTACCTCTCAAAGTCCAGATCCCCTCACTCACATTTCTCTCCATGACATGCTCAATGATGATGACTTTTGTCAGACCATTTAGCATAGCTAGAGTTATTAGATGAACGTCATCTTAATGCTCTGGATCACCTTCAAGTTTACCAAAAATGTATCAAATGTGCCTATGACAAATGTGTCCATGAATGAACCTTCCAAGTTGGTGACCTTGTCCTGAAAGAAAATCAACATGTAACTAAAGCAAAAAAAAGTAAACGGGAAAATTTTCTCCTAATTGGCTTGGACCATACATCGTGACTCATACCTATGGATCAGGTGCTTATCATTTATCATCACTCGATGGTAAACCCAAACCTGAGCCCCTTAACACCTTGCATCTTGACCATTCTATTGTTGACTTGTAGTCCTACCTCACTTTTGTCTCTTTCCATGCTCGTCCCTTGAGTGCTATTCACTCCATACACCTCATTAATGATTAAACAAGAATCATGTGAGTACCCATCACTTGTTATCTTCTCTTGAATATGTGTACCATGGCGTTGCACATAGCATGATTCTCATGGATACTTTTCATCTACCTTTAGATGAGATCCCATGGTCATTTCACCTTGCCTTTTGAACAAGAGTCTTATTCTCCACCTTGGTCTTGTCCATGACTTCAAAGACCTCACATGGGACCAAACTCCTTGAGTCAAACTTCTAATAAAAAGATGACTCCCTCAAAAGGACATCTTCCTCTCGACAACTGCTGCTATAAATAGACTGCTCCCTCGAAGGACAGCTATGTAAAAAAAAAAAAAAAAATGAGAGCAACCGAAGCTTCCCGCATCGATCAGCTTCACGAAGACCTCAAGGAGTTAAATTTTCTTCATCCCATATAGACTTCCCGCATCGATCAGTCTATCTCAACTATAAGTCAAAACACTCAACCTTTTTGTCATGGACTTGCCCATTGTGATCTAGGTTCTCTTGCCCAAAGCATGCATGCTACCTATACCATATAAAATTACCCACTTTTCACCCTTCAAACCATGCCCACTCTCATTTCCTACTGCCTCAAGGGACTTCTTGGAACTTAGACATTTGGTGATCATGTGACTACTTTTTACCGTAGGACAGTCCATCATGCAATGTCTTTAGGGTCTTATGTTCATCACCTCCACCAAGGTATGATCTACTCGGTATGATCCTACCCAATCAGGTGGCTTTATTGCCCCCTCTTATCTTTTAACCATCTTTGTTTACGTTTTGATTACCTTATACAGGACTTGGTCCTCGACGCTTACTTTTGGGGTAATCTTCTTCTTTCACCACAATCACCCTCACCTACATCATTTTACCTATAATCTACCCACACCTAACAAACCTAAACCCACAACATGCCTAAAAACCTACCAACTCATTTTCATACCTCCTCATATTCTTCCCTAGCTTATGGGAGAACTACATCGGCCTGAGGTCCCTTTTTTTGGGACTATGTAGGCAGCACTCGAGGGCATGGGGCCCTTGGAGGTTAGCTCGGCCATCCTCTACCCTAAAAATTCATCTTCCATGTGCCTCACATTACATCACACCTAACTTGTTTCCCTTTTATACCCAAAATTGGAAATTAAACCACATACATAACAAGTTGTTTCATATTTTAAACATTATCACAACATACATTTATTACGCCTACCATTTCTCTATCATCACTATGCATAGATTATACCACATCTCACATATGACCCATATTATCATTCATTGCATAAAATAATGAATCACCACTTCACCTACTTTCGACTCAACCATGCCTAAACAAACCTAACTCAACCATGCCTAAACCTAACCTAACTCAACCATGCCTAAACCACCTCGACTCAACCATGCCAAACCTAACTCCAACCATGCCTAAACAACCTAAATCCATGCCTAAACCAACCTAACTCAACCATGCCTAAACCAACCTGACTCCACCATGCCTATAACCACGACTTCCATGCCTATGCCTAAACCAACTCGATGATCCATGCCTAAATAACTCGACTCATCCATGCCTAAACCAACCTAATTTCCATCCATCAAAAAACCTAATCCATCATCCTAAATCAAAAAACAAATCATATCTCATCAACACATCAACAAATCAAAAATACCATGTATCTCATCATATAAATAAATCAATGTGTATCTCAAATATACATGGCTATCTCATCATGTCCATCATCTCAAAATCATCAGCACGTAGGCCGATATACAATACAAAATGTCATCATGACACGTAGGCCGGTCTCATATATACAATAAAATAATGAATCAATACAAAAATCTCTTTAGCACATAGGCTGGTATATGCTCAAAATATACAAAATCACTCATACATCCTCACTATCTTGGCACGCAGGCCAGTATGTGATCAACACTATAAATATCTCTCGGCACGTAGGTGGCCATATATATATCACAAAAAACTATCATACACAAAAATAGGTGACCAAATTAGGCATCTCGGTGGATGTCCTCCATCTCTGTATCACCTATACCCTCGGCCTCCTGGGTCCCTGGCACCTCAACTAGAGCTAGCCTCCATGCACTAGTAGCCTCTACCTGATCGGGCCTCAGAGCTCGCTGACCCCCTATGCTCTCCACACTGTGAGTGTGGGATCTCATCCTCTCACTGGATGCCTACTGTGCCCTATACTCGGCATAGGATATAAAGTCTATCCCAGCCACCATCAGCTGGTCTGATAGTATCTAGCCTCACCTAGGGCATCCCGTAACCTAGATATAGGCATGGTTTGTGGTGGTCCCATAGGTCTCGGCCCCTGTACCTACCCTGCGGGACCTACCCCACTCCTACCTGTGAACTGGGACCTAGTCTCGGTGCCTGTGATGGTGGTGCCTGTGGCCCCCTGCCCCTATGCCTATATCTTGGGCTCTGTAAGACCCCAATATATGCCTGGGCTATGGCCAAGCCCTGTAAACCTACCACTGAGCCTGTAAGGCTGCCACCTGACCATCCCCTCCTCTCCATCTCCATCTCCTCCACCAGCCATCTGGGCCTGCAGACTAGCCACTATACATGTAGCTCTACTACCTCCACCTCGAGCCCTCTAGCTGTGTCTGTAGTATACCCAACTAGGTAATGAGCAGTAGCTACCTACCCCTGTAGGGCATCTCTCTACACCGTAATGGTAGCTAGATCCGGCTGCCCCGGTCTAGGTGGTATGGCTCATAAGTGAGCCACCCACCACCACTGTCTGTACCTATTTATCTACACACCAACATCATCTATCCACCGGTCCACTGGCTGCTCCTCCTACCCTGTGGGCACTGTAGGCTATGGTAGAGGTAAGGGCCTCTCCACGTCATCTCTCTGATACTATGGGAAGGGGAGGAATGTCCTGTACTAGCCCAAACTTCCATCGGACTCTGTCTACCGGGATCATCTCATCCTCCCCGGCACGATGACCTGTATCCATCTCTCTAGCTAGAGCTCAACTAGCTCCTCATGCATATGCCTATATGAGGGGAATCCCACATATGGCCTCCATATAATGTCCACTCTAGATAACCCCTCCAATAACTACCTAAAAATGGGCCACATCATGTGTCGGCCTATCAGATCTCCACTCTCCTATCACCGCACCCATCTCTGTATCCCACCACACAAATCACGTTGGGAATGCATCTACTGGGGCATCCCTATAGGATGCACACACAAACTATGTGCTCGTATGCCCAGTAGTGTAGTATAAATGTACAACACAGGCTGAACTACGCAACCACCCATATGCCCACAACTCCTGTACAACTATGCACCAAGAATGTTGGTGCCCAGGAAAAGTGGGTCTCATGCACCATCATGTCATGGAGTACCCCCATTAGTGATCGGGGAAAGCATCCACCCTCTGCATCTGGCAGTGCATAGCAGCACACTACCTCCATCAACAGAACCACTAGCCTCGTCTCCTCAATGGATCGGGCTAGGTACATCTCTCCATAGCTCAAACTGGTGCTATGGAATCTCAGATCAGCCATCCCCTCTCCAAAAATAGTCACAATCAGCTCCTCTGAGGCCTCGGAGGAGATAGAATAAACCTAGGCACCCAATATGGGTAGCCGAAGAATCTAGAACACGTCCTCAGGGTGATAGTCATCTCACCCATCGGCAGGTGGAACGTGTTGGTCACGGAGTCCCATCTATCGATGAGTGTGACCATCAAACTGGGCTGCCGGACTACATGTCTATAGTGATGAACCCCACTCAAGCCCACTACCTCCACATGTTGCAGCTCCTCCGGGGTCGCTGCACATGCACTGTCACCAAGTAGAGGTGGAACCCTATCCCGCATATGTGTTGCTACGCTCTCCCCTGCATCCAATACAAGCACACCATTAATTTACATATATCAATCCATATTCAACCATTATCATTTCCCTATACCTTATTTTCACCCTACCCATCTCAACTACCTAGCCCACACCACTTTTGGACCTTTTGCCCCCTAATCCGACCGGTACCGGTTCAGCCTAACCAACCCCGGTCACCCTTTAACCAGCATCGGTCACCTATTTGGTGACCGATACCGGTTCACCCTTACCGACCCCGGTTACCCCTTAACCGGCATCGGTCACCTGTTTGGTGACCGATACCGGTTCCACCTAACCGACCAACCAAACTTGACCGATGCCGGTCACTGTCACAGAAAAACCCATGATTTTCCAAAACCCCCTTTCTAAAAAACCTCCCCCTACCCCTTTTACCCACCTACAATGACCTAAACTACCCTTGGACCTCCACCCACCACCCCTATCCCATTTATTACCCTCCCCATCCCTCCTTTTACCCAATATACCCCCATTCCCAAATTTAATTTGTGCCCACCCACAAAAATGAAAAATCAACACAACCTACAAACAAAACTAAAAAAACTCCTCTAATCTATCAAATCCACAATGTAGAGTAAAGTGCTTACTCATGCACCACCGCCTGCTGTCTCTCGGTGGGCACTCTGGCACTATACCGGTGGCCCACCCGATCCCTCTCTCGGCCTCCGCCATCACCGAATACCTACTCGTAACCTCTCACCAATCGAATCCCTCACAATGATCCTGTGGACCCGCTGCTCACCAATCAATCACTCATCAATCACACTACCACTCACTCACTCATTCCATTTCATCAGACACTTTTTCTCTTTTTCTCTCTTTTTTTGTCATTTTCTCACTTTGAACAATAACAAATGAATAACAAAAATGTGGATTTTTTGTTTTTATAACAAACCCGACCTAACCGACGTCGGTTACCCTTGACCAACATCGGTCGCGTGCCCTACCTAACCATCGTTGGTTTCCCTCTACCAACGTCGGTTATCCATGACTAGCATCGGTCACCATCAACTACACATTGCCCTACATTTTAACCTTTACCCTACCCCTACCTCCTTTTTTTCCCCACCCAACCTTCACCCTGATCATTTACCCCACCCCACCTTTACCCTACCCATTTACCTCACCTTTCCTGACCAAATCATTTACTACCTCCCTTAGTCCTCCTCTGGGGACTCATTATTTTACCCCTACCTTGGCCTTACCCATGCCGTGATCTAGATATTTGGACCTGGACCATCACTAGTGACCTTTGACCTCATGTGTTCATTATACCTTGTGGCACTATTACCTGTGTTGTTGACCTAATGACCTTACCTAGCCTATTTTCGTGACCATTTATCCTGACCCTACCTTTGGTGTACCGGAACATACCTAAATGTTCCTGCACCTAACCTACATTGTGTTTCTGACCATATCCTATACCTTGGATACGGAATCACTTCAACCTTGTTTGGATAAACCTATCGACCTTAGACGATGTAGAGTTTCCTGCTCTTCAACCGGTAGTGTGTTGCATAGTTTATACGTGTGTGTGTGTTTGACTATTACTACCTTTGACCTTGACCCATTACCTAGATTACCCGAGTAGACCTTTAAACCTTTTTCCCCCGTTCCCCACCTTCCCTTTCTCACATTCACCTTTTATCAAACCACTCACCGATTTTTGCCTTTGGCCTCATCAGTTCCTGGTTTGAGGGGGATCACCTTCACCCACACATGGGGCAACCACATCTTATTTTTTTAGTTAGTCACTTACCAATACAAGCTACGCAAAAAAAAGGGGAAAAATGTAGACACTAAAATTAGGTCACACTCCCCTTTGGTCCCTCGACAAATAAGCACCCTTCATCACATTCACCTAGCCATGGCCCCCTTCACCCCACTAATATTAATTTAATTAATTTAATTAAATTAATTCATTATCCTCACCATATTTATTATTTAAATATCTTAATTTAAATAATATCCACACATACACTTCACTTAGACACCTCACCAAGCTAACTCACCCTAAAACCTATTCTTAGTAAGTTGCCATAACTAACTAAGACTTACCTAAACCCTAAAAATCAATGCCTACATTCCCTCTAACCACATTCCCGCATGCTTACAAGAAGCTCCTAGTCTAATCCATGGGTTAATGACATGAGATCGAGGAAATCAAGAGGATCTCCCTAGTTTAGTAAACCTAGGAAATCCCACCTTGACCGACGCCGGTTACCCCTAACCATCACCAGTTAAGCGGAACCACCATCGGTTACCCTTTTAACCCCAAAACAACCTTATTCTCAAGGTTGGTAGAAGGTTGGAAAAATATTGGAAAATTTGGCAAACATTAGCACATTCCAGAGAGATATCACATCTTCTGAGAGTGAATTCCAGTGAGAACATGCATGCAAGGAAGGAGATCAAGCATCTTTTCCTACACAACCATCCCAACAATGATCTGATCTAACCAAGCAAAGAGGAATGTACATGCAGCCCATGCAGAAGCTTTCCTTCTAGTTGGTGATCACCTGCAGCCTTCAAAACCTCTCATCAACACCTCTAGCCCTCACTCACAGGCATCCAGGACTAGAATCCAAGTAAGTAGACATTATACTTCTCTGGTTTATTCCATTTCATCATTATATTATCATATTTTGTTTACCTAGCCACCCATTGACCTCCCCAACACTCACCCCTCCATATACCCATTAAAACCTCACCAAATCCTACCTAAATCACCCAATACCTCATCCCGACCAACCAAAGTCCTTTGTGTAATCACAAAGGAGACCTAAATCTCATTCTGTGGCATTCCCAGAACTCCACAGTAACTGGCACCGGTTACACCCAAACCGCATCGGTCACCCTTAACCGACATCGGTTATTGTATTTTCCCATACAACCCAGAATAGTGACCTATCCACCTAATTCCCTTTCACCCTCATTCACCTGTGATCTACCTGAGACCTCTGTCAGACCTGCAGAGACCCAAAACTAGTTACTTGACCTTTGGATCCTATTCTAACCTAGCCTATTAGATTAGATCTATTTCTTATTGTGTTTTAAGTGAGATACCTAAATCATTTCAAATTACAATAGGATTTACCTTATTTACCACATTAAATTGTAGGAGCTAATGTGGGTGTCTGACTAGTACTTAGATCTCCTAGTTCTGGGTATAGAGGCATAGGTGGCCTAGGAGCAAGTTTTCTAGCCTGAATTAAACAATTTTCAGCTCTTATGGAAATGTTATAGGCTGCAGGTAAGGTGGTGCCTCCCATTGATTGAATCATTAAAGAAATATTATAATTTAGAGCTCTAAGAAAGTATAAGAAAGCACCTTCATCTATGGGCCTTACAGCCAATGGAATCCTGTCCCATGTCCTTTGAAATTTGAGGTTGAAATATGTCAACTGCTCATTAGGAGCCCTCTTGATTGTTGTTAGTTTTTCCAACAAGGATAGATTATCTCCCTTTTCTCCAAATTGATTATGAAGAGCTCTGCATAGATGGTCCCAAGTTTGAATAGAGCCTTTTGTTAGACTCCTGAACCATTGTGAAGCTTTACCCTTGAGTGAAGAGGCTAGTAACTTGACTGCAATGTCCATCTCAGTGATCTCATGAATTACATAGACATTTGCAATGTCTTGAATGTGGTCACTAGGAGAAGTCTAGTTTTCTCTAGTGAAATATGGGATGCTCTTTAATACTGCCTACTGGGACTAGATTTTGTGCATTGAGGGTGAGTGGGCTGCTGCCAATGAAGTCAACATAGGGGTTGGGTGGTTGTGCCATTATGATTGGCCTGAGAACCCTTGTTGATTGAATGAACGACCTACCAGGAGGAGGTGTTGACAAGGTTCTATTTGGTGGAGATGGAGACCTCTGGGCTCTTCTCCCTCTTCCCCTTTTGTCTGGGGACAAGTGTAGATAGAAAAATAGTCCCTCCTCTCTAGTTCTTGACCTTGTTTATATTCTTCTCATGAACTTGACAAGCTTGGACTATTGAAACCAGTAGATTCTGATTCTTTTGGAGTTGCTAGATGTGTAACTTTAGAGCTTCTTAAAAGCTGAAAACTTGCAACAAGTGCACATCAATCTTGTTACAATAAAAATGGAGACCTTTGATCCCACCGGGCATGCAAAACTATTAGTGTAGAATCACAACACCCCTGAATATCTGTAACTAGATGGGTTGAGACTCTTAGTGTGATTTCACAACATGGAGCATCTCTCAAAGTGTGGGACCTTGCGAGTTGAGAGAGCTCTCCAGATTAAGGCGGTTCCTATTCCTCTATTCAGTGCGCATACAAATAAATTTAAGAGGATCTACTCTAAGCCTACTCTATTTTACCAAGGAGACAGGGTTGAGAAGATACGATAAAATAAACCTAAGCTAACAAGGTGATGCACTAAAGGAATGTTAGACACTCGTTTTGAAAATTAACACAGATCAATGGAAATGCAATACAAACACCATGCACATGTAACCAAACTATAATGTATTGTATCGACTCCTAAGAAATAATATATATGTTTGTGGATGATTCTCAACCCTCTCATGTGTTCATTGTTGTCTTTCTAATCTCTTATTGCAGTTTGGTTACATGTGCATGGTGTTTGTATTACATTTTTTCCGTTGTCTCATGTTAATTTGTAAAACGAGTGTCTAAAATTTATTTAGTGCATCACCTTGTTATCTTAGGTTTATTTTCTTGCATCTTCTCAACCCTGTCTCCTTGGTAAAATAGAGTAGGCTTAGAGTAGATCCTCTACAAAAATTTATTTGTATGCACCTAAACAAAGGAATAGGGCGGCCTCAATCTGGAGATCTCTCTCGACTCGCAAGGTCCCACACTTTGAGAGATGCTCCATGTTGTCAGGCAATCAAACCGAGAGCCTCAACCCATCTAGGTGAATATATTCAAGGGTGCTATGATTCTTCACTAACAATACCTTATTTCAATAAGATTATGTCATTTTGATCATTCACAAACCTGTGATCGTGTCCTTTTCTAATTCATTTATACTTGATAATCTATTTGATTTTATTTTTGTCATGTTGAGATACCCTCTACATGTTTCGAGCATGATGAAACTGTTTCGAGCTTTGTAAGTTGAACTTGTTCATTATATGTTATACCGAGATTTTATCTTTATTGTAACATGTTTATAACTCTTTGATATTTTGTTCAAATGGTTGTACTTCCAGAGAATATTTGACTTATTCTTTTGTAATATATTCACTTCATCACTTAAAATTGGAGAGTTAATTTTAATTATAATTTTTGGGCAAATTCGTACTTGATGACTAATATGTGCTCTTTATTGTGATGTTGTACCTTTTCAATGCAATCTATTTTGATAGTACAAAATTTTTAAACATACATTTTTTTCCTTTGCTACAACTTGTACCTACACACTTAAGAAAATAGTTAGAGAATAATCAAGCTTTTGGCCTCTCTTATGTTCCATAAGATTTATTTTTTTCTTTTTCTCTAATTTTTTTATGATTCTAGGAATCATATGTGCTCTTAGAAGACCCTAGTCAAAATATCTTATGTATTTGTCACTTTGACGTGCACTGTATACCTGTTGATTCAGGATATTCATTTGCATGAAGTTATATAGTACATGAGTATAGATTAAACCCTGAGCTCTTGACTAATGTCTTTTCCTTTCATTTTTTAGGTACATTGTAGTTGTTGGATGACAAAGATGGAAGATGGATATGGAGCTAGAACAAAGAAGACTAGGAGAAAACCCAAGGCAATGATGGGTTTCTTCTATACTCTTTTACTTTTAACTTTATCCACATGTACTTCCTACTTCAGAAGTTATGAGTTACATCCCACGGATTGTGTGGGAAACATTGAATTTCTTCATGAATAAATGACATTAATTTCTGTAACTAAGTTGTATACTTCTTTCTACATTCAACTTTATTATTTATTGATTGCATAATGAAATAAAAAACTCAACCATGTGATTAAATATATTTAAACATGAAGAAATAATGATTTTTGATGTACCAGAACTTAATAATGAAATCCCCTTCATGCAAAATGCAACTATGCTTGCTACTTCTTGAATAGAACATTTCACCTAAAAATCCTGTGATTCCCGCCTTCATCAAGGTAATGCAATACATTAGTCCATTAGGGATTTTTGTTTCCTTTATAAAGAAGAACTCGGGATGGTAGTCTATGTGAGGTGTTACATTCTCGTAATAAACACACATAGTTCAGATTACATGTAGTTAATAAATTATTGTAATTGAAAACACAATGAAAACTATATGACTTTCCCTAGTTAGGTCCATTTCATCAATGCCTTCCATCGTAAACAAAGTTTTGAGTTGTCCATTTTTTCACGAGTGCGAAAATTGTCAACAGGAGCCCGAGTTATGACCTACATAATTTCTTCAAAACGGATCCTCCTTTTTGTGTCCATTTGAATTCATGTGCCTTTTTCAACATTAAAGTGATTGGTCTCACCAATCCTACAAAATTAATGATGAATTTCCTCAAAAAAAATATCTTTCCCAAGAGTGGTTGAAATGATTCCTTATCCGAAGGGAGAGATAAGGCCAAGTATGGCTGCAATATAGTTAGGGGTTTGTTGGTGAGAAAACTTTTCAGGTAGAGAAAATTAGTGGATATCTTGCAAATGCTCGGGACTCTAAGTCCCTCTTCTTAGATGGTGCAACTCCATTTATTATGAGTGAACTAAAAGGGAAATTTTTTGATGGCCAAGAGGTAGGGATCATACCCATGGAAAATGCTTGTAATGAATTACAAGGGAGGAATTTGTTGAATGATGGGGAAGAGGGAGTGAGAAATTAGGAAGGGGAAGATTATATTTGTAAGTAGAAAATCATATTCTTTCCAAATATAATCGAAGTATCACATACACAACTTATAGGAAAGAAACAACTATGCTTATAACATCAATGATGAGAGGAAACCATGCACACAAAGTTGCACACATTCATGCATCATGAAAATAAGAAACTCCTTTATTTATTGACATATTCACAAGTTGTAAAATGCTAGAGAATAGAGGAAAATAGAATAATCTTATCTCTTTTTCCTTGCTCAAATAGATCTCTCTCTTTAGTACACAAAATCGACCACCCATTAGAATGAGGGTGTAATACAATAAATAGACTTTAGAATGACTCTTCAACTACCACCCATTTAAAAATGACCTTTCATTTTTCCTTTCCATTCATGACTTTTTACATTATTAGGAAATAAAATTAAGTCCCGAAATGAGTGTTTTTATTAGTTAAGGGAAATGTATTACTTAAAAAAAATGTTTTCTAGAGTCACATTTAAATGAATAGGACCAATCATTCTATGATTTCCACAACGAAGAATTATAAATGGGGTAGAGAATATGTATTTTTAGAAGAATGAGGAAGGAAGGGGAAAGAAGAAATGTTCCCAAGGATCACTTGTAGTACACATGAGAAGAAGTGGAAGCATGATCTTGTAGTGCCCACTTCCCTTTGACACCCCTTTTGATACACGATCATTGACACTTGCGAGATTTATTGACTATATTATGGACATTATTATAGTCTTGATTTAGTATGATGTTAGATGTTAGAGCATGGATTATTGTTGACTTAGGTTCATATCTGATGCATGATGATTATTAGAGACATTTTAGATATTGACATTGATATCTTGTTTGACATGGTTATATTATAGATTTTGTTCGAACTTGTGATATTTGGATATTTTGAGTGTATTTCGTTTTTTTCTCAGACCTAGCAAATGAGAATTGAATTAAAATTTAATGATGATATAGTTGTGGATGAAATTATAAGTGATGACACTTACTATATGATTTTCTCGGATGATTATTGTGATTCACATATATGTCGATGATCTTGGAGTTATATTTATATTCATTGATGATGTTCTAATATGGCCACGAGGCCGAAGGGGGTATTTGTATTTTTAGGTTTAAATTATCACAACAAACATTGGGGATTGGAGACCAACCACTTTGGAATTCTAGATGAATTCAACAAGGTCACCATGGCAACTTGTATTTGGTTTTGTGTTTGATTGTGTTAGGGATTCCCATGGGGGGATCACCTTTAAATGTGACCAAGGGATCTATGTATTTATTTATTTGGTTCCTTTTTATTGATGTTTGTATGTGTTTATTAAGTGATGTGTTTACCCCTTTTTATTTAAATAAATTGTGGTATATAATGTGAGTAATCATATTGTTAAAATAAATTAATCAAATTGGGTCATAAGAAAGTAATTATTGGAGTGGTTGACTCTTGTATTAAATGTTGTAAGATATGTGTAAGCAATGTGTAAGTGATGTGTAAGAGATATGTAAGTAAAAGTTGGAGTATGAAACACTTCATCTTCTTTGGAATTCGAAATTGTCCTTAGAGACTCGATTCTGAGGAGGCTTGTGGGATAAGTTAAACTTGTCCCATACCTCTTAAATTTGCATACCAACCTCACTTATGGTTGGAGAGTTTAAATCTAGCCTTCATTATGCATTTTTGTAAGTCTAGTTGAATGTTTTAATTTCACTTCTTGCTTGAAATTAATTTCAGTCCTTTGGGGTTTGGGCTTGATTTGAGTGTGTAAGTAAAATTGTCATATTATTCACCTACTTATTTATTGTGTCTTGGAGATTAAAGTTGACTTGTGATTTGGAGTTGAGGATGTGTGATGTGGCATCCTACAAAGATCCACCTCATCCTCCTCTCTTCCCCTTCTATATATTTGAATTCATTTTATTGTTTTGGGGTTACACTCTTTTGGTTGCTTCACTTTTGCATTCTTCTTTGGGGTGAATTATTTTGTTGTTTTGAGCCCTTTCTTTGGAGTAAGTCTGTAGGATTTTTACAGGCCTATGTTTCATTGATCTTGGGATATTTTTTATTGGAAATCTTGTTGGTTGGAACTTGAAACAAACTCCATTATGGAGAGGTAAGCGCTTGGCTCTTGAAATGCTCCTCTTATTTGTGTAAATGTTATTGTTGTGAATGTTTTGGCATGTGTGGGGTCTGTTTGGGTAGATGGCCTAGGGATGGTTTAGGAGAAGACTATGGGGTATTTCTGTGGGAGGCATAAGTGTTTTGGGGAGGTATAAGTGTGGAGGGAGTTGGGATCTGGGTTCCACCTTAAAAAGAAATAGCTTGCATTTCTTTACTCGTTATGGGGTGCCATAAGAGGTTGGGGAGGTATAATGAAATGTGAGGAATAACGGGTACTTGGGAGGCATAAGGGCATGTCAGGGATCTGAAATGATATATATGTATATTTTGGTGGTTTGTTCTCAAGTGGTGATACCATTTCCCTTTGGGAGGCATAAGCAGCATCCCCCGTAGTTTCTTGCTCCTTTTGGCTTGCGTAAGGAAGCCTGAGTATTGTCTGTTGTTTTGTTTCGTGGTTGTAAAATGCAGTTTTGTTTTGGACTGTGTTTTGAATGAGAAATTTGTCTTTGTGTTATGGAAGCCTGTTGTTGCCATGTGTTGAAAAACATTTCTTATTGCATTGTGGTTGGGGCTTGGGGGCCAATGAAGAAGGGTGGCTTCTCCTTGTCATTGGATGTCTTGGTTGGGTGGAGAGCGTTTCCTTTCCCCCTATTCTTTTGTGATCAATTGAAATAAAGAAAATGGAGGATATCCATGTTGTTGTTCTAGAGTAGAGGAAAAAGACAAGTTTGACAATTCTTGTTGAGGTTATTCTTATTGTAACCCTTTCCCACTTGAAGTGGATGACCTTGTACATTATTGGTGATGGAAATATGTTTTGTATTGGCTATGAAAGTTTCAATTCGAAATGTGAAAGAGATATACTCTATTTTCTGGTTTTGAATAAATATGGAAGGAATTATATTCTATACATTGTAAATGAGGAGGAAGATAGAGTTCTGACTATCCCTTATGAAACTCTTTTGTAACCTTTCCCACCTTGAAGTGGATGATCTTGTATATTGTTGTGTTGGGAAGGCTACTATGTTCTAGTTATGAAAGTTGTTGTGATTATGGGAGAATATATCTTGTATTCAGTTATGTGAACAGAAAATAAAGATATATATTTTGTATGTTATATTCTGAAAATAAATGGGAAAGAAGTTGGAAAAGATTCATTTGAATTAATAGAAGTGTTTTTCCTTGTTCATATGATATTTCTTTCATTAGAAATCTACATTTTAAATATAATGTAAAAGCTACGGATTTAGAAAATTGAAAAGTAAATACGCATGAATAAATGTTATACTGCTCTGTTCTTTTGAAATGCATGATTTAGAAATCAGAACTGTACATTGGCTTTTGAATACTTGATTTGAAAACCAACTTCATATGTTAGATTGGATTGGGAATAAATTTCATATATCAAGTTGGTAAAGGAAACCCGGATCTGTTTAAGATCAAGTATAAACTCCATCCTTTATCTCACTATATACTTGTAAAATTTTATTTAAAGTACAGAGCGACCCTGCAACATTGAAAAGATAAATTGAAATACCAATTGAACTTGTGGGATCAAAATGATCCCAAGAAAACAAAAATACTTAAGGAATTTCCATAGAACCTTTCAATTTGGGCTCAAACAGTTTCGCAATCGTTGTTGTCAAATTGGGAGATTTTCAAAATATAAATCAATCAAAAAAATTCACCCTTGTAATCTATCCTAAAATATTCCAAGAAAAATCCTCCATTCTGTTCGGCATGATTATGGAAAATTTGAACAAATTTTATAAGTTGAATAGTCCAGTTCACGTTTTAAGTGATAGAAAGACATTTTCTTAAAATTGACCCTTCAAACTTCATCAAAATTTAAATCTTAAGCTTCCTATGCAAAGAGGACTTCGAGAGCTTCCCAAAAGTCCTTGTTTACAAAAATAATCTCCCAATCGAAAGTTATGGCCTTCTAAAGTTTTACTTCATCTTGGCTTCAAAATCTAACTGTCAAATTTAAATAAAATATTCTTGGGTGGACCCGTAGGCTAAATATTTTCTTTTGCACTTTTTCCTAAAATTACTTAAGGCACGAAGTTCCCGCCGCTCCGCTGACCCGCAAACCTTCTGATTGGTCAAAATAAGCTAAGTTAAAATAATTAATTTTGGGAAAATTTCAAGGTTTTCCCGCTTTCCTATAGGCCCGCAACCAATCGGGTGTCTGCCACGTGGCTTAACGAGGCTCTATCAAAGGCGTGGAACTCCTTCTAACCTTAGCACTTTAAAAATAAATTTTTGGAAAAATTTGTAAAGTTTCTCCGCCTCCCCACTAGCCCACAGCCAATCAGATGTTGCCATGTGGCTTCACGAGGCGTCGACGGAGGAGCGGATCCCTTTCTGACTTAACACTTCAAAAAACAAAATTGGGGTAAAATTCTTAAGTTTCCCCCACCCACCGCCCCAGTAATTAATGATTGTTTGACACGTGATAGCATTGAGTGTCGGTGGGGGCGCGGGTGATTCTTAACATGTAACGTGCGTTTGGGCAAAAGTCCAATTTTTGAAGTTTGCCCCATCGGTCTACTTCCCCACTTGGAAATTGGGACTAACATGTGGCATCTCTACATGTCGGCAGAGGGTGGGTAATTTTGAACCCTTTCATCCTTTCAAAAATAATAAGGTAAAAGTTAATTTTGCCTCCGGCATCCCGCTTTTCCGCCTAGGCTAGGAATTTGGACATGTGTCCTTAGGACCTCAAACTTAAATTTCCTCTTGGGGTGCGAAGTCCCAGCGTGGGCTCACAGGGGCACGGGTGAATTTTTCTATTTTTTCCAAAAGTGTAAAAAAACCAAATTACCCCCTCCCCAGCCCCGCCGACCTGAATCCCTTTTGGGGAAAATTTTCTTCCCCAGGCCCGCACGCCCGCCTTTGGGGAAAATTTTCTTCCCAAGGCCCACCGGCCCATTACTTGAGTTTCATAGGGAGTTAGGAGGACTTTTTATATCATTGGAAAGGGGAAGAAATTTCCTATCTAATGGTTTTTTTTTCAGGAAAATTTTAGTGCATTAAATATGTGAAAAATCATGTTAAAGTGCAAGGTGAGCCTAAGAGTGGGTAAGTGAGAAATAACTCCCCATTAATTTAAAATGTTAATTCTAAAGTATGGGTTTACCCTTTAAGGGGTCATGTCATGGGGTAAGTTAATTTTTTCCTAACCCCAGGAAAATGAGTACCGTGTCTATTTTAGACCTAGTGGAATTAAATACCTGGGGTATTTAATTTTTTTCCCCTTTAACTCTCTGAATTTTATTAGGGAATGTTTAATCTTAGTGTTAATCTAATTAATTGATAAATCAGCACCTAAAGGAAATTTAATCTCTACTCGGTTGTTTTTACTCATTAATTGTATTGTGATCTTTAATGTTGGTTATAATGGAAAACTTTATCTTCTTAACATAATTGACCTTGATATATTTCTTTGTGACAACTGTTGCTTCGAGGCTTGTTTGTAGTCTCACCTAAAAAAATTATCCCATAATTTTTCTGACTAATCCTAGGTTGTTCTTGGGTCTCAAGTGGGTTGTTTTAGTGGGCATCACATCACTCAATACCAAAAGTCTTGGTTTTTTTTTCAACTTTGGCATGGGAACACATTTTTTCCAATCATCTAAAATGTTTGGGGTGGTTAGTACAAAAACAATTTCCCCTCTCCCATCGTCCAAGCATCACTTAATGATTTGCCATTGAGAAATTGGCCAAAAATCACTTAAGTCACTCGGGGGACAAAACAGGGTCATATGGGTGACCTAAGAAGGGGCTAAGCATGGGTGGAGAAAATTGTCGCAAACTTTTGAGATCGTTTGTAAAAAAAAATCCCCTTCCTCATTGGTCCACATGGCACTCTGTGGTTGGATGGAGCTGGGGGCTAGAAAACGGTCCACAGGGGCTTAACTAGTCAATTTGGGCTCAAAGAAGGTTGTATCATGGTCCAAGGGGCTACATGGGGTTGGGCACAATTTTTTGTAATTTTCTCAAAAATTTGGGATGGTTGGTGTAAAACTTGTGCCACTACTAGGGCTTGACATGTATCCACCCAGAAATTTGGCTAACTCCTTGATCTTACTTTAGGGAGCAACTTGATGCACAGAGGCATAACTAGAGCTCCCGGATGCATTTTCCCACACTTATTTATATGAAATTGACTATAAATTTCCTTTTGAAAAATATGGGACGGTTCTCATACCTTTATTCTTCTTGAAACCTACTAAAAATAGGATTTTATTTTAGGCTCATGGGTTGTGCATGTTGAAATCAAACTATGGGAAGAAATTAGTGTGTCTTGTGAAAGATATGAAATAACCATCCTCTAAATATTTGAAATACCTTTCCAATGATGTTTTTTTTACCTCCAACTCTTCACATAGCTCTTGGAATCACTTCAAAACTTAGGGTTGTTCTATACACGCAAATTATTTCACCCTCCAAAACCCGCTTTTGTTGAAACTATCCAAAAACCTCTAAAAATTTCTATAATCTTCCAAAACTAGTTACAAAATGTTATTATATCTTTGATAAACATCCTTGATTAATAATATCCTTTCACTCTACTCCAGGGGATGTGTCTTCCTTAGAAAGACCAAAAATAGCCTTTTTAAGCTTCTCAAAACCTTGTCTTGAGGGATCTTGGCTTGGAAGTGCTTGAATGAGATATATATCCTAAATCACCTATATAACAGATTTAAACACCACATATTACCACTTAGAATGATAGGATATGACTGATACGGTGGTCAAGATGAACTGGAGGATTTCTCAGATGACTTTCAAGAAAACATTTTCACAATACACTATTGTTGTCATGCTTTCAAGTTTGAATGTTTCCCTTGCGAAACTCATGACAACAAAGCTTGGCTATGAATTGGAAACATGTATTAGATCGAACACGGTGAGGACATGACATGAGGAACTCCATAATCTCAATTCAACTTGTATATTAGTACCTTATCCATTGGGCTATAGAGTCACACTCAACTTGCAAGAGATTGACTTGAAGGAAAACACACACACACACACACACAACTAAAGGGAAACACACCACACATTGAAAAGGAAATATACGCAAAATAGGAAAAGTAAACACACACCTAAATCACCTATGGTATAATGTGGGGGACAAACCACTTTCACCATAGCACTTTTTCTCTTGATGTTACCCCTAGATGGGTAACACTAAGCGATGATGTTTTTGAAGTTGTTGACTAGTTCAAGGAAGTAGCCTCCTTTCTCAACTTATGAAATCCAGTGCTTCCATGACTACATGTATACTTGGGAGGAGTGATCCTACATTATCTCTTTGATGTTCGGAGCTTCTTTCATAAATTCCATTTCCCTTACTCTCTTTGAAATCAGTTTTTGGAATGCCAATTACCTTCCATGTTCATCCATATTGTTGATCTTTCATGAGCATCTCATTATTGCCCGGATGCTTTTTTGCTTGATTTTCTTGAACATCCTAAGTTCCCTTCTTTTCAATGTTCATATTTATTGACACCTTCTCCACAAGAAACCTTGAACTCGTCTTTTTTCTCCATTCCACTATGAGGTGTTTGGATATTGACTGGAGGATCAGAAGTAACCTCATATCTATCTTGTATAGCCATGGCATGAGCTAAGAGATCAAGGTTTATCTGTGGATCTTCTGCAACCTCTACCTCATTCAATATTTCTAGCATGGAGTCCTTTGAAGTTTCCAATAGTTCACCTTTATATTCATTTGAAGAACCTTCATCTTGAAAATCAAGGAAACCATTGGGAGGAATTTATTCATTATCTCAAAGGTGATTACATTTCACCGCTTTCTTTTCATGATGAATCTTAACTCCTGTGGACCTAATTTATTTATTTTTTTGAATTTTTCATCATATAAATAATCTTCTTCTTCAAATGGGAAAGAGAATACTTCCATTTCATCATCGCATCCGATAGGCATTGGCTCAGGAGAGACATCATATTTCTCATCTTGCTTTATTTTTTCATGACCAGTCTTTGAATCAGTTGAGAAACTAGAATTTGATTCATGATTTTCTAACAAATACATAGCTTGTGTCGGGGAGTTCGATACTAAGTTGAGTGTCTTATATTTCTTCCACAGCTCTTATCAATTCTTACACAAATTCTTCCTTCAAATCTCTCAAAGCTCATCATAGGTTGGCTTTGATTATTTTTGGATGTCATGATCAAGAGAATATTCATCTTCAAATGGGAATGAAAATATATCCTCCTTATGGATATGCACATAGGTTGATTTCTCATCTTGGAATTCATCAAGGAACACTCCATCTTCCTCATGGCTTACATCATTAGGAAACTTGGGGTTATCCTTTTGCAATTCAATATTTCTCAATGCTTCTTCAAGATCAATACCTCCTCAAAAAGGGATGCTTAGTCCTATCAAGATGGGGATCTCATCCTCCTCTTTGGTTGTTATGAAATGATTCATCCTCCTCTATTTTTTTGTATAATGTTAGCTCCTAGATTTCCTACCTTTTGTATTGTATATCTCATTTTCTTCTCTGGGAGAAAATTTTCCATATCTCCCTTAATCGGAATGGTTGTGGAAGACTAATTCATATGGATTTTCCTCCCAACTATTGGCAGAATATTATACTCAATAACATTCCAAATGAATCCAGGAATATCTGCTACCAAGATAGTTATCAACACTTTCTTGTCTGGAAATTCAGTGAGAGCCACCTGTGCATCTTTGACCTTTCCTACAAGTGTGACTTCCTTTGATTCCATGGATTAACAAGAGCAACCAGCTTGATTTAAGGTGAGTTTCATGAAATTCGCTACCTTCACAGAATCACATTGTCAGAGGCACTTGAATCTATTATGTAATTGTTTAATCAATATCCTCCAATGAGAAGGGAGATGTAGAAAGGTCCAATATTATCAACCTTCGATGCACTCAAAGGAAGCATGTTATCTTATGGAGATGTAGGTGGAGTTGGTAATAGTCTTTTAGAACTAGGAGTTGTGGTGTCTTGGGATTTAAACTACCACCCTTGATATAACAAACAAACTTCTCAAATTGTTTGTGATGAGTCCACAGATATTCAAATTCATAAATCTACACTTTAGTTTTGTTCATATGTTCTATGATGTCAAAAGGAGTAGATGTGGATAGGGGATATGGAGACATTGATTTTAAAGTTAGGATGGACTTGGAAATAGGAGTAGATTCTTGGGGAATGGAGGATGATTTGAAATGTACATTAGAGGATTTTGAATGACCTGGATTTCATGGGAACTGAATTAGATTTAGAAGGGGCCTTGGAAGACTTACTTGGAATAGTGGGTGACCTCTTGCTTGTCGAGGATCCGGTTTCTCCAATGCAGACTCCATGGAGGGTGGAAGTGGAGATCCTCAACTGATAATTTTGTTTGGTAGAGTTGCCATAGGAGGATCTTCAATATTCTTCTTTATACAAAGTTGGTGGAGGAAGAAGCTCCCTTTTGAGACTAAGAACGGGTGAACATTGCACATGAGAAAGTGGGTGCATTCATGTCATCATCTTCATCACCTCTAAAGTGTACTCACAAAATTTGATTTTTGCATCATTCTCTACTTCCTCAATCTATAGAAAATCATTTTCTTCACTTTCTTGTTCGGTCCTCCATCTTCTTAAGCCTCTGTAACTTTCATTAACATGTGGGTCCTCCAAGGTAATCCTTCATGGTGCTCCTACAATCTGATTTATATTATGACTTTGAGGAGATGCTCGTTGAGAAAATTCCTCTTAACAATGGATCAATTCTCTAGTTTCATCTTTGGGATGATCAGCCTTATATTTTGAAGGATTCTTAATATTTCTAGATAGAATGAGATCATCTTCAACTTCAATGGCCATTCCTTGCACATGTGATAGATTCCTTTGTTGAACCCTTCAAATAAATAATCCTACATCTAAAATTGAGCACACCGATTAATAATCTTTTCACATTTGGCCGTCAGAGGGCATAGCTTACAAATGTATCCTCTTGAGAAAATTATTATAACGAGCTACGAAGTCCCTCATAGTCTCCTTAGATTCATGCTTCATTTGAGCTTGCTAGATAGGATGTCTTAATAGTCTTCAATAGATTTGAATATTTCTTCAAACCAAGCCTTGATGTCATCCCAACTAGTGATGGACCTAGCTAGTAGGAGGCGTAACCATTCGGCTGTTTTTTATTATAGGGACTCCTCGAACGATCTCATAGAACATATTTGTGTTCAATTCCAAGGATTCTGCATGATGTGATGAAGTTTGAGATATGCTCAAGAATTAGTGTGCCATCACCTATGAACTTTGGTAATTTCTTATGGGAACCCATTGGTAGATTATGAAGAGGAGGTGTAAGAGTGAGTGGACTTGTATTCCTTCCCCATGGAACAATGGGTTGAGGTCTTTGCTTCTTCTGCCATTGTTTCTTATGCTTCAACTTCAGCTTCTACTTTGATAACTTCTTCTCCCAATTCTTCTTCTGGTTCTTGTTCTTCTTGATTAGGAAATTCAATTTTCAATGGTGTTCAAAAAATGGGAGAATTTGTAGAATGAGTATCAATGGGGGTTTGAATAGGATTCTTAAGGGTACCACTTGAATATTCGGATGGAGATGAGGCTTGGGAGAAGAAATAGGGGTTATCTCTAATTTGTTTCTGTTGGTTTTACAAAGCCTCAAAAGTGGGATCAACAATTCCTCTCAATCTATTCAACTTGGTGTATCTTCTTTTGGCCAGTTTTGGGAAAACTGTAGTATGAAAATGAAAGGAAACTTTAGGAATATAAAGATTCTTTCAATATTAGACTTCAATTTTCATAAAAAAATTGTTTTTTGGATTTTTTTTTAATTTTGTGATCATATTTTGGTGTAGATTGCTTCCAAGTCTACCCTACGATGGGCACCAAAACCTTTTCAAGAGAAAAATTTTAGGTAGAAAAATTGGTGGATATCTTTCCAACGAGAGGAAACTATGCACACAAAGTTAAAAACATTCATGCATCATGAAAAGAAGAAACTCCTTTCTTTATTGAGATTTTCACAAGTTAAACAATTCTAGAGAATGGAGGAAAATAGATAGGGAAACTAGAAGAATGTTATCTCTTTTTCCTTTCTCAAATATATCTCTCTCTCGAGTACACAAAATTTACATCCCCTAGAATGAGGGTGTCATTACAATATATAGACTTTAGAACGACTCTTCGCCTACCCCCCACATGACCTTTCATTTTTCCTTTCCAACCATGACTTTTGACATTCTTAGGAAATAAAATTAAGTCCCCTTTTATTAGTTAAGGGAAATTTATTACAATGTTTGCTAGAGCCACATTTAAATGAATAGGACGAACACCATGATTTCTCACACCAAATCATTAGAAAGGGGGTAGAAAAGAGGAGGAAGAATGGGGAATGATGGGGAAAGATGAAATGATCCCAAGGATTAATATACCTTTGTTGTTGATGAATACCTTTCCAATGATGATCACATCCTATGCATGATGCATGAACACCCTTGACCACAAAATGAGTGTTGAGAAACACTACTTCAAGACTTTCCAATGTGGGATCGAGATGGACACGAGCCCTACTCATGATGATGATCCTTGAAACTTGATTGATGAACTTATTTATCTCATTGGTATTACCCCGACCAACTTATTCCAATACACCGAGTTCACCAAGAGATTGTGATTGATCCACCCATCGCACATGTGCGATGTTTAGTTCTACGTTTGAACATAATCAACTCGGGTGATGTTTCTAGGACCCTTGTGAGGTTCTCATTCCTCTGTTTGAGCCATGAGGTCATCTTACCATCTTTTGGGGAGTCAAAAATTAAAAATATGAGTGAAACTAGATCCATTTACAACTTTTTGCACTCAAAACTAAAACTTATTATTTTTAGACCTCGTTTTAGGAGTTGTCATTTCAAGAAAGGTTACCTTTTTGCTTGGATATCGCATCTTGAAGGGTTCTTACCATGTTTAGATAATTTCCATAGATGTTCTATAACCAACTTCAAGCAATGTTTTATTTTTGGAAAGTATCTTTTTGTGTTTTGATTTTTTGGCTCATGTACCCTAGTTTTCCATTTCAAGTGATTTTCAATGTCTACACTTTTGAAGATTTTTACGCTTTGGGAAATTTACTATAAATAATAAGTTTGAACCATGGGAACTTATTATTTTTATAATTTGGTATTTCCCTCATCAGTTTGGCAAAAAAACAATGTTTTTCTAGATTTTTCTCCGGATGCGCATGCAAAATTTCAACTTCACCCACTTTCCGAATCAACGGAAAATTGCAAAAGAAGGGTATTGGGCATAAAAGTAAAAATGTTTCCATTAATGATCAAAGAAACATTTGAAATTTCTATTTTTTCAGCATCAAGGAACCTAGGAGAGGAGTAAATGCCCATAATGTTAGTAGAATCCACCATGCGGTTTGTGAGATACAAGTATTTCTTTGTTTTTTGCTCATGGGAGTTTTTGGTAAAATTTTGGCATAGTGATGGCTGAAAAAGAAAGTTTTTGGGTGTGGTACAAATGATGGAGGATTATTAATGTATGCTCAATGAAATTTTGAGGTGATGGAAGTAGAAGAAATGGAAGAAAATGGAAATTTCTAGCAGTGAGGGTTTTTGTGCGTACACATGAGAAGAAGTGGAAGCATCGCTCAAAACCAAAAAAATAGTTTTTTTCAACTTTGGCATGGGCACACTTTTTTTTCCAATCATCCCAAATGTTTGGTATGTTCAATACAAAAAATTGTGCCCTCTCGCATTGGTCCAAGTGTCTCTTAATGATTTGTCATTGAGAATTGGCCAAAAATCACTTAAATCACTCGGGGCCAAAACAGGGTCATATGGGTGACTGGGAAGGGGATGAGAATGGGTGGAGAAAAGTGTCCCAACCATCCCAAAAATTTGGGATGGTTGGTGTGAAAAAATTTTCCCCTTCCTCAATGTTCCACGTGGCACTTTTTGGTTGGATGGAGCTTGGGGCTAGTAAAAAAAGTGCACGGGGGCTTAACACCTCAATTTGTAGGAATAAATGAATAAGACTTCCCTTTTATAATTGTTTTGTATGGTTATGTGGTTGTAACCGCTAACTAATTTTGAAACTGTCTTTGCATAATAAATACCCGACACACAACCCATTTGACAAAGTGTGTATTCTAGTTTTCTCTTCAATTATTCTTTACACATTTATTCAGCTTTATTCTCTCTCTCTACAAATTCTAACAAAGTGGTATCGAGCATGGGGAAAGCAAAGAGAGGGAGGAAGAAAGATATTTTCATGAGTCCCATTAGGGCACACTGCATACCATGAATCAAGAATACAAATCACGAAAATCACATTGTACTCACATTTTTCAGAAAAAATCACGTTGTACTCACGTTTTTCTATAAAACAAAACAAAAGCAAAAAAAAAGTCACGAAAATACAATGCGAATGGCACATTTTTAAGGAAATTAACATGGTATTTTCAAGCACAAAAATACAAATCGTGAATGGCACATTTTTCAGAAAATAAAAGCATTTTGGAGCATAAATAGTCGATTTTAATAGCCATGAAAATCGTGATTTTAGACATTTTTACAAACAATCGCGATTTGCACTAATATGGTGCATTATTACCGTCACGAATGCTGGGGCACAAACATTTTCACGAGACATAAGGCCGAAAGACACGTGGAAGCAAAAAGACTACCTACGCTAAGGCACGGAACTGTGCAATCTGGTTCAAAATGGATGACGGAGTCTCTATGTCAAGCCACATCAATAATCTAAGGTCCTTGATCAGACAACTAGCAGAAGTGAAAGCTGCAATTGAGGACGAAGATGCCAAAGCTATCTTATTAAATAGTTTGTCTTCAAAATATAGCAATGTAGTTTTTACCCTCAGTCAAATTCAATCTCAATCTCTGGATGATATGATAGCAGCTCTTCTAGCTGAGGAAAAATGAACTACAGAGGATGCAGAAGGTCATTCCCAGCAAGAAAGTGCATTCTATTCTAGAACCAGAAAATATCATAGAAGATCAGATAAGTCGGAGATTGAATGTCATTATTGTAAGAAAAGAGGTCACACAGCATGGGATTGTCATGTTCAAGCCAATGATGTGCTCAAGGGTAAAGTCATATCAAATACAACCAATATAGCCATGGTTGAAGACCCACCAGATGCAGAAGGTAGTGAGGATAATGACGAATACGTGCTATAAAGATGCTCTAAACTTTGAAGGCAAGAAAGGATACAGGGTAGATGAAGCTCGGTATGGATGGTTGCTCAGATAGTTTGGGAGACTGTGGATCTTGGGAATTATACCCTCACGAGGGTCATGAGACAACTTGATGGAGCTTGTGGATGGCTCAATATGGATGGTTGTCCAATAATTTAGGAGATCTGTGATTCGGGAGTTCGGGGAGGTGGAATCCGGGAACTCGGGAATTCAGCTCAAGAACTACACCTTTACAAAGGTTACGAAAGCAGCTTGATGGAGCCCTACCTTATCATAGCATTGCTTTCAAAGTGAAAGTGTTTGAAGATTGCGTAGTTATGTTTTGTTAGATTGTTTGTTTTTGAGTTATGTAGGGTAAGTCTTAAGAGGGGGTGTAGGAATAAATGAATAATACTTCCCCTTTTATAATTGTTTTGTATGGTTATGCGATTGTAACCGCTAACTAATTTTGTAACTTTCTTTGCATAATAAATACCCTGACACACAACCCATTTGTACAAAGTGTGTATTCTAGATTTTCTCTTCAATTATTCCTTATACATTTATTTAGTTTATTCTCTCTCTCTGTAAATTCTAACACAATTTAGGCTCAAAGAAGGTCTTATTATGATCGAGGAGGCTACATGGGGGTCTGGGTGCACTTTTTTTTTTTCCAACTGTACGAAAATTTTTGGATGGTTGGTGCATAATAGTGTGCCACTACATGGGCTTGACATGTGTCCACCAAAAATTTGACTAACTCCTTGATCTTACCTTGGGAGCAACTTGATGGAGGCATAACGTGAGCTCCCGAATGACATTTCCCACACTTATTTATATTATATCTTCTAGAAATTTCCTTTTGAAAACAATGGGAGGGGTATCATACCTTTATTCTTCCTTCAACCTCCTAAAACATGTGCTTTTATTTCGGTCTCATAGGTTGTGCATGTTGAAATCAAATTGTGGGAATAAATTCTTGTGTCTTGTGAAATATGTGAAACCACCATCCTTAGAGATCTGAAATACCTTTCCAACTATGTTTTTTTACCTTCAGCTCTTCATGGAGCTCCCAAAATCACTTCCCAAAGCTCAAGGGTTGTCTCGTATATTGTAAGGTTCTTCACCCTCCAAAACCCGCTTTTGTTTAAACTGTCCCAAAACCTCTTAAACTTCCTATAATCTTCCAAAACTAGTTTCACAATGTTATTATGTCTCCGATACACCTCCTTGATTAATTTTATCCTTTCACTCCTCTCAGGGGATGTGTTAGCCATAAAAAGACCATAAAATAGCCTTTCTTAAGCTTCTCAAAGAGCTTGTCTTGAAGGATCTTGGCTTGGAAGTGCTTGAATGAGCTTGATATCCCTAAATCACCCATAGAAAATATTGACACACCACATATGACCACTTATAATGATATCATATTACTGATACGGGGGTTAGGATGATTTGAAGGATGGCTTGGGATGAATTTAATACAAAAAAATTCACATTAGGGTATGGTTGTCATGCTTTCAAGTTTGAATTTTCCCTTGAGAAAACTCATGACAATAGGTTTATGGCTGAACCATGCTTTGACACAACATGACCAAATATTTTACCTTATTTAATAGTAAATATGCACTTTTTGGGTTGATAGACACACCAAAATCCCTACATCTATTGAATGTTTGTTCAATGTGATTCATATGATCCCCTAGTCTCTTTGAAAAATAGTAATATCATCTAGATAGTCTAATATAATTTCATTTATCAACCATTTTAAATTCAAGTACATGGCTCTTTGGAAGGTGGCACCAACATTAGATTATCCAAAAGGCATTTTCCTATAAGCATATTCCCCCATTTGGTAGTTAAGGTTGTCTTATACTGGTCATACTCTTGGACAAGGATCCGATTATATCCTAAAACCCATCCAATAATGAGAGTCTCTCAACCCTTGCTAATTTTTTTATGATCTTATCCATAGATGGTAGGGGATAATGATCTTTGAGATAATATTTGCTAAAGTCCCAAAAATTTACACATAGCCTAATATCATCATTCTTCTTCCTCACAAGAACTAGATTGACAACCCAAGAGGAATTCTTGATAAGAAAGATGATATTAGATTCAATCGTTTGGTTAATTGTTTTCTCATTAGAGGCTCAATTTTGGGATCGAATGGAATTTTTGTTTTCCTCACAAAGTTTGCCATTGGAAGAAAAATAAATTGTGTGTTGAATAATGTCAAGGCCATCCCCTTTGAGGTTATCATTTTGAGTTATTTTCCAGTAGAGATGGCTAATTCATGGTAGTATCCATCCCTTGATTTCATATTATTCTCTCCTTTTACTAATTATCAAGTGTAAATGCACTCTCAAGTTTCATTAACCCCTTTAGTAACTTATTATTTTTCAAATGGATGATTTAGTCACCATAAATTTCTTACAATTTGGGTTGTAAGTCTTGAGATAATTCTACCTCTTGTCAAATAAAGTTGAAAATATGTTCTTCATTTCCAAAAAAATAATGAAATTTAAAAAAAAAAAAAAAATTAGCTAGATTATTGGCTTCACAAGTTGATTAATATCCTTCATGATATCTTTAGGGAGATCAAATTGTGCTCCAATAAAGGCCATCCAATCAGCACCAAGATTTTTCTTTCTTAGAATATTTTGAAGATTAATTGCATTAATATCTTCCAAGAGATCCTATACCCTATGTTTATAAGCTTTGAGTGGGGGTTTAGATAAGTGTTGAGATCTTACATGTTAAATAACCAGCTCTGTGTCTCCAAAAATCTTTAGCTTTTTTAAGGTTTTTATTTTTACAATTTACAATCCTTGGATAAGGGATTCATATTCAAGCACATTGTTGATGCAGTTAAATTTAAGCCTACGTGAAAAGATGACTTACTCCCATTTTTTTGAAATCATTATAACCGACACACCATCCCCTACTTTGTATTTTTACCCATCAAAGTAAATTTATCATAAACCTTCTTATTCTCATTATTATTTCAACAATCTTAGAATGTGATAGTCTTCCTCTTTAATAGAATTTGTGCCTAAACCAATCTCTTCAAAATTGACATATGGATCAGAATTCCACCCTCTTTCTCCCATTCATCTAACTACTCGTCGATAATTCTAGTCCTTAATGCATGTGAATCAAGATCAATTTCTTTGCTAATTTTAGAGGTTATGGTACAATTTACCTCGATTGGCCTTGGATCATTAGGTTCAACATGAAAATAGGAAATATAATCAACTTTGATGGTTATATTGGTCTCATATCTAGTTTTTGAATGCATTTGAGACCAATCAAAGGATATATATCCTTTAAATTTTGTAGTGAAATCTCTAAACAAACATATTACAAAAACATGGGAAATTTTGATGCTTGAAATATATTGGGAATAGTTATGTTAGGGCATGCATCCAATGTCATATTTAGGTTTCTAATGACCCTTATAGTTTTGACAAAAATTCCATCAAATTGGGATATGCCTTTTTTATGTGGGTATAATTTAATCCCAAGGTGTTTATAATTTTTTAGGCATGATAGTATTACTAACAAGAATCAATCATATAATTGTGAACAAGATTTTTTCCAATAATCAATGATATATAAAATGGAGGTGATTTTTGTGCACAACTTTCATCATGCACATTGGATTAGTAGATATCAATTTTATGAATTCACTCCTTTTTGAACTTTTGGGAGAGGCTTGAATTGTTTTAGTATTTCTTGGAGCATATACATTTGACATAGGATCGCTAGAGCATCCCACATAGATATATTGACATTTTCTTAATTCATTTTCTCCACAATATCCAGTGGTGTTGGTGATGACTTCGCAAATGATAAACATTCCAATCTCTCTTTGGTTTTTCAATTGTGGGTTGGTACAAATTTGATTGTAAATTCCAACAAATGGTTGGATATTATGTATCCTTAATTATTTAGCTAGAATATTCTCTAAATTTTAATGGTATCCTTTTCGATTTGGTTCCATTAAGTCTTTGGATGTGTGTGTTTTTATTCTAAGAGTCTCTTCTTGGATCTTATATTATAACTTACATGCACTTGAGATCTATTCAAATTATCTTCACTCTCATTTGTTGCACCAAAATCTCCCTTTTTCTAATAGACTAAGATTTATTCAACATTGTTACAAGTGGTAGTGATAGTTCCATATCTTGTCTTGATTGCACCAAATAATTTTGAACCATCATTGTTTTTCCTAAGGTTCCATTTGGGAAAGTGTTGGAGTCATGAGGTTGTGCACAAGGATAACATCACCTCATGTCATCAACTAGTTTGTTTTGCATGGGGACTATTGCTCTATTAGCATTGGTAATAGCAGGATATGATTTTTTGTGCGAGACCTAGTAGGGTCAATTTTTATTTGATATTGATATTTTTTTTATAAGTAAGATTATAAGGCTAATGGGGTCTAGAGAAAGTTAGGGTTGCTTATTTTTCATGAAATTCATGTCATTAGCCATATTTCTCAAGATATTTTTCATCCAATTTATTTATAGTGGAACTAGGTATGGTTGTCATTGGTTTAAAAATAAGGAGTTAGCTCATAAAATAGAGGAATAGGAATCTTATGGATAATTTTTTTCTTGTATTATATTTTTCCACTAAAATGGAAATATAAAAATAATTAGGAAAGATTTTCCCACCCATGGACTATATCATGATTGTAATGTCTAAATTTAAATATTTTAGGAAGTATATGAAAGCAAAATGAGATGATCATGTTACCAAGAGTGGAATTTTGTCTCAAGTCTTTTGAAATTTGAATTTGAAATCGAGACAATTCCTCTCGTCGGTGCTCTCATCCTAGTATGTTGGTTATATCGATAGACAAACTCAGTAGATTTTGAACTGATAAAAAAAAATGAGAATCTATACTTAACATAGTATTTAAGATAAATAGACAAAGGAAATGGCATACACAAGATTTATCTTGGTAAACCCTTTTAAGAAAAAAACCCAACGTAGTAACTTCTCTCTCTTATTACATTAACTTAACCATTTACAATACATTAATGTACTTCTAAGTTCTTCTCTAACATATGGCATGTCTAGCTATATGTAAGCACATCAATAGGAAACCGTCAAAGTTGTTTTACAATACAATGGGTACCAAAACCATGGGCTAAGAAAACAACCCATAACAGTTCCCCATAAATCATGGGTTTTGACACCACCCATATACACGTATAGATAAAAACCACATATCTATACTCCCATAAAAATGTATAAAGTGTGCAAAATATACAACATATTATAACATTCTCTCACTTTTGGATACTTTTAAAAATGGGGATACACTATCATATAGTAAGCATCTCAAGGCAATCAAGCCCAATGATTTTCTACACCAATAAAATTTCTCAACACTAATAGCCTTTTTCAAAGATTGAAAACGTTATCCTATGTCCACCTTACTTAGTAGTATCTTCTTCTCCTCCACCATTTCTCTTAAAAAATGGTATTGAACATCAATATGTTTCATTCTTGAATGATACTCAGGATTAATTACTATAAAAATGCACTTTTATAGTCATAATCGATCCTTACAACATTTTGAGAGAACCCACCATTGGATATTAGTATTCAAATCTAGATCGCTTCTTTACTTGCATGAGCGAAAGTGTTGATGCGAAATCACAAAGCACCCCGAATGACCTAGTTTTGTGTGGGGAATTCGGTGTGATTTGCATAACATTGGACCATCTCTCAAGTTGTGGGACTTGAAAACCTGAGATGGACCTCCAGAGAAAGTTGGTTCTTGTTCCTAAACTACCTGCCACAATCTACTCTAATGCAGGAAAAACTAATTTATCCTAATCTAACCATTCCAAGGAACCAGAGAGAGAGAGAGAGAGAGAGAGAGAGAGAGAGAGAGTGAAAGAGAGCCTACACTAAAGCGGTGATACACCAGAAAAGGAAAGAGGCGAGATACTTTGCTGAGGGAGGATGAAAAAGGGGAAAAGGAGATGAGGGAGGTCAGACAGAAGTGACACAGACCCAGGTCCAAATCTGCCATTAAAACTCCATGAAACATGACATCCCACACCTAAAAACGTGAAATACATGCACAAAAATAGATCGAAAGGGAGAGGCACAGAGAAACAATAAAACATGAGAAAGGGTTGAAGAATGCCACAAAATCATGAGTTTATTTCTCTAGAAGGTGTGCACAGACCATTACATTTCTGTTCAGAGGTAAAAATATGCTTTCTAGGCATAGGAGAAGGCTTACAGCTCAAATGGAGTTGAGAAACAAATTTTACAAAGTTTCCCCACACCCAGAATGTCTCCCCTCTCAAATGAGAAGTGTTTACAATATATAAACGATGAAAACCAGAGAGAAAGAAGAGAAACTTGATTTTTGCACCCACCCACCGACAACATTCATTAAAGTGATCCCCAAAAGTCAAGGGTACCTCTAAAAATCCATTCCCAATGCACTCAAGCTTGTTGGAGAAGAAACCAAACCATACTGCATTAAATTTCGGTGGTTAGGATGCCTAGAACTACACTTTTTCTAGCTGGAGACATTTTCCAATATTTCACCCACCTAACCATGCCAAAATTCAAATTTTAGGATTCCATGGTGTAGAGGATGTCGATATCTTTCCAACAATATAAAATTTGTTGAATTTTGAGCACTGGATCGAAAGTTATGCCCATTTGAATATTTGAATTGAATCTGTACAAAAATGGCGAAAAACAAGTTTTGCAAAATGGATCCGCGGGCCCGAAATTCACTTTGGGCCTTTTGCAAAAAAAAAAAATTATAAAAAAACCTCCCATAGCCCCGCAGCCCAAAATTCACTTTTTCCCAAAAGCCTTCACGGGCCAAAAATTGAAATTGCACTTTTGGACAAAATTGCAAAAGTGCAAAAGTCTCCCTCAAGCCTCGCAACCTTCTCATTTTCCATTTGGCAAACAAACCTCCTCGGGATCGTGGGCCCACACTTGCAAATTACACTTTTATGAAAGTTTCAAAAAATGCAAAAATGCAAAAATGCAAAAACTCCCGCGGCCCCACAACTTTACATTTTCCATTTGTCATCCTGGGCCCATCGGCCCGCATTTTCCACTTAGCAAAAGAAATCCTTCCCAGGGTTCGTGGGCCCGCAATTATAACTTGTGCCTTTTGTGAAAAGTGAAAAATGCCAAAATATCTCTCACCACCCCACCAGTCCGCAATCTTCCCCTTTAGCGAAAAGTCTTCCCTAGGCCCGCTGGCCAAAATTTCGCTTTGACTTGAAACATGGCCATGTGTCCCTTTACGGGCCTTAAGCATTTTTTCTTCATTTGGCACAAAGATCCTCCACAGGCTTGTGGGCATGCAATTGTAAATTGCACTTTTAGTGAAAATTTCAAAGTGCCAAGATATCTCCCTAGCCCCGCCGGTCCGCAATCTTCCCCTTTGGCAAAAAGTCTTCCCCAGGCCCGCAAGCCCACTTTTGGAAAAAAATCCTTCCCAGGCCCGTCGGCCCGTAACTTGCAAAATATGAGGAGTTAGAAGGACTTATTTATATTTCTGGAAAGGGGAAGAAATTTCCTATCTGATGGAAATGCTTTAGGGGACCTTAAGTGCTTAAAATATATAAAAATTCAGATTGAAGCACACAAAAAGGGGGAAAATGGTGTTAGTTGACCAAAAATAAGTGTGAGCTTATTTTGGTCAACAAGTAGTTTCCATGTGCTCAACCTCCGTGGTGGATATCACAACACTTGCTTGAAATTTACTCATCCAACGTACCACTCCACCAAAAATTTAAACATATACCCATTGGTATACCTACACATATAAGTTTGTACCCTAGTTTGAATCCACAAAACTATGTAGATCCAATATTTTACTTTTAGCAAGTTTACCCGATAACAAATTACATATTCTTATGTTCCATGTAGATTCCTTAATATTATCTTCACCACAATCTAATGTTTCTTGCCAAGATTTGACATGAATCTTCTCACTACTCCCACTTCATGTGCAATATTATGTCTAGTACAAACCATTTTATACATCAACCTACCAACCGCACTAGAATATGGCACCTAAAACATGTCATATATTTGTTCTTTAGTTTTAGGACCTTGTTCAAAATAAAAATTTTGACCAACAAGAAAAGGAGTACTAACATTTTTACTTTCTTGCATATGTCACCTTTACAATACCATCTCAACATGATTTCTTTGATTTAACACTAGTTTCCTATTTACATAATCTCTATTTATTTTCATGCCCAAACTAAATTTTACAAAGACTTGAGATCCTTCATATCATATTGAGATAAGATTTGAGATTTAACTTGAATAATAGTTTCTTACTATTACCAATTAACATCATGTCATCTACATCCAATAAAATTATAACATAATCTCCACCTTCCCATTTAAAATAAACACATGGATCAAATTTTCTTCTTTCAAGCCCAAGTCTCAACACATACCTGTCAAATTTTTGGTTCCACATTCCTGAAATTACTTCAAGCCATTAAATTACTTTTATAGCTGCACACCAAATCTTACTTTCATTTGATCTGAAATATTTATGGTTGTGTCATGTAGAATTCCTCCTCGAGCTCACCATATAAAAATTTGTATTAACATCCATCTACTCTATTTCCATATTGAAAGAAGCAACCATATCTAGAAGAAATCTAATAGAATGTAACTTAGCAACATGAGAAAAAATATCACCAAAATTTATTCCCTCTACCCAAGAGAATCACTTTGTTTATACTTCTCCATTTTCCCATATGCATTATACTTTTTCTTAAACACCCATTTACAGCCAACATGTTTCTTCTAGGAGGTAACTTCACGAAGTCTCGTATATTATTTTTGTATGAGGACTCCATTTCTTCTTCCATGTCCTTTTTACAATAATTACTTTTGATATAAAATCCTCCTTCAAATTCTTGGGTTTATCATCAATAATAATTTTTTTAATAAAATAGAAGCATAATGGAAATCGGGAGGGCTATACCTCTCGGGTACCATTCTCGTTCATTCGATCTTATTAAGATGGTATTTTTGGTTCAACATCTTTTGGTTCATCATCTGCTTCATCATAATATTCCTCTTGTCACTCTCTGTATGGTTCATCTTACGTAGTCACATTTAATTCAAACAAAGATTAACCTTCCTCGATTTTAACATGATCCTCCTCTGGTTTTTCTTCCTTCTCTAGAATCTCCTTAACCTATATAAAGATTGCATTACGGTTAAAAACAATCTTCTATGTTTCTAGATTCTATAACTTGTATCCTTTCATACCATTAGAATATCCAATAAATATGAACTTAGTATATTTATTATCTAACTTGGTTCTTTTATCATTTGGAATATACATATAAGAAATATAACCAAATACACATAAGCTTCAAATAGAGGGTCTCTTACCATTACATGCTTCACGTGGAGTTTTTCTTTGAGTGTAGATTTCGGTGATGTATTGATCAAACAACACGCAATTTCCACCGCTTTATCCCATAATTTGTTTTCCAAACTGGAACTACTAAGTATACTATTACACTTATCCATTAATGTTTTATTCATCCTTTCGAAACTCCATTACATTATGGCATATATGGAATTGTATTCTTCCTTTATTTTCCACACTCTTTTCATAATTTCTCAAATGCATTAGAGTAATATTCCCCACCATTTTCACTTATCAAAACATTTATTTTCCTTTCTTTTTGATTTTCTACAAGAGCCTTAAAATATTTGAATTTATTAAAAATCTCGAACTTATTCTAGATAAAATATACCCAAGTATTTCTTGATAAATCATCTATAAAACTAACATAAAACATGGCTTTTCCTAGTGATGGATATTTTATAGGTCCAAACACATAACTATGCATCAAATGTAGAATTCCTTCGATCTTATAGCATTACTAGGAAATTTTACTCTAGTTTTCTTTCCAAACACACAATTCTCACAAAAATCAAAATATAAAGGACACTTAGAAATTCCTTCAACCATACCTTTTGATTTTAAAGTATGAAGTCCTTTCTCTCTAATATGCCCCATCCTTTGATGCCACAACATCGTCTTCATTATAGCAAGATGTAGGAGTTGGATCTAAATGTTTCTTATCCTCTAGAACCATGAGAGATATTGTACTCATCGGTAATAATTTTTCCTCAAGGTTGAATAGTTTTCCCATACAGATGCCTCTTGCCAATACCATTACACCTCGGACCATCTTTGCAACTATATTTACTAAATTCTACCAGGACACCCGCATCATTCATCTTACTTATAGATATTATATTTCTTGTCAAACCTTGAATGTGCATAACAACTGGGAGGGTTTTAATCCTTTCATATTTTAACCTCATATTGACTCTCCCATGACCTATGATCTTGTAGGTTGATTTTTCTCCCAAAAAAAGATCACCTCCATTTTACTTTTCATATTCACATAACCACTCCCTATGTAGATTCATATGAAAAGAGGCACCTAAATCAATCAACCATGCACTATCACATGCATGTGAGATGGAAGATGCCAAGGAAAAATACCTTGAATCATCGTTATAGGTTTTGTATCTAAAGATCCAACATCATCATATGACTTACATTTTTTTCTTTCTTATATCTATAATATTTCTATAAATACTTCATTGTACTATACTTCCAACATTTCCTCTTATCGTTTTATGTAGTCTTTGATTTATACGGACTTTGAATTTCCTTTCCTCTTCTCTATTTTCCCTTGTGTATGGCCTCTCACATATAAGGCATCCTTGGATTGATAATCCTCAATGTATTTCCTTCTCATTTATTCTAATATTTTTTCATTATACTAGTAATAGCCATAACTAGATTATCCAAGATTTAGGTAAAGAACACAATAGAGTAATACATTTATCCTCTTCTTCCATTTTAATATCAACATAAATCAATTGACTTACCATAATATTAAAGACATTCATATGTTCTCGCAAAAAATTCAATGTCATCCATTCTCAAAAAATATATCTTTTTCAAATAAACATTTTATTCACTAGAGACTTTGTTTGATGTAGAGTCCTCAACTTCTCCCATAATTTCTAAGTGGATTTCTCATTTGAGACATTCATTAAACTTGAATCTCGAAGAAACAATATAATTTTAATCCTTTCCTTCCTATCAATATTTTCCCATTCCTCTACCTTCATACCCATAGGAATGACTCAGAAATAGTAACCCACTAACCTTTATCTACAAGAAGATCTTCCATCTTGAGCTTCCATAACTCAAAATGTTGGCCATTATATTTTTTAATCTCAATCCTTGCACTTTCTATCATTTTATTATACTTGAAATTATTCACTCACACATCTCCCACTCGAACAAAATTTTATTGCGGGTTTTAGAAACTCTAAATATTCACATAAAACCCAAAAACCTAGCTTTGATACCAAATTTAGTGTTTGAACCAATAAAAAAATAAACAAGAAGTTATACTTAACATACTATTTAAGATTGTTGGGCCCCTAAAATATTGGCCAAGTATAAGAAGGCGCGTGGGTGCACAAGGCCTAGTTAAGAAAGGGCGCGCAAGGAGAAAGCACGCAGGACAAGGTTCTAGGAGGGTTTAACAGAGAAAGTGGCATGCGCGTAACACAAAAAAAAGGTTTCAAGACTTAGCCATATTTGACACATTAGGTAGAACATGAGAAAAGGATGACCCGACTGCACATGCAGAATGGATAAGGTGCCATAGCCCTGGTGACAGGTTAGCCTAAGAAGAAATATACCCTGTGATGGAAGTTTCCATAAGACCATCATTGCAAGGAGTGGAGAGCTCGAGCCTAAATAATCATGCTCCCATGAAGGACCACCTTGGACACTTGGTAACAGATCTATAACTCCTACAAAGGCTTGATGAAGTTGAGAAGGGATATAAATACAAGCACCCACCAGAGGAAAAAGAAGAGAGAAGCGAAGGAAGTGAAGCCATGCAGGAATACTATGAGAGCTCCATAAGTTGGGTAGAGATCTATAGGAAAAGGATGTAATAAGGGGTTGGGATTGTAAATTTTCTCTTGAGAATTGATGGGTATAAATCCAGCTATGATGTATGACTTCGGTCTGCACAATTGTGGTAGTTTGTAATGGATCCAATGAATATAATGAGGTTACCAAACTTGATTGAATATGGTTGTTAGTGATTTTGGTCCATATTTGTAGCTTACAATTTTGATTTATGAATGTTTATGGAATAAATATAAATCCTTATGCATTTCCTTTCTGTTTTGGTTCCTATCTATAATCTGTTAAGTACCATTTGGTCTAGGATGACTGCATTTGTCTAGAAGTTGTTCTGAGTTCTATGATAAATGTATATCTCATTTCCACTCACTCTTTTTAAGCTCCTATCATAGATGATATTTCCCACTTAGCTCACATAAAGAGAGACTTGGAACCCACGAGTGCCTCGAGTGGCGCCAAAGTGCTCGTTGGGTGATAGGCCAACGTGCATGGGATTCCCTTGTTCTTTGGTGGGTGTAAAAATGACTACATCTTGGTTCCATTGCAGGATCTCTTTTCAAAGTTGTAGAGGGAAATGACATACATCATGATCTATGTAATGAGTGATGACATAACGTCTAACTCTGGAAAGTGTTGAATCATGGTTCAAAAGCACAGAGGAAGAATTTTCTCAGAGATTTAGCATTGGGCCTGAGTTTAGTACATGTGGATGGGTAGAAGAGAACCTCTACCATGAGTTGTATGAAAATTTCTTCTATTACTTCCCAGTAGAGTTATATGAATGGCTCTCAGCATATGCGTCAGATCAAGTTGGTATTATAGATCACGCACGTGGACCCAAGAAGAGTACCAGAGGCTACAAGATGTAGATCTGACATGGACATGTGTTATTGATCACTGGTGGAAGAGGGTGTTGACTAGCTATACTTTGGAATACGCCATTTCGATGTATTCTTTCCTAGAGATCATTGAGTTCAAGTTTCTAAGGAGCCTAAAGGATCATTTTTACGTGTTATCCCTATGGCTATGAATATCTTAGTCATTACTTTGGGTTTAGAAGCATTCCCCATGGTCGGCTAAGCTCTCCGAGAACCTGGGAAAAGGAATCTAGGGTGGAGGAAGATGGAGGATGTTACGGCTGAAAAGGAAAGGGAGGAGAGATGACTCAAGTATAATGAAGCTCATGAAATGGACATGACTAGACAATGTGAGGTAGTAAGTGTGATGGATCTATGGAGTACTTAGAAAAGCGTTGAAAGAAGGCTTGAGTTAATTTGATCCAAAGTTGAAACCCAAATCCTCAACTCTTCCAAAAAGACCAATTAATCTGAGGAATCGTGGATCTAAGCAAATCCATTTTACTTCACAGTTGATTTTTAATCATACCCATGACATTTGGCTAAGATGATAAGTGTATTCAAATCTGTTGTGGGTTATGGATCTTTGAAAGTTCCTTCAATCCATTTACTCTAGTTTTATACTTATTTTATCAATTAATAAAATTAATCCAATGATGAATTTCAACTGATAAAAAGCTTTTAAAACTGAAATGCACAAATCCATCGAAATTGATGAGTTTGAACTACATCTTTTGATTCACAAAAAGTGAATCGATCCATTAAACATCCATCCCTTCAATCTTGACTTAACATACCTTTAACCCTGAAAATGAGCTGATTCAAGGGAGGAATTATTTACCATAATCATTCCCAAGTTCACTTCTGTTTGTTAGTACGTTCAAGAAACATTACAACTTGAAATATACAAGACCTATACAAATAAGGTTTACATTTCTGGAAACTTTAGGAAATTATTAAAAACTTCCCTTTTTACTTCATGGTCTGATTCAGACTATCGAATGGATCAAAATACTGAGATCACGCTTGCCCTGCCTATTCATTTTTGCGATGGAAAAATGACTACATAGAAAAATATATAGCACTTCATGCAACAAAGTTACCTTTCTGGAAATATCTCATAATTTTGAACAACTTTTATTTTTACACCAAGTCCTAATTTTCATTGCCTCGAAAATTGGGATCTCTATCAAATTAGTCCTTCACTGTCCCCCTTTCCAACCTACCAAAAGCTTACAGATGTGATCTCCTTCTCTATCATTGCTACAAAGTGGCGGCTTGGTAAGGTTGATTACTTTTTGGAAAGGGTTCAAATCCCCTTTCATAGGTTTAGGAGCCCAGCCATTGATCCCACGTTTGGTGGGAAAGAGATAAGATAAGCCTTAAAATAGCTTTTTTGGCCACAAAATCCTCCTTATACCATGGGTTTGAATTTATTCACATGGAATGGATTAAATAGATTTTGGGGTGGACTACAAACCTGCCAAGTGTCACGCCCATAATACGCCATTTTCCACATTAGAGTGTGCCACGTCATCATTTGACCCTGACTTTGACTATGCATATCTTTGCATACGAACTCGATTTGGTCCGTTCAAATCGAGAAAGCTTGCGATGAGCTCTATACCATGGAACTGATTTTGAAACATTACAGGATTTTTCCTCATCACCAACTGCCACGTGTCACCTTGTCATTGGACCACCGGTTGACCTATTGACCAGAGTTGACCCGTTTAGAGGACTTGGTATGTTTCTGGAGTTCAGTGAAAGGTCTCAATAATCCCTTCAGCATGGTCCAATTTTAGGAAGTTTAGGGATTTTCATAGTGTGGATCGATAAGTGTGATGGATCTATGGAGGAAAGTTGGGGAAGGCGTTGAGGTTCACATGGAGGACGTGGAGAGAGCCTACGCTACCCCATCTTGGAAAGTGCGTAAGATAATCCCCTTCAACTTCAGATCATATTTTCTCTCATGGAGAAAGAAAATACATCAGTACACATTTGAACTCACCTAGTGATCGATCCAAGCGCTTAGTTTTTTGATTTAGGGAAGATTATTGTTAACCCAACTAGTATTAGTGGAAGTGACTGATCTACACCCAGGAGATATAATTTCTTGTTTGGGACTTCTATGGCTACACATACCATTCCATTGTTTAGAGGAATTTTTAAGAAGAGTGTGGATACACAAGCCTTCGGTCTCACCCGCCCTGGGAGTGGTAGGGGGGTACACTTTGTAGTGGGACATTATCACAAACCGTGGCATGCGTAGTTCAGTGGAACTTTGGGGACCCTTGGCACGACCACTATAGGACTTGGTGGATCTGGTGGATCTTGTGAGTTAGAAGAATAGGACCACGGTGGGTTAGGAGGAACAGGACCTAGTGGACCTAGTGGATCTGGTGGAGGGAACAACAGAGGAAACACCGGAGGAAACCAAGGCTCTGGATTTGGGAGGACAAGGACCCCAACCACCCCCAAGTGTTTTTTGAGATGTCTTTGCACTTACCAGACTATAGGGGTATTGAAGATGCTGTAGAACATGTGCACAAGTGTGAGTTACTATGGCACAAAAGGGATCACTAGCCCAGAGCGGAAGGAAAGACAATTTGTAATGAGGTTGCAAGGACACGCGCGCATAGCTAGTACTGAAAATATGACCCTCATCAAATGGTGGTGGATTATACTACTTTAAAAACACCTTCTTGGAAGAATTCCACATCCCTGAGTTTGAGCAGAGAAGCATCAGCGCTCTAAAGGAAATCCAACAGGAATGGCAAAGAGTGTGTGGGAGTATGATGCATGGTTCAAAACTCTCTGTCAAAATTATCATATGACATTCACCCTTCATAGCATGCTCAATGGTTTTTGGAGGGTTGATAACACCCTTTAGAAGAGTGTTATCTCATAAGACTTTCATAGACCCACGTGAGGTGCTAGAAGATGTTTTGCATGTTGAAGCTATTAGAAGCATTGATACTGGTGTTAGCCCATTTTTGGAACCTCAAATCATTGTTATGGATAAGCATCTGGAGAATTTTTCTGCTAACTCAGCCCATGAGACTCACAGTGGTATGTGGTGTATAGATTGTGAAGTGGAGGGGCATGCAAAGGATAGCTGCCCTCGGAAGTCGATACGCACCGTAGCTGCAGATTGTGAAATTTTCCATGGGGACCATGATGCAAGTAGGTTCCCTCTACTACAGCATGCAATCCGTAAGAATGTGTCTTGTTATTGCAAGATCTACACATCTACATCACATGATACCAAAGACTGTAGGCTGATTGATCATATTCATGACGCTATTGATCTTGGTGTGTGCCAGACTAGTCTTGTCAGTAGTTCTAAGGGTGATGACCACCGTTATGAGGAGCGGGAAGATGGAGGCATGTGTGGAAGAAGTTCTCGTGGAGGATTTCAAGGTCATGGAAACGTGGAGGAGGAAGAAGTGAGTTCCCATGGGGAACATGTTATAATTATGGATCTACATAGAGCATTATAAATGTGAGTGTATCCGATCTATTACAATGTTCATGGTGCGGGAAGAAGCACAAGTATGAAGAGTGTCTAGAACTCTATGAGCATATGAACCAGTAGCACTAGAAAATATAATTGCTACTATGGTGAGCGTAAAAGGGTCGATTCACAATGGATGCCAAGAGTGGCGCATGAGTTACAGCTAGAACCTATACTGGTGATAATGCGTGTAGAGGTTATGCGTGCCAAGGATATGCCTAGACCAAGGACATTAGTTTCAGAGAAGTAGGTGTCACATAGAAAGAACCCAGACCTTGCCCATCGTAAAGAAGTATACCAAGAGACTATGGATGTAATTCGAGTTTACAAGGGGAGATACAATGTCTCAAGGAGAAATCAAGGTAGGTAGGGCAGCGGAAGGATAACGAGGTTCCAAGAAGTGACCTGGATGAGGTCAAAGAAGTATGTAAAATGTTGAGGAAAGAGAATATTATTCCCTTTACCGGGGAGAATGGCTAAGGGAGAAGGTACCATGCACTGGAGTGGAGTGCGTGAGAGATAGGTTTTACATGCAAACCTTTCTCCACACAACCTTGAATATGACAAGGAAATTACTCTAAATGCAAGTTGTTGATGGATGGCTTTGAGCAATATCCTCATCGACATGGGAGCAAAAGTGAATGTTCTTATCTTAGATGTTTGGCATCAGATGGGAAGGCTCACATTACATCCATCTTCGAATGTACTGTATATGGTGAACAAGATGAAGGCAATTCCCATCGATGTCTTAAAAGATCCAGGCTCTCATCATTCAAGGAACCAAGTTTACTGGGGACTTTGAGGTCTTGGCACTCGTTGAGGCGGACAACTTCCCATTGTTTCTTAGGCACCCATGGTGTTACAAGAATAATGCTAACATAAGGTTTAACAAAGGATATATCAGTTTCAAAAACAAGGAAGAATGGGTAGTCATCCCTTTGATAGATGGGAAGTTGGCGCCCTACACATAGCCATTAGGAGAAGAAGTCCTTGACTAAATCTACATGTGTTCCATCAGAGATCCTGAGATAATTCACCCTACAGAAGGAGTTATCCAATTTGAGGATTCTCAGTTTGTGAGTGATACCACAAGCATAGCGTGTGACAATTGGGCACACGGGACCTATGAGTTGATCGAGATGGAATTTAAGAGGATTGGTAACTAAGGTGACAAAGGCTAGTACATTCTAGCTCCTAGGAGGATGAAAACTACCAAATTACTCGAGAGGGGCTAATCTCGGGAGATTTCTTGTGAGAAATAGAGGCCCAATGGAGAAATGAAAAGGAAAGAAGAGAAATGCTTAATTACAACCTACTCAGAAATGTTGTGTGTTGGTGGGAAACACATCGGGAGAACCTCTTGGAATGGCATGAGGTTAGAATTTCCTTCTTTGTAAGGTTTTTCAAGAGCAACGCACCCACGGCTATAAAAGACTACCATGGTAAGGAGACTTCTTCCTTCCATATCCAAGCATGTGAGATAGCTTGGATGGGAAGTGTAGAACCATTTCCACCTTCAATATGGGTTCACAAGTTGTATTCCACCCTACAAGGTTGTGTGCGCGTGTGGTATATCCACTCGAGAGATGCCCGTCAAACTGGTAATTGGCAAGAATTGGCGGCTGATCTCATTCAAACATTCAAGTATCAGAGTACAAATCCATCAGTACATAAGGTGTTGCAGGTTTTCAAGCACCTTACAATAGGGGATAGTGCTATGGTGGAAGACAATACAAGAATTGCTAGGTGAACCTAGCCTAGAGGCGCTTTGAGGAAGAAGAAATAGAAGAGATACAATTGAGCACATGTGTATGGAAAAAGAAAAAGGGAATATGGTGTATGTCATTGATGGGGAAGAGGTGGAAAGCTTGGATGTTAACCATTCTATAGGGATGTGTGAAGTCATAGATATTTCTGATGAACGAGCGCATGCCTACCATGAACCTTTGAAGATGAAAAAGGTTAACATTGGCTCTAGAAGTAGAACCAAGGAGGCTATCATTGGAGACTATTGGTCGGAGAAATAAGTCTCTAAAATCATTGATCTGTTATGTGAATTCCAAGATTTTTCCCACGTGGGTACCATGAGCTTAAAGGCGTCCACCATTCCTTAGGGAGATGAGGATAAAGTTGAAGGAAGGTGTGCACCCAATCAAGAAGAGGCCATACCAGATGAATCCCAATTTACGCATAAAGGTCAAGGAGGAAATAGACAAAATGATAGCATCAGGTATCATTGAGGTTGTGGAAGAGTAGAATGGATAAGTCCAATGGTGATTAGTATCAAGAAGGATGGGAGGATAAGGATCTATGTTGATTACAAGGACCTGAATGTAGTATGTGTCATTGATCCTTTCCCAACCCCATTTACTAAAGAAATATTAGAGGGAGTGGCAGGAAACACGAGGTCTACTCTTTCACGAGATGGATTCTCGAGCTATCACTAGGTAAGGATTGCAAAGGAGGACCAAAGGAAGATGACTTTCTCCACTGAGTGGGGAATTTTTTCCTATACTGGTCATGCCTTTTGGGTTGAAGAATGCACTGCTATGTTCTCGTGCATTGTGGTGCAAGATTTTTAGGACTTCATCCATAAATTTCTTCAAGTTTACCTGGATGATTGGACAAGTATATGGGTTAGTGAAGGACCATTGTGACAACTTAAGGTTAATGTTTGAAAGGTGTCGGTAGTTGAGGATATCCCTCAACATTAAGAAATGTGTCTTTTCTACCCCATTTGGAACATTATTAGGGCACATCATATGTAGGGAGGGCTTACTAGTAGATCCCACCAAAGTTGTAGTAATTGTGGGATTGGGGGAGCCTACTAGTCAAAGCACAGTGCGTGGATTCCTTGGACACACGGGTTACTACAGAAGTTCATCAAGGGATACGCCAAGATCATCATGCCTTTAGAAGAGTTACTTAGACACAAGAGTGCCTTCCTTTGGGGAGAGGTGTAGTAGAAGGCATTTGACACTTTAAAGGATAGGCTTGTCACCGCACCCATACTACGATTTCCCTCTTGGGATAAGCCCTTCCATGTTCATGTGGATGCCTCAGAACCACCATTGGAGTAGTAATACTTGTATAGCTTGGTGAAGGGATTTTGATCATCCTTTGTGCTTTGCAAGCAAGAAGTTAACACCAAGTGAGAGCAAAATTATACTACAACTAAGCGCGTGAGGCATTTTCAATGATCTACGCGCTTCACAAATTCAGATAGTATCTGTTGGAAAATCCTTTTATATTTTACACTGACCATATGGCATTGAAATATTTAGTGAACAAGCTCATTCTACAAGGGCACATATGTCGGTGGGTACTATTGTTCCAAGAATTTGAGTTCACGGTGGTTTTCAAACTAGGAAAAGTAATTTTGGACCTGATCATTTGTCTAGAATTGATTCAGGGGAGGATGCGTAAAGCATTGAGGATACCATGCCAGATGCACAACTATTTAGGCTGTGTGCACCCTTAGACTTAAAAGATATTGTAGTATTTCTCAAGATAGGTGTAGCACTGGAAGGAATGAAGGCATTGGATAAAAAGTAGTTAGTTATATGCTTCATGCCCTACATGTTGATAATGGGATTTATACAAATTAGGACATGATGAGATTCTATGCCGATGTGTGCTAGAACATGAGTGCCTAGCCATCATAGAAGAGGCGCACGGAGGTAGTGCAGGTGGGCACTATGCAGGACAACACCACACGCATGCAAGATATTGATGGTTGGATTATGGTGGGAGACCCTGTATCAAGACTGCAAGGAGTATTACAAGGTGTGTGATCATTTTCAGTGCATTGGCAAACCAAGGTGAAGAGATGAAATGCCTTTGCACCCTATTCCCAAGCATCGATCCTTTGAAAAGTGGGCTATATACTTCAGTAGGCCCTATTACACCAGCCGCACATAGGACTGGGTCACGTTATATAATCACTTGCACAGATTACTTGACAAGGTGGGCAAAAGCAACACCTACTAAGGATTGTACAATAGCTACTGCAGCAAGGTTTCTGTGGGAAAACATTATTACAAGGTATGGGTGCCCTTTGAGTTTGACTAGTGATAGGGTACACATTTCTTAAATGAGACAGTAAGGATTATGTTAGTAGAATTCATGGTGGCTCATCACAAGACTACCCCTTACCATCCACAAGAAAATGGAACCATGGAGAAGCATTTAACAAAATACTAAGTCATACCCTAACCAAAAATTTGTGATGTTGGTAGACAAGATTGGGATGACAAAGTATCATCCATTCTTTAGGCATATAGGACAACCTATAAGAGGTTAAATAAGGCCACACCATTTCAATTAGTTTTTTGGTGTGGAGGCTATCCTACCAATTGAATTCATGTTACCTTCTCTACGTATAGTGTGCAGGAGGATTGGCCGATGAACAAGCGCTAGAAGAAATAATTGACAAGTTAATGCAATTGGATGAAAGATGATTACTTGCCAAGTGGAGCCAGAAGACTAAAAAAGCAAAACAAAAGGCATGGCATGATTGTCACATTAAGAACAAGAAGTTTGAAGTTGGGAAGATGGTTTTCTTTATGATTCCAAGTTTTTGCGCCATCTGGGAAGTTAAAATTCCATTGGTTGGGTCCCTACATCATCTCGTACATCCTTGATTAGGCATGTTAGCTACAAGCTATAAACTTGGATGGGATGAGATTTCCAAGACACTTCAATGGGAGTAGGCTGAAGCCCTACTATAAATAAGTCTTCTTGGTGTTTGTAATAAGGTAGTATTGCAGATAGTTTAGGATTTCCTTTAATGCATTTTTTTCTTTTCTTGTGTTTCCCCTTCTCATTGTTGTTTTGTGTTGTGCCTTGGGTGCCCGATAACCTCATTAATTTTTAAAGGTTGTGAATGCGCAGAGGACCGCGCATCGTTTTAGTGTGGGGTGGAATAATGTGAAAGAAAGTGCAAGATGCAAAGTGCTAGGAAGGATTGCGTTGGAAATCCTGGTTGAATGGCCTAGTTAAAGAACTAAAGGCACGTAAGGGTGATAAGGCACGTAAAGAAGAGATGAACGTAAATGGTTGGTGTCAATAAATCCTTGAAGAAACCACATGTAAAAAAAGGAAGAGCACAGGAACAACATGAGGTAGGCGAGGGAAAAAATAGGGAAAAGGATAGAAGTACCTTCGGCATTGGTAACACGCGCGTGTAAGAGCCTTTTGTTAGATAGATTGTTTGCACACCAAAAGGTTGTAGGATTATCCGCACAAGGTTGGGTGCATGAGTGAGGGTGCTAGAGTGCGGCTTAGTGGAAAAATACAATAAGTGTTGAAGTATGGTGGTAGGTGAAGTAACATTTAATGCTAAAAAGAATGGAAAGCTATAAATAGGAGGTTGGGCACTTCATTTTTGACATTACGAATACGAAAAAAAGAAAGCTCTTGTGGACTAGGGTTTCCAGAGTTGATCTGTGTGAAGAAAATTTTGAGGAATTAAGGTGTGAGTGACTAGATTTGATCTACAAACTAGAAGGAAAGAAGTTCACGGGCATAGAAAAAAATGGAGAAGCATCATCTTGTGAAAGAGGTTATTCCAGTTAGGGTTTGATAGCTAGGGCACGGGCTGAAAAGGGTTTCTTCACAAGTTTGAGGTTTGAGCTTGGAGAGGGTAGAAAAGTCAAAGCAAACAAGAGAAGTTTAAGTGCTAAGATAACCTAAACCATGACACCTAAGAAACCAACTATATCACCTAAGAAGCCAAAGGGCAAGGGCAAGGGCAAAAACAACCAGAAACCCCCATAAGCATGAATGAAGAATGGTATGTAGAGATGCAAGTACAGATGGGGTATTTCTCGAGAAGGAATGGGAGTCCCACTTAAGAAAAATGATGGTGAGCGATTACAACCATCACACAAACATGATAGAAAAGGAAATGGCGTTGGAGTTAGTGCGCCCAAAAACAAGAGGACACCAGAGGGTTTACCTATCTATAGCGACGAGGTAAAAGTAAAGTTGGAGAAGGCGGGATTGTTGCAACTCTATGAGTTGCCTTATTTTGGAAAACCCTTGAGTGCCTCTATCAATGGTTAATGTCACACATACATGAGGACCACTTTTACTTCGCGGGGTGCAAGATGCGCATAACTCCTCAGCTGATTTCAAAATTCACAGGCCTCATCTGTGAAGGAGAGAGTATAGATGATGACCTAAGTGACAAGGAAGCCATCAAAGCAACCGTCACCTACATATGATTATAAGAAGGGGTCATGGTACTTTGATATCATGGAAATCTAAGACCCTATCATGAGAATGGCCACGCACTTGGTGACAAAGCTAAATGACCAAGAAAGGTGGACATAGGTAAATAAGGCATGGTTAAATGTGTGTAGGAAAATATCAGAAGGCACCATCTACAACTTTGTCTTCATCGCAGATGAAATTATCAACAAGCGTGCAGGAAGGAGACAAGATACTCTTTGGAAATGTCCTCTTGACAATTGTGTTTTCAGAAATTGGAGTGCCAGATGTCGGTAGATAAGTTTGTTTGGGAATATCCGGAGGAAGACCCCTCACCCGTGAAAATATTCACAAAGTACACTTGTGATAGCATGACGGCTTCTCACAAGGCACGCCTGGAAAAATGGTATAAGCGCTTAAGGGATGCATTGGGGTAGAGTGGAGGATCTAGAGAGAATATCATGCACTTGTTGCTTTGGAGAAGCCAAATTTGTAGTATACTAGCATTTTTGCATTGGCGATTCAGTGGTAGATGAAACTATGAGCCCTGGTGCAAACTCCCCTTCTCTTTCACAACATTATATTTCCAAGCAGGAGTAAACCAGTTTACAGAGGCCAAAATACTAAGGTTCGACCTTAGTGAGGTGGATCAAGACCACAGGAGCTATGAGACATCTCGTTTACCCAAAGAAGTGCATGTACATGGAGAGGTATGTCTCCCATGAAGTTCAAATGACAAAGCCCCTGACTTTTCCAATAGCAGGAAAATCCCGGTGAGGGTATATCTACGCATAAGACCAAAGTTTGAGAAGGGTGCATACCTGGAATGTGATGTCTCCATTCCTGAAGACCCCATGGGAAGAAGGAAGCCCACACCAAAAAATAAAGGAAAAGAAGAGGTACAAGGGAAGAAGGCACCAAGTGTCCAAAGTACACCACAAGTGGGTGCCCCTAGGGACAAGTGCTAGAACTAGTACTTACACATGCAAGAAGAGGTCCCTAGTCGAGAGGAGGTGCCAAAACAAGAAAATCCTATCACAAAGGAGAAATCACCAGAGAAGGAAGAAGAAAGAACAAAATCTCCTATACTAGAATCCCTAGTTAGGAAGAAACAGAAGGTGATAGAGGAGGTTGATTCAGAGGACATGGAGAGCTTGGAGGCCTACAGAGGTGAGAGGGATGATGATGAAGAAGATGAACCTGAAGGAGCCCAGGAACCACTAGTGTTTGAGGTGCATGATTGGAGGAAGAAGGTAAGGAAGAGAAAAATGACTATCTCTTTGTGTGGAGGAAGGGCAGCCAGGAGGAGGAAGGCACCCAAGATAAGGGAGAAAGTGAAGAAGTGAGTACAAAAATCTAGACTCCAAGCCTCACGTAGGAGCAGATAAACGAGGTGGTAGAAAAAGAAGTGGGAAAATCATTGAAGCCTTGGTAGAACAAGAGTTGGAGCACAATGTTGAATTAGTAATGAATGAAGATAAAGAAGAAAGTGTGGGAAAAGATCACGATAGCACAAGAGGAGGCCCTAGTTTGATGGTATGTATTCCTAAGGGCACACACATAGAGGAAGGCACATGGAGATCTAGAGACCAAGAATGGACTATATTGATGATCCAAACAAGGTGTTATGCACGCGTTTCCAAAGCACTATTCCAACAGAACAACTCTTGGCCATGACATCATTTGATGCGGAAGGTGCCTACCCGCGGACAAGGAAAATGCTTTCATGGGCATTTGAGTCCCACCTCGATGAGCCAAAATTTGAAGTAAGCCAAGGGGCATTGATGGAAGTGTAGAGTCTAAAGGAACCAACCCCTTGGTGAACACTCAGTAGCTATCTGACGAGAAGTCTTTGCAATGTGTTGAACAAAGTCTCGGTCGAAATTGAAGCCAAAATCTTTGGGAGGAATGAAAAGTAAAGGTTCTAGAGGTAGAGCTGGAGAAGAAGGATGAAGAGCTCCTGGAAAGAACTAAGGAGTTAAAACATGAAGAATTAGTCAGCTGCTCAACTAAGGTGGGAGTTAAAGGAAGAAAAGGCAAGGGTACGTGAGGTATCCAAGAAGGTGGAGATGATCACAAGCACTATTATCTTGAAGCATCCAGACTTGACTCCAACCACCCAAAAATATGAATCAAGCTTGTAGTGCCTAGAAGATCTAACTTGCATCCTCACCATGGAGAGGCAACCTTTGGCATTGGAGTCTGCAGAAGAGGCATTGCACCAAAAAAAGGAGGATAGAATGAAGGTGGTGGAAATTTTTCTCAATACAACAAGATCCTCGCCAATATAAAGGTCGTTGCATTGGTAGCAAAGGCTAATGAAAACTGTGCAAATAGAGATAGGGTGGCAAGTATCCTGGTCGCCACTTATGAGGCAAAGCTAAAAGAATTTTAGGAAAATAACAAGGGGAATAGGGCTGAGAGGGATAAAATTTTGGCCGAAGTGGAGAAGAAATCAGAGGCTATTGAGACCTTGTGAGGCTCAATTAAAAACCAGCTTAAAGAATTATATCCACAGATCACTCATCGGATGGATGCACTTGAGGATATGGGAAAACAGTTAGATGAGGTTGTCAAAACTATGAGTACCAAGGGAGAGGAGTTGGGTTTTGATGAAGTGAGCACCCTAGTTGGCAACCTTTGTCAACAAGCACAAGAACGAAGTGGATACTTGGGATAAATTGGAAGAAGACTTAAGGAAGAACTTCCCTCTCCTCTTGCAGTGGTAGCTGAGTTTCCCCTATTCTTTCATTCTTCCCATATTCTTCAATTCTGTCATTCTTTTCTCTCTTTCTTTATTCTTTGAGGGCATGTTCCCATGGGTGGAGAATAGGCATAGTGTGGGGTGATGTTGGGCCCCTAAAATATTGGCCAAGTACAAGAAGGTGCATGGGCATACAAGGCCTAGTTAAGAAAGGGCGCGCAAGGAGAAAGCACGCAGGACAGGGTTCTAGGAGGGTTTAACAAGAGCAAGTGGCACATGCGCAAGATAGAACAAAGGTTTCAAGACTTAGCCATATTTGACACATCAAGAAGAACATGAGAAAAGCGTGACCCGACTGTGCATGCGGAATGGATAAGGTGTCATCCTAGTGACAAAGTTGGCCTAAGAAGGAATATACCTGCGATGGAAGTTTCCAGAAGACCATCATTGCAAGGAGTGGAGAGCTCGGGCTTGAAGAAGCATGCTCCCATGAAGGACCACCTTGGACACTTGGAAATAGATCTACAACTCCATAAAGGCTTGATGATGTTGAGAAGGGCTATAAATACAAGCACCCACCAGAGGAAAAAAGAGAGAAGAGAAAAGGAAGTGAAGCCATGTAGGAATACTGTGAGAGCTCCATAAGTTGGGTAGAGATCTATAGGAAAAGGATGTAATAAGGGGTTGGGATTGTAAATTTTCTCTTGAGAATTGATGGGTATAAATCTAGCTATGATGTATGACTTGATCTGCATAGTTGTGGTAGTTTGTAATGGATCCAATGAATATAATGAGGTTACCAAACTTGATTGAATATGGTTATTAGTGATTCTGGTCCATATTTATAGCTTACAATTCTGATTCATGAATGTTTATGGAATAAATATAAATCCTTATGCATTTCCTTTCTGTTTTGGTTCCTATCTATAATCTGTTAAGTACCATTTGTCTGGGATGACTGCATTTGTCTAGAATCCGTTCTGAGTTCTATGATAAATGTATGTCTCATTTCCACTCACTCTTTTTAAGCTCCTATCATAGATGATGTTTCCCACTTAACTCACATAAAAGAGAGACTCGGCACCCGCGCATGCCTCGGTGAGCGCCAGTGCCTGCTGGGTGATAGGTGGGATTCCCTTGTTCTTTGGTGGGTGTAAAAATGACTACAAAGATTAAAAAAATAAAGAAAAATCTATACACAAGATTTATCCTAGAAACCCTTTCGAGAAAAAACCCGACACATTAACTTCTATCTCTTATTGCATAAACTTATTTTTTTATAATACAATAATTTACTTCCAATTTATTCTCTACCATACTACATGTCCAACTATATGTAATCATGTCAATAGGAAACTATCAAAGCATATTTACAATACAATGGGTGCCAAAACCATGCGCTAAGAATATAGCCCATAAAGGTTCTCTAACAATCATGGGTTTTGACACCACCCATATAAATGTATAGATTAAAAACCTCATATCTATACTTCTAAAAATAAGGATCCCATCTAACACCCATGAAAGAGGTGTACAAGTACTCCTAGGTGTACGATATGCAAAATATACAACATATTCTAATAAACTTTTTCTTGAAATTTTCTTTCTAATATTCCCCAAATTCATCCTAGGAATGTATGGAGTTAGGTGGGATATTTCTATACCAAGAAAGAGCCTTTTCTTTGAGGTAAGTGGTCAATAATATCACACAAATGTCAATTTGGGTAATACGGTACACCGAACATAGATGTGATACATCCTTGATATGATCAATGGGGTCATCCTAACTTCCAAAGTAGTAAAATATGGAAGTATTTTAAGTGCTTTCATCTAGGATATAATTCCATAAATTTAATTCTAGGGTAATACCAACATTAAAGGTAGGTAAGCATAGTTCCTTTGGCGAGCCATGAATGTAAGAGGTTGAGTATTTCTCTACGGGTTCTAGGTACAAATAGAAAGTAGCTATGTAGATTGAGATCTTTGGTGATGGTGAGGTTTCTCAAATATTTGTAACAATCTACTTCTAAGTATCTTCTTCCACGATAGATGCAAGAATTCAATAGGTTGTCCTTCAAACAAAGACTTCTTATTTTCACAATTCTTCTCATATGCTTGTTGATTTAATTAATTTTAGATTAAATATAATATTTGAGTGACTAATATCATAAAATATAAATTTTAAGCACTCAAGAAATGCAAGATTATAAGAAAATAGGAGAGATAAATGACTTAGTTGGTTTTTGCATGATTTGTAGCTAGTCGGGATTGTGTATATGTTTGATCTAACAGAACTCGATGTCACGTGAGCTCGCTAAAAATTATTGAACTCTAAACTAAGGTTAGATAGGGGCACCCAGTGGGGCGAGAGGCACCGGGTGCTTGGTGTCTCGATTCTATGTGTTGGTGACTATGTGAACCATCGGGAGCTACTTTGTTTCGGGTTTGAAGACCGTCACTTTAATGTCTAATTTTTCACATTACCTTTTTGTTAGGGTTTCAAAAATACTGTACCTAAAAACCAAACCCTAGCTACTGCACAAGCTCACAAACACATCAAATTTAAATGAAATATGTAAAATGTGAATTTGGACTAACCCTAGCGGATATCCGAAGAGTGAACTTATTATGGGCATTGTACTACATTCGAAACTCCATGTAGTTATGTGTGCATATGTGTGAAATAGTAGCCTTAGGTTTCCCTTACGCCAATATAGTGAGGTTGTAGCTAGATTAGATGCAAATGTGTGGTATGAAATTCAGCACTTTCCCTTCCTATGCAATGTATGCAGCCCAAAAATGCATTCCCTTTGATGGTAGTGATAGTATATAGATGTGATTTCCCCTTAGAATTTCCAGCCAAAATAATATTATGTTGTGTATATATATGGATTTCTTGTTTGAATTTTGACACTAGTGACATAAAAGGATTACTATAAACACAAGATAAGGATAAGAAAACTAAAAATGTCGACCACAAATTTCAATATAAGTAAAAAGAGTAAACATGATAGAAGCGCCTAGAATGGACACGGGCGACTTGACGCGCTAGTGTCTAGTGTCCGGTGGGTGCTAGTGTCCTAGAATAAATGAAGACATATGTTAAAAGGAAGACAGACAGGGATCCATGTCACCTAACAGAATTAGATATAGAAATGACATATGTGGAAGAGAAAAAACAGTAAGAAACAATCAAATATGGATATGGACAAAGGATTGTGTCACCTGTGAATACTTGTCTTACTTAATATCCATGCATATAACAACATATTAATGGCATAGTAAAATAGTACTATGTGTGTGATGTTGTGTCTACATTTCCCCCTTTTGAGTTATTTGAATGAAATTCAAGTAGTTTAAAGGAATTAAGGAACATACATGTATAAAGTTTGTAGAAGATATATTGTAAAGTGTGTGTAGAGTGTAGAAACTCGTAAAGCGGTGAACCATGGATCGCGATTTGAACCATGTGGTCTAAGTGGAGATAGTAACCCATCATAAGGATCACTCATATAAATAGTTTAAATGATTTAGAGACTTTGGATATTGTGAATTGTTGTACAAGGAGATAGAAGAGGTTGGGAGTGATCAATTCCCAACCTAATTTGTTTGAAAATGGTAGGATTTGGGCGTCCTAGCATTAGAGGAAGAGTTTTGGGTAGAGTGGTCTACTTTTAATCTCCATCCATGACTATATCCTCAAAATGTCCAACCATTGTATATGGATAGAGACCAAATTAAGTTACGGTTTAGCTCCAATTAGTTACGATTAGTTTCAATTGAAATATTGTTTATTCTAATTGAAAAACACATATAGGAGCAATATAGTAAAGGAAATGATGTCTCATTACCCCCACTCATATAGTAATTTGTGTTCCAATCTGAATAGTTTTGGATGGCTTCTAAGTTAGGTCATCTAGAAGCGATAGTAATGTAATGCAGCTCCCAAGTTAGGTCATCTAGGAGATATAGTAAATGTGTTTATTGTATCGATTGATTGATTTGATTTGAGTGATAAAATATTTTCTTGAAATAATATGTACTTAGTAGATTACTCATGGAGAGGTTTTTTATTTTCCCCGACTTAGGTAATTTTAGGGAGATATATTTGGACTAGTAAAAGTATTGATTGTTATATAATACAATTATAGTTGTGTTTGAATGAGATGGGAGAAAATTACGATAGTAATGTGTTAAAAAGGTTGATCGATTACATTGTATCCTAAGAGAGATTGTAAGATGATCCCGATTGTATGTTCCCCCTTTTGGAAAAGGTTGAAGGGTGAAGAAAGCGAGCATTGAGCCTAAATCAGGGTGTGAAAGGTTGTAATAGTAAATGAAATATAGTGTAGAAGACAAATTAGTATTGAAAAAGTATGTGTATGTATTGATTAATACATGTGCCAAATTTGAATATGGAATGGTGCAAATTATATGGTATGATGCTAAGAGAAATCATGATCCGAATAGCAAAGCGGGAAGGAAAACAGAGTTACGAGGCTCTATATAGGAGTGAAAGCTGTGTCTCATGTATTAGATGTAAAAATGGTTGTAAATGGTAACCATAATATATGGAAAATTAGAATTACTATATATAGTAATATGGAAAAGTGAATAGTAATTTCATTTGTACCAAGAGTGCTTGAGATTTAAGCCATGAGTTGGGAGAATGTCATGTGTTAGAGAAATGATTTTGGTGAGATTTGAGAAAGTGGCGAGTGGTCATGGCTTCATGAGATGACCGAGGAGCTAGTAAGTATGATTATTTTCAAAAAAAAAAAAATGTCAAATATGTATATTTTTAGTAATTTTAGTAAAAATTGATTTTTTTAGTTTTTGGGCATTTATAAATGGGATGGAAGTGGACAAGGAATTTTTGTCCCTAGGACACTATCACCTAGTTCTGGTGCTAGTGTCCTACTTCCTGGATGCTAATGACTTTCTCACGGGTGCTAGCATCCCAAAGAAGGGTTTTGGAACTATTTGGTGAAATATGTGAATTTTGATTAAGTTTATTTGTATGATGAATGATTTTGCAAGCATGTATGGTGTACTAATGTAATAATTTTGTTTCGTTTTTTGTTGTGTAGAGGGACATACACTCTAGAGATTTTCATGTGGGTTGTCACTTGAGTACATTGCTTACTTTGGGGTTGTCAAATGTTGAGTGGGATATATTGGACCATGTAGGCATGTGGCACATTGCTAGATTAGGGGAGATATCCCATAATATGCATATGTTCTTGCCTTGTGTGAGCGGTAGTGTGTAGATACATGTACATTCTTATTTCCAACATGTAAGATGACGGTGATATGAGAGGATGTATATAGGATATTGTAGTTGCCTATAGTAGGAGAGAAAGTGCATACTATGGCTATATTAAATTCCCGAGTCGATGAGGGTGGCATGGCGGTATTTTACAAAGACACGAGTACAAATGAGACACATATTAGTTTGGATGTCATTTTGAGATTTAGGGTTATGCAATTGCAGAAATTTATTGTAATTGTCATAGCGTCGTCGGTGGCAGCAGAGGGTGGTGGAGTAGGGATTTTGTATAAGATGCGTGATATTTTTCATGGCATCGAGGACCATGGTACTATATATGCCTAGGCAAGGTGTGTATCGCCCATTTGTATAGGAACTTGTATAGATTTACATAGGAGGATCATGGTGGAGGGCTAGGAGTTACTACTTTATTACATGTGTGGGCATATGATCATATTGCTAGATTGAGGCCCCTCAGTGTGCCATCAGCCAATTGTGCTTGACCCAAGATATTCGCAGTGAGGTGCGTAGGCACTTATAGTAGGAGGATGTGTATGATTGCATATACGTCGATGCTAGATCAGATGGGCCTTGTGGCCATTATTTGGAGGTCATATAGATAGTATGGGGGATGGGTGGAGGATGGTGTGGATTTGTGGTGCATACGATGCACCATGTGGTTAGAGGATCATTTCCCATGGGTGATTGAGTTGATCAAGGGTGAATGAGTATCGAGGTAGTTTGGCATGGCCTAATATGTTCCCTGGAGCCATATATATGGATTCGATCTACTAGGGTGCCAAGATGATTAGGGCGAGGCCGAGCCCAAAAAGAGCACAAGTAGTGCATATAGGTCTAGATGATGCGAGATGCGGCCATAGAGCATATACAGTGGTTGATGTGGGGTGCACTCAAGCATATAGCCTATGGTGGGCAACACACCAATGGGTGTTGTTATTTCTAGTAGTGGTGAATGCGGCGGCGGACCGGAAGTTGGAAGAATAGAGGACATGCACCTTCCCGATATAGATGATGTAGCAAATGGAAAGAGCCAACCGTAAGTATTGGTTATTGTTGTGTGTTATTTATTGATTGATATAATTACAAAGATGTGGAATAACTCATGTGTGTTTTGTGATTGTTGGCGATGCTTATTAGGCATTGATTTTGGACACATCTATATGCACATTATTGTGAAATGTTCCCCTAGATGTTCTTGTGTGGGAGGGGGTATGTTAGAGCCGGTGGAAACTATTGTGGGTGAGCATGCCCATTTGTTTGAGCTAGTGGCTATAGTAGTGGTGATGTGCATGATCTTGTTGAGTTAGCATGATGAATCTCATGCAAGAGGTAGAGTGGGAAAGAGAGGTTGTTGGATGGGTATGCCTAGCTCAAGTTATATTTATACGCTACATGGAGCTACAAGGTCAATATGCTGAGCACAAGGTAGATCTAGTTATTCTACTGAGTCAGCTAGAGAGATATAGATGCCGAGATCAGCAGCGTAGAGTTAGCGGTGAAGCCTTTAATTCTAGAGCTCTCAAGATTGTATATAGTGATAGCGAGGATGATAGATGATGTATTATAATGTATTGGTGCATGCATGGGGCTTTCCCCAGCAATTACATTTTGTAACTTATGATTTTGGAGGATATATATATACTTGTGTTGATTTCGTAGTTATTGTTGATGTGCATTGTATACTATGTGATGATGATGATATGTTCTTAATAGTTTTTATTTAGTTTGATAGATTCTATAGGCATTGTTGGGATGGTTGATTTGATATATATTGTTGATGGTTATTAAAGTATCCTATGATGTAGAAATAATAACCAAGTAATGGACTAGATAAAGAATGTGTGTGAATAGGAATGTATGGTATAGCATGTAATAATTAGAAATGTATGTATGTGATGTATTGTGGTAGATAAATAAAAATAGAAATAATTATGTGCTTATAATTGCATAATGATGATATATAAAATAATAGTCATAATTGCATGTGATGAGGACGAAGGGGGGAGTAGAGTGATTTCCCAGTTTGAGAATGAGGTGCATTTATAAATGTTCCCTCAAGCTGATCAAGAATGAACCATAAAATAAGAGTGCGTCATCGGGAAATGGGTTTTTCACGTGTAAGGAGTGGCTAGAAAAGATATGTCATGAAGCACAAAGATAGAAGTATGGAATGGGAGGTTCATTGATGTAGTATGTGCTCAACAATAAAGTTTGAACTCGAAGCATGAGAGTGTTTCATCGGGTAATGAGATGGAAAATGGATGTCATCTACCAAATATGAAGATGTCTACGAGGCATGGAGGGAGAATGTGAAGCAACATCAATGTGAGGATGAGTTCTAAATTGGATATTAGAGGGAATGGATACAATAATGGGACGTGTGGTGATAGGAAGTGTAGAAGCAAGAGGCCTAGGGAGCCAATGAGGTGTAGTAGCAATGTGTGATGGATGATATGATGTAACTATAGGTGGATTAGTTGGAGGACATAGATGGATAATTACCTTCGGAGGTGGGTGGATGATAACCTTAGACAAAGGGGAATGAGACAAGTAAACAATGGTATAAACTTTCTTATGTGGGATAGGAGAGAGAGAGAGAATGTTCACGAGAGAAAGGGTAGAAAGCAATGACACATTTGTCTTCTAATTATTGTAGATGATCATGGAGAGAATAGCAGTCATTATCCTGATGACCATTGATACGATGAAAGTTACAGAAAGGGAGGTCACGCTGGTGGTGAAAATGGTGAGGTGGGTGATGTTGGTTGGAAGGTAGGTGAATTATCCACTTATTAAGTAAGGTTCTCAAGATATCATGTGGTTTTTCATTATGTGAGAAGTTAATTAGTTCACGAGTGGGTGATAGAGAATACTTAGGTGAATTCCAATGTAGTGAAGGGGAAAGAAGATGTTTATGTAGAGGTGGAGAAGGGGGGGTATCGGGATGGCCAATATATGAAAAGAAGGGAAGACTTAGTAGGCATAGGAGGGATATAAGAAGTAGCAAAAGTGTTAAGACATTATTTCCAATGAGGTCCTTTTCTATATCAAAACATTTATAGCACAAAAGAGTAAATGATTTGCATGTATCATATAATTAACTTTTCTTTTAATGGAGGAGTTAAGAAACAATAAAAATAAATTGCATTTCTAAATCAATAAGATGAAATAATAAGTGATGCATGCAAGAATTGAAGCATAAAATGTAATCTAAAATTGGTTCATTCTTTCATTAATGCAAAGAAGGCAAGCATTTGTATGTAACTTTAGGACCATTGTTAGAAATAAAACTTTGAAGAAAAGCATCCTCCATATCATAATACTTACTAATGGATCCATAAGGAAAATGAGTATTCCATTGGATAGCATGATCAACAAGACTATGATGACATTTTTGAGTAACAAGTGATCATTGGAATAAGTATCCATGGCTAAACGGTAATGCTTGAGATGTAAAAAAGGATTTCCAGTACCATAGAAATAGGAAAACGTAGGCATGATGAATTCCTTAGGGAAATTGGAATTGTGAATCTTTTTAGGAATGTGGTTGTCATGAATGCAATTATTGTCAATAGAAGTGTAATAGGATTTACTTTCGAGGGTGAGGGTATGTATTTGAAATTGAAAATAACCACCAACATGCATGAGGGATAGGATATCGTGTAAAGGAATGGTTGGAGAAGTGAGAGGAACATTTATGTGTTGGATCTTTCCATTGTGAGTGATCATGGTAACTTCGAGAAGGATGATTGGATGGAAAGAGGAGAAGGAGGTGGAAGAGGAGGAGATTAACATGGAGGCCCTATTGGGGTGTTGGGTGTAGGCTCAAGAGACACAATAAGAGGTGTATTAGGGATAGGAGTGTATTCATCATGGGCAACATTAGAAATAACTTTAGAAGTAGAATAAATAGGAGTAGTAAATTCACATTCAGCATTCTTAATAGAAGCGACATCATCACTAACATGTTCATGATCAGAATCATAATCAAAATCACTTTCAGTCATATTTTCACAAAGGATTTCATCAAGAGTATCGTAACATATAAATAACTTGTAAGAGTAATAGCATCAGATTTATCATTGTAATCATTGTAAATAATTTAAAAAGTGGGAACAGTAGGAGATAAATATTTACATTCATCTTGACATAAGTAGGAACATCATTATGCACATTTACATTGTCATTATCAGAAGTAGAATTATTAGGATCTATGTTTTCACAAGCAATAACCTCATCATGCAAAGATTCTACATTAATGGTATCATGTGTTATAAGAGAAGGGGTAGAGGATGAAGAAGCATTGGTAATTATGGTGGATGAGGGAGAACATGAGGTAAAATTTTGATCATGGGAGACTATGCAAAAATCGGGGGTTTGTAACCAACAACAAAGGTTTTTGGAAGTTAAGGAGTTGTTGGAGGACTTTGGGATCATATTGGGGATTTTACATGAGGCCACAAAATTCATCTTCTACGAAGGCATCATCAAATATTTTTACATGTGGGTATAGGTAATATCATGCTTGGGTGATGGGAACCTCTTTTTAGCCATGAGGATTTTGGGATCCTAGTGAAAGGAATTCAAATAGGATCAAGTTCACCAAATGATTTAATTAAATTTGAATTAAATATAATATTTCAAAGTAACTAATATGATAAAATACAATAAAATACAAATGTTAAGAACTCAAGAAATGCAAGACTATAAGAAAATAGGATGGATAAATGACTTAGTTGGTTTCTATGTGATTTATAGCTAGTCAAGACTATTTATATGCTTGATCCGACAGAACTGATTTCACCGGAGCTCGCTAAAGATTCTAGAACTCGCACTAAGGCTTGGGTCTCCCACAATGGGAAAGAGGCACCTAGGCACTAGTGTCGATTCTTGGAGTTGGTGACTTTGTGAACCTTTAAGATCCACTTCATTTATGGGTCTGAAGACTGTCACTTTAATGCTTATTTTATCATATTACCTTCGATGTTAGGGTTTTATAATACATGCACTTATTAAGTAAACCCTAGATACTCCGCACAAGCTCATAAACACATCAAATCTGAATGAATATGTAAAATGTGAAGTCAAACTAACTCAAGCGGTCAACCAAAGAATGAACTTATTTCTTAGCACCGCACTACATTCCAGACTCCATGTAATTATCTTTTCTTGTGTGTGAAATAGTGTCCTTAGGTTTCCCTTGCACCAATGATTCCAAGATAACGGGTCGTAGCTAGATTAGATACAAATGTGTGGTATGAAATTAAACACTTCCTCTTCTTATGCAATGTATGCATCCCAAAAATGCAACCCCTTTGATGGTAATGATAGTATGTAGATGTGATTGCCCCTTAGAATTGCCAGCCAACATAATAGTGTGTATGTTTTGTATATATATGGATCTCTTGTTTAAATTTCAACACTAGTGACACAAAAGGATGACTATGAACATGGGATAAGGATAAGAAAACTAAAAAGGCTGACCACAAATGTCAAAAAAGTAAAAAGAGTAAAAGATTAGAAATGCTCGTAATAATAGACACAAGTGCTAGTGTCACAGGTTGGCACTAGAGTCATAGAATAAATGACAATAGATGTGAACAGCAGACAGACGGAGATTCATGTGACCTAACCAGAAGTGGATACAAAAATGGCATATGTGGAAGATAAATACAATAAGAAACAATCAAATATAGAGATGGGAAAAGGATTGTGTCACCGGTGAATACTTTTCTTACTTAAGATCCATGCATATAACAACATATGACGACATAGTAAAATAGTAATATGTGTGTGATTTTGTGTCTACACTTGTAAGGTGACTAGAATGTAAAAATTAGAGCATAATGGAGTCATCGGGTTCCGAAATAGAGGTTCAAAACCAAATGAGCTAAAAACACACCAAATTTTAACTATAAATTAGAAAACCATATAATGGAAAACATGAATAGTAAAAATAAATCTAAATAAAGTTTCCCACCGGACATGTCATAAATTATTGTCGGCTAAGATGTGCACCCGTAGAGAACTAATCGAAGCTTGGTGTCTTGGTAACAATAATAAGAATGCCTTCAAGTTGTGGGACTTGGATACTTGAGGTATACTTCCAAAGAAATTTGGCTCTTATCCTAACTACTTTATGTTATCACTACTCTACTCTAATCTACTAATTATATGAGAAAGAGGGGAGAAACCTGAAAAATAAACATTATGATGCACCAAGTAAGGGGATCACCCTCCCTATATGAGTTAGCAAAAAAGAGTAAAAACACATCCAAAATGTATATATGATCCACAATAAACCAACATTTAAATCTAACTCTCTCTCTCTCTCTCTCAACTTATATAAGATAGTGAATAAAAATCATACAAATTTTACACACAATAAACCATGATAATAACATAGAGGTAAGGAAAAATAATACAAATACAAAAGGCAAGTCTAAGCCACAATCATGGATGTATTAAAGTATAAAAATACATAATCCATTACATGTACATAATTCAAGACATTTATGCATTTACAGAGCTACAACTCAAAGATCTAAGGCACTCTAAATCTCAACACTCAAAATAGAAACATAACTTTACATTCAAAGAAAAGGAATTGTTTTAACAAGATTGTTTAGATGCATATATATAAAATAAAAGAGAAAAGAGAGGAGGAAAATAGGATCAAGAATATGCTAAAAATTCCCCTTTCTCATTCTTATATCTTCCACACAGATCATAAGGTTATAAGAAGATGCCAAACTAAAAATATCCACCCAAAAATTCCTCCAAGAATATTCTCGGATCTCTATTGGCACATTGATTATCCATAACTATTGAATCAGATTTGGGAGTAGCTTGAAACAAGCCTTATCCATAAAACCTTCATGATTTTGCAAGAAGATCCAATTTTTCAATGATTTGATGCCTTTATTTGCTAGAAGAAAATAGATATTTTATTTTCAAATTGATCTCTGAGAAATAACAAATTCATTCCCATGAGATCAGAAGGATAAGTGATTATTAATTTGTCATTTGTTTAAGGATCATGATTTTATCCTCGGGACCACCGTGAAAAATGGTCCTTTTAATCCACGTATCTTTAAACTTCTTCATTTTTTGTTTGGGTGGATCCATGAGGGGAAATCATCTTTAAAACATCTTTATAAGAGAATAGAACAACTTCGAATCCTTTATGAGTGATTTTGGAGAACCATTCAATCTAATTATGTGAGCAACAAATAGCTGAAAAATCTATCAGAAATAGCTCACATATCTCTCAACCATTCTTCTCAAAACCAAGACTAATGTGACACTCTTTGACCTGCCTTTTAAGTCGTACCAGTCACTTGTCAAATGGAGCTCTCTGTCGAAAGATATGATAAAAACTAGAGCTTTGTTTGTCACCTTTGTCTCATTTGTTACATCCCTGTGCTTCATTTTCCTTCATTATGGAACCATCAAATTTTTACATGGAAAATAGACACATTTTAGACTTCATCGATCTATGCCAAGGGTTGCTTATGCCACGTGTAACCCATCAATGTCTCGAAATTTGACAGAGAGAGGAAGTAGACTTCCATGTGTCCTTCATGCCACTTTTCACTTATCAGTAATTTGCAAGGTTTGGAGACAGTTTTGTATGTTGATTTCGTTCACGTGTCACAAACCCATCATAGGGATGATTTCACAGTTTTCCAAGTCAATCATTCATCGCTGAAGCACTGAAAATAATAAACTTAAAACAAGTTTAAGAACTTTTCTGAACGTAGGAAATTTGATGAGCATTGCATGTTGAAGATATAACAGGGGCACTGAAAATGATGAAATCAAACCAAGTTCAAAGGCTTTGTTGGATGAGGAGATGCGTAGGAGTGGTACATGGCTTTGTTTTGGTGTATTAAAATTGACGGGTCTGCACTAATGAAAAACAAATATATTTGGACATCATTTGAACGTATCAAAGGAAAACTCCTTTGAAAGGGAAGAAATATTCTAAGTTCTTTTCAATTTTTCCTGTACGCATACAAAACAAAAGAAGACAAGAATTTTAAGCGATTTTGAAGTCATTATGAAGAGGAAAATAGAGTGGTGGATTAGACTTTGACAATCTGATCATAAAAATAAATAGAATCCATATGGTTTAAGTTGATTTTCACTTAAGATCCTCTATGACAGTTATAAAATCAACGTGGTTGAGTTTTGGAAACACGCAATAATATTTAGATTAAAATAATTTTATAATTGCGTCATTACAAACATATATTTTTATAATTAATACAAACTATTATCATATTCAATGTATTGTTTGTCTGGTATAAAATTTGATTTAATTGTCTCTAATCTAGAAAGGTTTATTTTTAATGTATTTGTAATTTTTGGGATTAGTGAAATTACAATATTATGTGTTTTAATAACATAGGCGTTGAACAAATATAGCCAACAAAATTGTTAAACTTATAAAAATATAAAACACTTCAAAATAGAAAAATCATGGTATATTAGGAATAATTTTAACACATATTGTAGGAGCCATAGAAAATTTGATAACTTTAAATATTATTAATAAATATGTGTCAATTACATCGATCGTAGGGACACTAAATCCCGACACATCACCAAGTAAAAGAAAAGTACTTTGACTATTGCATAAGTGATTATACCATAGCAATATTTACAAATTTTAATATTTAGCAAAGTTGTTCAAAGATTTAGAATTAAAGACATGTGTACACATATTCACTGCCCTAAAAACTTACATAAATACTATTTTAAACAAGCATTAAAGGGATATATAGTAAAAAAAAACACAAAATAAAGGATAGCTTTAAGCATGTGTCATGGATGCAGAGGTGGAACCATAAGTGGAGGGGACTAAGCAAATGCATGTTTCACATGGTTTCCTTCACCATTGTAGGGAAGTTTTCACATAGCAGAAGAAGAAATTAATTGAGTTCCTAGTCGGATGAAGACCTAAAAAAAGGCTCAAACATAATTGAACCACATTCAATAGTGGGTAATCCCCTAGCAAATTTTGAATCCCTCACACATTTGTCTTCGCCCACTAGACACTCCATCTTATCAAACACAACCATAAATGTGAATGAATTCAATACCAAGAACAATGAAATCATAAAATTAAATATAAATATAAACAGATGTTGTGTTGTTCCCAGATAATAGAGACCATCTAAAGGTTAACTTCGTGTGGTGGGGTTTCATTTCTTTATGGAACACAAAATAAAGGCATACAAGCCATGAAACCTATTGATCATGATGTAGAGGACGTGAAGGGAACAACATGAAGTGGGGATGCCATCTCACAAGGTATCTTGAGAACTTGAGACAATTCCATGGGATGTCAAACATGGGGAAGCCAATGAAAATGATGGATGGGTCTCAATACCCAAAGTCAATGCCCCTAATGTCCTCATTCTTTCACCCTTACAAGAAAATGAACCTCTCTACTTAAAACTTATCATGTGATACCTGCTCACCACCCACTAGGTGAACCACATCATTTCTCATCAAGCCTTATGTGCTCGACTCCGAGTCACAAGTTAATATTGTCAAGGAAACACATCTAGGTCTTTCAAGCCTTCTAGGGACATATAAGTGCAAAAAACATATCAATGGAGGCCTCAAGCAAAAAATCAAAGCAAACCACCACTAAATCCATTGATCTCCTATCACGTGTCAAAGCTAGTGACCATTCTTCTAGTAGTTTACACACTTATCGGCGTAAATATATTTTTTAATATTTTTATTTTAAAAAATAGGTGAAGGACATCCTAATTCCAAGGGAAATCCATCATATTTCTTCTCTCCTAAAATATAACCCTTTATGATCAAGAATGTCATTGTTCATTGTTTATTACTCTCCTATATTGACCATTTATCGAGCCCTAGGTTTTACAAAATATAATCACAATACCCAAATTGCATGTAATATTTGAATTATTTAAAAATTAGAAGGTAAAGTGTCGGTTAATCCTTGCATGAGCATTGGGTGATGGTGTGTGATCTATGTGTGTGTTGGACATCATTTTAGTTGTTGCATGCAAGAAATTCCCTCCTCTCTCTATATTAAAATTTACATCTCTATCAAATGGGAAATCCATCTTGTATGCATTGTTTTCCTTTACATTTTTAGACTTCATCAACCCTTAAAGAAATTTTTTAAAAAATAGTAGATTTATTCCTCTCCTTATACATATCAACGATTAATAAACTTAAAGCACACATGCCCACATTTGTGTAATAGTGGATCTAGAAAAAGATTTTTTTGTTGATTTTTCCTTGCTTTGGAGACTCTCAACAAGAACCCAAAAATAAATTATGAAAATATTTATTATATATGTAGGTAATGTTTTCATTATGGTCATTTTGTTACTTAATGTTCATATCCACAATATCTAGTCTTGAAGACATCAAAAGGGAATCTTATCTATTTTGATAATGGTTTCTTAGTGTTATAATGAAAGTGGAAATAAAAGGAAACATGGTGGAATGAATATTTAATGGATTATATCTAGAAGTATATAGTTGTGTTCCACTTTTTGACATTTTGTACCAATCGTGAAACATGTCCAACAAACAATACTTGAATTTAGATGTATAAAATGACCAAACACATATTTTTAGAGCTTACATAAACAAAGATCATAATTATTCTATAAATTAAAGTTTGATAAGTATATTTTAGGAATTATGTAATATTCATTTTAAACCATATACTTTTAAAATATCTTATTAAAAACCTCGAGAAAGTAAAAATTTATTGAAAAGAACCCTTTCTATTAATAGTACATAAAAATAATATGAGGATAATGGATTGGAAATTGGAATAGATATATAGAATTAATGGTTAAGACAATAAACTATTACAAACTTTGAAATATAAAGAAAGTATGTTGTATGAATTATCTCCAATGCGAGTACAAATATGCTCAAAATTCCACTCTTTGGAAATTTTTTTGATGAAAAATATCTTATATTATATTAAAAGAAACCTGATACAAGACAATTTCAACAAAAAAGTGAGCAGTATGAGAGCATGCCCTAAATCCACGAGCACACTAAGCCATGCCCAGGAATACAACCAAAACAACTTAAGAAACACTTAAACTAGGTAGTTGTCGTAAAAAGACCAGAAGAGAGGGGTAATGATCATCTGGCCACCCAGGACTAGGAAGGTCTTTGCCAGAGTCTATCACTTCTCAACTAGAGCTCGGGAGGTATTCTTCTTCATTGTCGCAAAGAACCTCACGTGGGAGATGTTGCAAGAGCCATCTAGGGGAACTTATCCTACGAAGGAAGAAGTGGAGGTGGGAGGCTCCACCCATCATGGGCACATGGCTCGGGAGCCATAGGAGACCTCCAACTGAGCTGACGAGAAGGTGGGCGGAAGCCCCAACTGAGATGATGAGCAGGTGGGGGTGATCCTCAACCCTAATGGAAAATCGGAGGAGATTAAATTCTCCTGGTTGACTACGAGGAGACCAGCGCGCGCATGGCCGAAAGAGTGTCGCCTAGAATAGCTTCAATGACCTACATGGGGATGGTCATTGTGTGGTGGAGAGTGTTGTGATGGTGAATGTGGCTCCCGAGAAACATTATAGGGGCATCCCCAATGAGGTAGAAGAGTTTGGAGGTGCTCCACCTCAAGATCCACCTTGTTAGCTTGAACTTGAATCTGCAATAGCACATTGGAGATAACCACTAATTTATTATACACAAAGAATTGTTGATCAACTTCAACATTAGCAAAAAAATTGAATTTCTTTCTTTCCATAACCAAAACAAAATTTCCCCTCTAAAAACATGTCAAATATGGAAAACATGTGAGGTAATTTGGGACTATCTCCTAAAAGAATATGATGTTAGGTAAAACACTCTGGCCGGAGGGGGAACAAGAAAGAATGAATCCAATTATGAGCCCATTGGGATTTGAAAAAAACCAAAATAGGGGCAATAAGGTTTCTAAGTGCCACAAAAGGATATTTGGGGTGAAACACCCATTTGAACTAGTCGGGTACCAATCGGGAGACCTTGATGTAAGATACACCACAAAAATGCACAATTTTAGGCTCAACATAGGCCGACCAGAATGTGTTGAACCTCCTTCTCCAACAGGAAGGAGAGGAATGAAGCCCCCACCTATTGTTGAGATTTTCAACCATGGGAAAATGTGGTGAGAGCCAATGATATCCTTTACTAGCCAAGTAATTCTAGAATGGGGTATCCACGAACCACTTCTAATCCATCCACCAAGGATGGGAAGGATGCAAAGAGATTTTATAAATCATATGATCGGGAATTGAATTAATGATTTCAGTGATACTAGCATGATCATGGGGGGCAAGTTTGAATCGATATTTTAGCTCATTCCAAGGACACCAATATTGGATGTGCTTTGCAATAAATGTCTTGAATGAAATGAATTATGTGCTTCAAGAGATTGAGTGCAGGAATTCCAGGACCTCCCTAAGACACCGGTCCTAAATTTGAATGACACGAGATTACCACAAGAAGTGTTGGTTGATGGAAAGGCCATTACAAAATCTGTTACCTTTCCATTGAATTCATAGCTTGATTTTCTCCCATGCTTTCTAAATACTTTTAACCACAAAGGTGCCAACATATTTGATAAGCACATTGGGGTAATGAGGAGATTGGAAAACCTTAAACCTTTCTAGGTTGGGTGGTCATAAGGGGAACCTTCCTCAATGCCATTTTTAAAAATCACTTTCCAAGATTCTTGACCTTCAATGCATTGAATTATCCATTTCGCACAGAGTGTTTTCCCTTGTCGCAAAATATCAATAAGACCCATCCCCCAGATTCATGGGGAAGGAAGCAAGTCTCCCATGCAACTCTATGAAACCCTTTTCTAGAAGAGGCATTGGCCCAAAGAAAATATTTGAGAAGATTTTCCAATTTTTGCACTAAATTTTTAGATGGCACCCAACAAGATGAATAATAAACATGAGTGGCTTCAAGGACTTTGGAACAAATTTGGAATTTTCCGCTAAGGACATCGGTTTGGTGATCCAAGTACTCCATTTTTTTGCCACCCATTGAACCACATACTTCCAAAGCATCATGAGATGGTGCTTATAAGGAAAAGGGAATGCCAAGAAATTTAAACATCTCACCATGTCCTAACATTTTCCAATCATAAGAGTGCAACCAAGCGGGCACGAGGAGGAAGGATTGTCTATAACACTACATTTTTTCCATTGAATGGAGGAACCTAAGGCCAAATAAAAATATCAAGGAAATGCATGACATTGCGAATATTGTTTTCTTCCTCAATTAAGGTAAGGAAAGAGTCATCTGCAAAGTGACCATTGAGTAATTGGGACCTATCCACAGTAGGCAACGCAATCCCCTTATAAGCCCTTGGGATTTGGCTTAGGCAAGAAAATACCCAAAACCTTTCACTGTGAGAACATAAAGAGCATATGCTAATGGGCATCCTTGGTGAATGGAGTGAAAGATTCCAAAAGGCTTAGAACTGTGGCCATTATTGGTTATTTGGACCAAGGAACTAGCAAAAATCATTTTGATAGAATAAATGAAGATAGGGCCAAAGCCCAAGGATTTAAGTATGGAAATAATAAGCAGTCATTTTATCCTATCGTAAGCTTTCTCAAATTCAATTTTAATGAACATAGCAGATTGGTTGGATCTATGAGCCCATTCCATGCCCTCCCAAATAGAAATGATATTGTCAAGAATGTAGCATCCCTAAATGAAGTTGGTTTACTCGATTGAATGATGATAGGAATAATATGACGCACCTAAATCACAAGGGCTTTGACAATAATCTTATATGATACATTAAGCAAGGTGATAAGATATCAGTTGGTAATTTTCTTAGGGTCTCCTAGTTTGGGAATGAACTTGATGTTCCCCTTATTGATGCGAGTGTCAAGCGATTGGTTCGGAAGCCTTCAAGATAGACCTGATGGAGGTCCATGAAAATAGTTTCCCAAAGTGATTTATATAATTTGCATGGGAATCCATCACACTCGCGGGAGCCTTATCATTAAACATTTACATGGTCACTTCATGCAGGTCATCAAAGGTAAGCATACGATTACAAGATATCTTTGATCCAGAGTGAGCTTGTAAGGAACAACAGCCACACATTGGTCAAGAGCCACATGGCTTTCCTCTGAGGGAACTTGAGCTTGAAAAACCATCTTATAATGGTTGAAAAAGGCCGCATCATAAGTCGGGGTCTCAGTAAACTGATTTTTGCCATCACGAATGGCCCAAATATGCTGAGAAGGTTGTTTGGCTTTGAGAGATAGGAAAATGTATTTTAACACACGATCCCCACTTTAATCTAGTGCATACGGGCACAAATTTGAGCACCCCGAGCATTGTAGTTATCCACAACATGGATTTTTTGACAAATATCTACCACCTGGAGCTGCAAATTTTTAGAGAAAGGATTTCCTTCAAGCACCGCCACCACTCAACTAAGAGCGAAGGAGGTAGTGAAGTATGAGCGGCATCTAATATTGGTCATCTATCAACCATAGATTCTAAGGAATTGGTCATCCTAGTCATAGCATCCTCCCACCATTAGGTCCATCTGGCACACATAGGAGGATTATAGTTCTGGAAATGACCTAGCTGAGGAGATAAATTCCACACCCGCTTAATGTGGTTGATGGTGGGCCCATGTTCCATCAAGGTAGTATTGATAAAATCTAACCTTTATGACAAAAAGGTCACCTATCTTGACAAGTGATACAAAATCATATGGGGAGTGGTCCGTAAGGACCATATCTGGCACTACTTCCAAGGTAAAGGATAAATGTTGTCAAACTCAAAAAAATATTAATTTGATAGCATAACTCTGTTGAGTCATTTGAGGACCCGATCTAATCCTCCTCGAAGATTGGACCAAGTGAACCAAGATTCGAGGTGGGGGTGCAAAATTCCTTAGGGTCATAAAACCCAAATTTAATGCGCATATAGAACCACACCTCCTTTTGCTAGTTGTCCATTGCATAGGCAGGTTCCCACATTTATCCATGGGAAACTCTACCATATTAAAATCACCACATATAACCCAATATGCATCAATAATTACATTGGATACCCACCACTAAAGATCAACCCTTTCAGCCACATCATTAGAGGCATAAATGTTAATGAGGCCAAAAGGGTGGCTATCAATATTAAATAAGACCCATATGGCATGATTGGTGGATTACACACCGTGCTCCAAAAAACCATTTAGGAGCAAAAAGGGATATTAAACCCCCATGCCCCCCATCATGATTACTATAGAATGTCAAGTCAGGCTAGATGGATTTACAAACCATCTCTAACTGAAAACCTATAACTTTCACTTCCTGCAAACACAACACATCTAAATTGGCAAAATTTTGATGAGCATCTTGAATAATATACTTTCATTTAAAGTATTTAATACCCCACATATTCCATGATATGCAATTCATGGTAAATGGTGGTCAAGGGCCATATTGTTCACATCCAAGCCATCCAAAGCATCAAATTGATTATGTAGAAATTGAGCATTATTATTCTTCAAGAAATCTTACAGCTTAATTTTCTTTCACCCAATATATTCTATGTTGTATTCCTCCTCCACAAAATCCACACTTCGAGTTGGGCTATGATCTTGGGAGTGACAAGGAGGACTTTGAGACCTTTTAATGGGTCATATGAACTTGTTTTAAAAGCAAGTGAGAATAAGAAAGGGTCGAGGAACCGCATATGGGATTTTTTTGGTCCATGAGAACCGAGGCCTCCTTGGGTGTGCTAGATAATTTAGGAAAATGGACAAGTGATTAGTTAGTAAAACCACCATCTCCTTGAGGTGTTGGCATGGGATTGTTCCTTAATAGTTGGCTCACTCGAGCCATTTGAGCCAGGGACCTTGGTTTGAGTTGGCTTTTTCTTATCCTTTCATTCTCCAACTATTTTCCACCCCTCCTCCTGAGGGGGTTTGGTCACTTCATATGTCACCTTAGGTTTTGGATGGTTTTTGGGACATAGAGATGGCGATCCTTATCTTATGATCGTGAGGCCTAAGCACCGAAGCAAGTATTAGGAAGTTTAATGTATAAGATACACTGGGAGTATCGTTTATCTCCCATTTGAATCTCCATGAACTCTTTCAGCTCTTAGGAGAGGTCAACTTCAACACAAACATGCTTCTATAATCGGGCATTATATAATCATCCAAGTTACATACGAGACCATATGCCCTATAGAAGAATCTATTTGATATAAGAAATGAACACAAGGCAAGCGGGAGGCTAGGAAATTCTACCCAAACTAGCACTTTGAGGGCTGCATAGTCAGAGACCACAAAATATTTGGTCTATGGAGAAAGGACCAAAAGAGAGTTACGAACATACCAAGTGTCCGAATGGGTCGAATGGTCGTGGGGCATGTGACGAGTCAAAGAAGAAGAAAATGAAAAATCCTTTAGTCATGTTCTGGACGCTCTTGATCCAGATGTCATGAGAAACCTAGGCTGAGTTAACCCAATATTTTAGCATGCTTTCAGAGGGGATGCAACCCACAAAATATCCAATAAGACAAAATTTCTCTAACCACTAGCATGTAACATTAAACTGGGAATAGGTAAAACAACATCAAGGGGAGATTCATTACCTCATGGAAGACCTTCAGGATGAACTTCCGGGGGTGTTTCGGTGGTGGTACCATTGTTTCAGACTCCACAAGCTCCATCCACGGTTTCAAAATTCAGTTGGGCTGGAAGAGTTCATTATATAGGTATACGCCCGGAGGGTGAGAAACCCTAAAAAATTGATAGAGGTACTATTATGTAGTGTCCAAAGAGGTCATGGTACGACATGCATGTGGAAGAAACCCTAGCAGAGTGACTCCAGTTCTCAATTTCAAAACCTTAATTTTATATATTTGTTTTATTCTTTCTCTCACTCTTTGGAAAGTTTAACTAATATTTCTTCCCATATTTTTTATAAACACTTTCTTGTATGAGTTCATTTGTTTTAACACCACATTTGATATAGAACAAAACATTGGCTATGAGACATTATGATATTTGATTTTGGGTGTTCATCAAGAAAATACACTTTTCCTCACTAAAATAATTATAATATCAATCCGTGAAAAATATGTTCACAAGAGAATGTGTGTTCTAGAGTTTTAGGTTTTCTACGGTGACCTTTATTCCAAAGACTTCAATTCTCTTTTCACTATTTTATCACTTATTCCACAAGCTCTAGAAAGGTCATGTAATTGTATGGCACCATTGTTGTGGTCATTTTATAGTTTCCTCTTTCCTCTCAATACTCAATATTTTATCATTTCCTATACAAATTTGTGAAGATCTTATACATTTTATAAGTTGGCTCGATTGGTGGTTAAAGACTTTGTATGAATTTCAAATTTTTGGTGTTGATTATGCTAACCCAAAGAAATTCAATAGGAATATGTGATTTTATTTTGTGACCTATGAAGTTTTAAATGATCTATATACACCTTATTTTTCACTCTTATTGGATTTTTCTTTTTGCGGACATTATTAGTGCATTATTCTCCCTAAGTGATATCTTTTAGGATATCACTAAGAGCGAGGTAATGTGTTTAGTGGTACTACTTGTGAGAGATATTTTATGTTTAGTTCATGATACCTTAGATACCATATCCTTTACATCTCCCATCCATCCTTTTAAATACCCCTATGATATCACCTTCACCTACATATCCTCTTATATAATCTTTATACCTCTATCACATCATTGTTTATCACATTCATAGGCTTCCTTCATCCCCTAATCCTTCCTTTTAGGACCCCATGATATGTTATGAATCCTAAATCCCGTGACATTGACCATGTTTGATAGGGTATGGATTTCATTCCTCATGGTCAATAATATTGACCATGGTCAATGTTGCCGACTATACAAAATTGTAATAACTAATAAAGTTCCTTGTTTAAAGGTGGAATTTGAGTGCATTTTTCATCACATCATCATTGACCATTTATTCTTCTTGTTCTCACCAACATGATTTTAAATTTAATAATAGTTTATAATTGGTCTTGTTTATCTACTTTTGGAACATTGGGTACAGGAAACTCAAGAATAGGAGTTGCACTTACAATAGTCTACCTAGCATTTGGATTTCCCAACAAAATATTTACCTAGGTCTTCTATTATGTGCCTTATAGTTCCCGGATCAAATCTCTCATAAGGTGTTTCTAAATCTAGGGGAATTTAATGTGCCAATTCTATATGTATAAAGGAAATCTCTAACCTCACTTTTTCCTTTATTTTATTTCATATTTGAATGATTTTTTTATTGTTCATGTGTGTGTGTGCGTGCGTGCATGTTTGTGTGTGTGTGTGTGTGCGCGCGCGTGCGTGTGCGTGCGTGCGTGTGTGTGTGTGTGTGCGCGTGTGTGCGTGCGCGCGCGTGCGCATGCGCGTGCGTGCGTGCGTGCGTGCGTGCGTGCGTGCGTGCGTGCGTGCGTGCGTGCGTGCGTGCGTGCGTGCGTGCGTGCGTGTGTGTGTGTGTGTGTGTGTGTGTGTGTGTGTGTGTGTGTGTGTGTGTGTAAAATAAAATATTATATCTATTATTATATGTTGGTCCTTACCTTACAATTTTATTTTTGGCTTTATAACCTATCGATCTCTAGAACCCATTTTTACAATCCTAACATATATATCTATAAAAAAATTATAATCATAATAACCCATTTATAATTATGCTACTTATAAGACTATACCCTATATCCTAGACTTAGGATTTGGAACCCGTATCTTTGATAGAGATTGTACATCCATCTTATAGATATTATGTAGCTTTAGCACCTTGACCCTCTTGTGGGTGGTCCTAGAATGGTACCATTCTTATCCTAATCTATATTATGAAGAAGATAAGGGATATTTAATAAACGATTCTTCATTTGCATAAATTCTATTGAACGTGACGTGAATATTTACCCCATCCCCGAGTGATTCCTAGTCATGGTTATGGTTTATATCATAAATCTAAAAATCTCATTATAATATCCAATTTTATGTTGTGATCATGTCTTATGCTCTCTTAAGATTTTTCTAACAATCTTTAATCATTTTAGATTCTATATGGGTTGTTCCTTTTCTTGTGATGTGTTTGTCTTTAAAACCAATCATTTATTATTTAATTTCTCACAAACATAGTCAATTTCAACAATTAAATGCAATATGATCCAACTAGGAGAATAAATCCTAATCTACTCTTTAAGTACATGGACACTAAGAATCTTCCACACCTTATAAGGATGATGTCATCATCTAAGTTTATAAAATTGAATAAATCATGGATTAACCTCTTATAAATCAATTATAAACCCTCTATTCAAATCAGTTAACACTCTCTTTAAAAATCTCCATAAAATTATTTAAATCCAATCAATAACACTACCAATCATCTTCCCACTACTAACCAAAATCAAGTAATTAACATTGGTCTCGTGATGGTCAAATTATTGAGGCAAATGGCTCGCATGCAAACAATGACTAATCAAATTATTTCCTCAATGCAAAGTCAATTTTTATAAATGGAATCTAAAACACCAAAAATATTGTAGAACCTATTAATCCCTCTTATACACCTTTGTTTCCATTTGATGCCTTTGGGAACCCATTACCCTAATATATAATTTGCAACAAGTTTTTTTAAATCATACAAAATGAACCTTTAGCTTTTTACATCGCTTTGATGGACTTAAGAGGCCTTCACCATCTATCTCATATAGTGGGTCAACCAACCCCACCTTTCAACTAAAATATTTTGGAAACTCTATAAGGATTGGATCCAAAACAATGCATATGCATCTACCATACTGCTAGTTAAAACCCTAATGGATGAATCTTTGTAATGGTATAGCCAACTTCCTCAACATTCATCACTTAATTTTAAGATCTAATAACTTAAACATCAAAAAAAAAAATTTTTGTCAACATGAACCAATCTCTATATGAATCAACACATGACTTCACTAAGAGATTGAAAATCATGGTAAACAAATTTAATCATACTCTCAATAATCAACACCTCTTTTAACTTTTTCTCCGAGCCTTGAATCCCATTCTCCAATATAATTTCTAGTTTTTTTCCAAGATAATGGAGGAAGTTTTCAAACAAGCTAAGAGGAAACACAACCTTATGAGGGAATTCAATCCACCTCAAAAACAACTCAAATGTCCTCTCAAATTAACAACTAATTATATCAATCCTACTCAAAATCAAGCCCCTTATAAGTTTAAAGTTATGTGTTTTTTTCTTCTTCCGATTCTAATCCAATTCCTTTGAACATTCAACTAAACCCTCAACACATGCCCTTGATTTATCAAGAATTACAATAAATCATATATATTCCTAAAATCACTCCTAAACCTATATCCATCGTATGAGCCCAACCTCTTTTTTTGGTGGCATGATAACATGTGGAACTCTCATAAAAATTGTTGTGATCTTCACCAATTTTATTTTGAATTATTCTTAGGACATGTCTTTATTCTTAAAGAAATCATCAAAGAACATTATGAAAAATACCAATACCTTCTATAATACCATAAAAACCAACAACAAATTGCATACCAGTCCATAACCCCAAGAAGGCCCCCATGAATAGATTTATGGGTACCATTGAAGGGTACTATGACCATAATCTCATCAATTCCCAATATGTGAATGCATCCAAAGTCAAGTATGGCCAAAATCCCACATATACAGATCCAATCCAAAATCCTTAAAATTATCCTCGAGTCAATATTTCACTTAAGGACACTTCTAACGATCAATCTACCGATGCCAAACCAATTCCAATAGAGCCTTAACCTAAGTAACCTAATCATCAACCTAATGATAAGGTCCTTCTATCTTATAATAAAATGCATACTACTATTAATTATCCAATCACTTATAATTATTCTTAGCCTAAGTACCATTATGGATCAAACTAAAAGGAAAAATGAAACTTCCTTGATGAACTCAATTCTATGCCTAGCAAGAATATCCTAATGGAACTTATACATTATTTACCTCAACATTGTAAATTACTTATTCAAAAATTCCAGCCTTATGGGACTTTGAAAACCACTAAGAAGATTATTCTCTTTAACATCCTCCTACTTTTCAATCCACACTATATAAATCATGAATTGACATCATCCTAATAAGGCATTAATCATCAATTTCCCCAAGGATGACATGACAAATGATGAAATCATTTTTGATTCTCGACAATCCCATCCTTATTAGCATCCTCATACAAGGTGTCTAAATAAGGAAGGTTCATTGGATGAAATGTCTTGAATAAATGTCAACTCCAATTAGTTTATCCATAACCTTATATTTTCCACACAAGACCTAAAATGCACATGACTTATATGTCATGGATTTTTAAAAAAATCTCAACATCCCCTTGATTTATTTTAGATCCCCATCATTGTGGGAAAAAAACATGTTCAAAAAGGTCAAGGTTGTTAGAATCACAAAGGAATGAGAGGGGGAGAATCATTCCTTCAAATCCCTTAACCAATTCAAATTATCTTGCATGATCCATTTAACATTTAACCATTCATTAATGTGAGCTTAACAACAAATAACAACCACCCACAAGATCATAACCATGAGAGAGTACATAAGAACACAAGATGTAAGTGGGAAAACCTCAAGGGTAAGAAAATCCACTGAAATTATAATTTTATTACACAAATAAAGATAATTTATTGAAGCACCAACTTCACAAGGAGCACCAACCCCTAGTCTAGTAGAGCACCAAACCCTAGTTTAGTGAGGCATCAACCCCACAAGAGGATAAAATCCCCTAAGGTAATAAATCACCAACTCAACAACCTTTAGATGAATAAATTTGATGTATTTTTGCAGCTACAACTGATAGAGATCACAAATTCATCTCACACACCTTCGAACCCTCTTCAAATTCACCTTCTTCTCCTTCTCTCAAACTTACTCTTCCATGGATTGATTTGAACAATAACCCTTGCACACAATATCTTCAAAAAAAAATCATACATTCACACACACACACTTATCTTTGTCTCGATACATTTTAATCACTTTCACTCTGTCACCTTGCTCGCACTTTTTCCCTCTCTCAACACTAGTTCAAAAATAAACTATACATGCACTTTTATACATGATTCACCTAAAAACATAACTAGGTCAACCATGACCCAAGAGGTAGGTAATACAAAAATATGACATACGACATCATATAAAATCATGATAAGGACCCATGTAGGTTGGCAATGCACCGAGACACAAGACAAGCCCAACTAGGCTTAAAATAAGCAATTCTTCTTCACCGAGCTCATCAAGGACTTCAAACACTTCATCAATATTTTTCATGCCTCCAAAGTATTCACACATGTCCAAAATACCATATAAACAACATCAACCTGATCAATAACTTTGCATCAATCATTTTCTTCATATCACTACCTTGTAAGACTATTTCCTACTCAAATCAGGCACCTCCAGAACAAGTCTTCAACAATGAAGCTCAAGATCACACCAAAAAATAAAATATTCCATGTAGCCACTAATTGGAAATAAATTGACATGTATACATCACCATTCATGATATACCTCATTAAATATCCAAAAATGCAAATGGAACCACTTCTCCTCTTCAACAAACCGAACTACCTAGGAAGCAGTTTTGGAAACTCAAATGGTTTGCACCCTTTTTGACACATTTAAGACCTATAAATTCATTCACTAGGAACAAAATTCATCCATATTCACTCAAGTGTATATCTAACATCATCTAAGCCAAATAATTTTCCTTCTACATCAATCTTCTCACCAAAACCTTATTGTCGTAAACTTGTCAAACTAGGTCAACTTTTGACCTCAACTATTCCACCTCATCACACTTTTAGAGATCAACCAAAACATTAAAATTATCACATGAGATGTCAAAAACACCTCTAATTCCTTATACTTCATCACCATTCCCACAAGTGATCAAGCACTTCCATTCACCAAGCCTGCTAAAACTACCCTTTTGTGGCCCAAAAAACTAGTCAACCTCTTTTGACCTATACAGGTCATCAAATTACCTCACTAGGATCTGAAATGACTTAAAACATGTATCTTATCTCCCATATATCTCATAAAACTAAATTATACATAGGTTCTAATGGAAAACTTGAGAGAAAATCCTTCTTTCCTAAAAATAAGCAAATATGAGTGGGCTCCACTCATTGTCATGAACTCTAACCACCACCATATGAAATTTTGTAGATTCCTATCAAACATCAAATAATCACATTTTATGATCCAATCCATTTTGGGCTCATACCATCAAAGAATTTTTCTTCCATCACTAGAAAACTAGGGTTTTTGGAGGGTTTTCACCTTCTTACCTTATTAGAAATCGTTCATATAAAGATAGACCCTAATTTAATATCATTCCAACTTTGAAACCTTCTTATTTCCATGCTCCAAATCATGTGAAAGGATCAGGGTCCCATGTAAAGGTTACACATGCCAACCAAGTAAATTTCTCCCATATCGAGCTAGAAAACATGCTCTTAAGAACCCTGTTTTGGTCTAAAACCTCATATCTTGCAAAAATATTCACCATGAAAACATGAAATTTTCCCACAACACCATTACACCCTATTCTAAAATCTCCAATATTCACTTTTCCACAAATAGGTCTAAATATTCACCACCACTAGGACTTGCATGACTAGGCCTTAGGGTTTTGCATGTTCTAGATCACAACCAAGTAAATTATTATAATAACCATACCCAAAACCATTAAAAATGACTCTTCATGATGAAAAAATTATTACATACCTTTATTATGTATCTAATGGCTCACACACACCTACAAGTGACTATCATGCCTTATTAGGCCTCAAACACTAGGATTATGTCTAGTTTAGACCTAGACCAAGTAGGAAAACACCATGACTTTGCTTCCAATCTCTCAAAAGGACCTAACACACTTGAGAAAACATGTCTCACACCCTTGCATGGCTTGGCTCCATGAGCTTATACAGCTCTCAAATTGATGATCATGCCTCATTAGGCCTCTAAGCACCTAGACTAGGTCTAGATGAGCACTGCAACTATGTAAACAACATGTACCTACACTCTGAGACTCACATGAGTGTCTCAACACTCTCTAATCATGTTCTCAAATCCTCTACCATGATCTCAATCCATTATCAAACTCTCTCCATCATGCTCTATCACTTAGGCTAACTAGGTCACCTGATTAGGCCTACTAGGCCAAGTCATTCTCATTGTTTTCACCTTTTCCACCATGTCACACTCTATTTGTTCATCATCATACCAATTATCTTATAGAATCCTATATCATCCTCTTTTCATTAATGATCTTTTACATCAATGACAACACTCAAACTCACACATGCCAACAATCTCCCCTTTTGTCATTGATGGAAAACAACCTAGTCTTATCTCCCTTTTTACATTAATGAAAAAATACCATTTTTTATTTCATGATATCCATCTTCTTCAGCCTCTTTGAAGGATATCTTGGTCGGAAACATCAACCAAAAAACATCATTTTGAGCATACAGACTATTTCTCTTCTTTGACTTTTTAGGCTTGACTTGTCTTGAAACATTTGTTCAGCAATCTTGAAGAGACCTTCATAGCACACACACATGCCAAAAATATATTAATAAGTGAAACATCCTAAAACATTATTCTTACCTCCTTTTTACATGTCTAGTTGATAGATACTCAAATATAGACCTAACTCTTCTCAAATACAATATATGAGCAACTTTAGGACTGAGATCCCTAAATCGGCTTTTAGTGCAAATTGGCCCAAGTTTACATTTCTCTAGAAGCCCTTACACAACATGAAATACTTCCTTATAGCTCCCCCTAGGTTCATACTTTCCATATCTAATCGAAAACACAATCATATGCATTACCTTGCAATAATCCATTAGAGATGGATCACCCATGCTTCACAATCCTGAAGCAACTTTATAGTATTCATAGCCTCCTTTGTATAGTATTATGACATTATTGATTATAGAACTTTCTCTTGTTTTCAAAACCCATGCGGATTTCATTATCTCGGTCTAATCAGGCCTTCTTTCCATCTAGAACACCTAATTCAAGGTAAAAACTAGCTCCCACCTCCAAGGATAATCCTCCATAGACCTGTAGCTTGCTATTTTGGTCAAAACCATCTTACAATACCCTTAATCAAATTGCACCATTCACTCATGGTATAAGGAATCAATCAAACCAACCCTTAACTTTTCATATTCTTATAATAGTGATCATTCAAGCTCCTCCTCACCTTATGTTTACATAAAAAATACCATGGACTTTCATGCAAAGACCGAGATAGTACATTTTAGCCTCAAACATTATAGAAACTTCAATGAATCAATATACCTTGTCTTTTCATAAGATTTTTCCATGTTCTTGTACACACTAATGTCATTCTTTCTTACAAAGTATTCATGTCATCTAAAACTCCTACTTAAAGTTCATAGACAACTCTCCCTACCTCAATAGGTCTTCATAGGCTTGTATCTCTTCATTGTGGTACAATACAACCTACACTACCTTGATAAGGTGTAACATTTACTCAAAACATGAGATCATTCATACAAGTCCTGTAACATACCTCTCTTCACATTTCAAAGGTAAACTATCAAAGTAGTACTTAGGATCCCCCTCAAACCTCGTAGACTTTAAGTCTTTACACAATCTCCTTAGAATTATATCAAAGTGTGTAATCTTATTTAAGCTTGTATAGCTTTACAAAACATCAAAACTTTGTATATCCTTTTTGTTTGAAACACCACTATAGACCTCAAATACACACACATACTTGTAACCTTGCTAATTTTGCATGAAAAACTCACTCTTCCACTTTCAGATGCAGATCTAATCATGCTTGTGTTCCTCCATACTTCTCTCAAGATGCAAGAATACTCTAGAGACACCTCATTCATATCCAAATCTTACATGCATAGGCTTATAACTATCCCTATCAACTTGAAAAACTTATTGGCTTTCATAGTCTTGATCATGCTTCAAAATTCCTCATGTTACTTTTATGATGCCTAAAATTTCTTGATACACTTCAAACTTGAACCAAGAACTAAAATATCACCTTGTAGGCACAGTCAAATCATGAACATACATGGAAGACATTATTTCTCCTTGTGTCGATAATCTAAATAATCCATCATACGGGATGAATGACTTTCCCTTCATAAATCTGACCTCCTTATTCACTATCAACACCTAAATCATCTTCAAAACATGTTGAATACCTTCAAGCGCTTTAATAACATCTCTTGACTTAATGATATCATAGCTATAGTTTCATTCCTCAACATACGAGATCACTTGAAGCCATAACAAGATCCATTTACAATTTCGGACCATGAAAACATCCTTTTGATGTATCTACACACTTGGAACTAACATCATGCTCTGATCATAGAACTGAATTCTTCATGGTTTTCTTATATATGTTTGTTATAGCATCACCATTCTTCACAAATTTTATTTGACCTTGAACTTCTCATATAAAGTACTTCACTTGTATTTATCTTACACTCACTCATATTAACCATACAAGATTCATGAAGCATGAAAACTCTAGAGACATTAAAAACATGACTTAACAAAAACATCCCTAGTATATAGACTCATATACTTATCCTCATACCTATGACCATGCATTTCCACTAAAAAACACATCATCTAGGATTTACATACCTATCATGCCTTGTACACTCTTTAAGAAACACTTATATCTTTAATATGAACATGTTTGTTACATCTCAACATGAATCATGAGCCAAAGATACACCTTGCAAACTCAAAATACTACTAAACATACACGAAAAGCATCATTTCACCTTGTATCTGATGGTTTGATCAATTCATCATACAAATTATTGACTTGCACTTCATGAATCTAGCATCCTTGAATCATGGAACTACCTTAAACACCTTCAAGACTTATTTACATCCTTCAAGAGCATAAAAACATACCTTGACACCATGAAAACACTCCTACACTAGCATACTCCAAACTTAATCATCTCCCCTTCTTACAATGCTTCATATGGATGATTATGCCTCTAAGAAGCCTATTAGAGACATATACCTTCATAATGGATCTAGAAGAACATCTTGAAGAGGTCCCAAGCCCTATTTGACACTTGAAACTCACCTCTTTCTCCTTGTTTATGATATACACTTTGATAACTTCCTTGATTTTCATCCATCTCAACTTTTAGTAGAACTCTATTATTCACTCTAGGCTCCCATGACCTACCTTGTCTTCTTTCCTACATTCTAGAGTCTAAAAACTTCTTGGATTGCCTTGAAGGGCCATACAATTATCTAGAAACATTTCCAATACTATTGCAATTGAAGCACACAAATCCACTCCTACCCTTGTAATCTTCATTACCCCAATTCTAACATAAATATTCATATAAAAATACCTAGCAGTATGACCTTTCTCATGATAGTTGTAGTATATCACATTATTTGATAGCTTAGTCCTACTATCCCTACATGGGTGCTCATATTTGATAAACCTACTACACTCCTTAGCCCTATGTCCTAAATCCATTACAAGTGAAACAATAACCATTAAATGATATTTCATACCTTGAAGCATTAGGCTATTGTATTGACTTTGTCTTAACATTGTCTATGGCACCTTTCTCATTTTGTTCTTTTTATGTTTGGTCCTTCAAATCCTTTACTTGTAATAGTTTCTTCTTGCATCACCTCTTTTCCTTTGAGGTATTCTTTAAACCCCAAACCTATCTTATCACCTACATACCTTTGACTAACAACAAAAACATCAAGATCCTTGGTTCTCTTCTCAAATTTCTAAAAACACTTAACTCTATTGAATGCATCAAATAATTCCCCCTTAAGAAGAATCACCTCTTCTTCTTTAGATTACAAGTTTAGATTCATGGAGCTCATATTCAGACTTTTCTCTATCCAAGTTTTTCACTATCTCAATGAATTTCTCTCACAGTCCCAATGTTTCTCCTCTAGATCCTTGACTTGATATATCAGCTTCTTGTTGTTTTTCTCAACATGTTTTAGGTAAGTTTGAATACGCATTAACTCGGTCTCAAATCATATTCTTCTTCTTCTTCAAATTCCCTACAAGAATCGGATATGAAGTCACCCAAAAGTGTGGAACCCTCACTTTAGACCTCATGGCATCCTTGGTCATGAATAAGACCTCATCTCCAACATATTCATGCTCTGATTTAGATTTAGAATCTAAAACAATCATCACAACATCTTGCTTTCAAATGAACAAGTTTCTTCCTTTGAGTAGAAACTCTTCTTGAACTTTTCTTGTAGTCAAACTTCTTGAAGTTCTTATTTCCTTTACTATACTTTTGATTTTTCTTGTCATGATCATCTTCATGATCTTCATCACTTTATTTTTCATGCCTATGAGGAAACTTAGCATAAAAATGACCTACTTCACCACAATTGAAACATTTAAAAGGAATCTTACCTTTATACTTTCAGAGCCAACCTTCAATCTTCTAGTAACCATTACAAAGAGTTATTCATCATCAATCTCAAGAAGCATCACCATCATCCTTAACCTTCTTGCCCTTTGTCTTCATCTCATTTTTGAAAGCAATCTCCTTCTTGACTAGTTTAGATTCAACAACCCTCATTTCATATGCAGTCAAGGTTCCATGCAACTCATCCATTGTCAAAAGAGTCAAATCCTTGGCTTCCTCAATGCAAGACACTTAAGAGTCAAATTGAGAGTTAGATACCTTAATACTTTTTACACAACTTTTGCACCACAACTTCTTCACCTAGATATTTCATGGTGTTGACAACCTTGTCAAACTCTAAGTAAATATGCAGCAATGGACTCTTCTTCACTCATTTTTAAACCTTCAAACTGATTTATGAAAGTTTGAAGGTTAGCTATTCTTACCTTGAAATATCCTTCATAAAGAACCTAAATTTTCTCCTAAATTACTTTTTCTAATGCGTAATGCATAACCTTCACAATTTCAAGTTCATCTAGGCCACACATGATTGCATTCATAACCCTTGAGTTTTCATTATTCATCTTATTGTCTGTAGTAATTGTTGGGGGAGTTACAAGAGTTGTATCACCATACAACACATATTTCCAAATTCAAACCCTAAGGACATGATGTGAGTCCTCATCCTAAGACTCCAAAATCATAGTTTATCCCATCAAACAAATGTTCCTTGTTGGAAGATGTGTCACTCTGTTGACAAGTCATTTTAGTGATTCAAAGGATCTCCTTTCAAGTGATTAAAATTTTCCAAAATGACTTTCTTTGATACCAATTGTTGGAAGTACAATGGACTAAGAGGGGGGTGAATTATTCCTTCAAAAACCTTAACCAATTCAAATTATCTTTCATAAACCATTTAACATTCAATCATTCATTAATGTGACCTTAACAACAAATAAAAACCATCCACAAGAGCATAACCACAAGAGAGTACACAGGAACAAAAGATGTAAGTGGGAAACCTTCAAGGGGAACAAAACCCACTGAAATTTTGATTTTATAACACAAATAAATAGAATTTAGTGAATCTCCAACTTTGCAAGGAGCACCTACCCCTATTTTAATAGAGCATCAACCCTACAAGGAGCACCAACCCCTAGTTTAGTGAGGCACCAACCTCACAAGGAGGATACAACCCCCTAAGGTGATTAAGCACCAACTCAACCACCTTTAGATGAAAACATGTGATGTATTGTTGCAGCTACAACTGATAGAGATCAAAAATTCAGCTCACGCACCTTCAATCCCTCTTCAAATTCACCTTCTTCTACTTTGCTCAAAATTACTCTTCCATGGACTGATTTGACTAATAACCATTTACAAAATCTCTTCAACAATATTCAGGAATTCACACACTCTCTTAGCTTTGTCTTGATTCCTTTGAATCACTTTCACTCTCTCACCTAGCTCAAACTTTTTCCCCTTTCAACACTAGTTCAAAATGAACTATACATGCACTTTAATACATGACTCAACTCAAAAACATAACTAGGTAGGCCTTAACCCAAGATTTCAATCATACAAACATCATATAAAATCATGATAATGACCCATGTAGGTTGGTAATGCACCAAGACACAAGACAAGCCCAACTAGGCTCAAAACAAGTAATTCTCCTTCACCGAGCTCATCAAGGACTTCAAACACATTCATCAATCCTTTTCATGTCTTCAAAGGCTTAAAACATGTCCAACATACCATATCAACATCATCAACCTGATAAATAACCTTTGCATCAATCATTTTCTTCATATCACTACCTTGTAGGATTGTTTCCTACTCAAATCAGGCACCTCCAAGAACAAGTCACCAACAATGAAGCTCAATATCACACCAAAACACCTCAACTATCCATATAGCCACTATTGTAAATAAACTAACCTTTATAACATCACCATTCATGATAGACTTCATTAAACATCCAAAAATGCAAATGGAGCCACTTCTCCTCTTTAGCAAACTAAACTACCCAGGAAGAAATTTTGGAAACTCAAATGGTTTGCACCCTTGCTGACACATTTAAGACCTCTAAATGCATTCACTAAGAAAAAAATTCATCCTTCTTCACTCTCAAGTATATATCTAACATCAACTAAGCCGAATCATTTTCCTTCTACATCAATATTCTCACCAAACCCTTATTGTCCTAAACTATTCAAACTAGGTCACTTGTGACCTCAACCATGCCACCTCAACACACTTTCATATCTCAAAAAAATGTGAAACTTGTCACAAGAGATGTCAAAAACACCTCAATGCCCTTAGAATTCATCATCATGCCCACAATTTCTCAAGCACTTCCATTCACCAAGCCTGTTAAAACTACCCTTTTGGCCCAAAACTAGTCAACCTATTTTGACCTATGCAGGTCATCAAATGGCCTCACCAAGATCTGAAATTACTTCAAACATGTATATTATCTCCCATAGACCTCATAAAGACTAAATTATACATAGGGTCTAATGGAAAACTTGAAAGAAAATCCTTCTTTCTTTGAAATAAGCAAATTTGAGTGGGCTCCACTCACTATCATGAACTCTAACCACCACCATCTGAAATTTGGTAGAGTACTCTCAAACATCTAGTCATCAAATTTGATGATCCAATCCATTATGGGCTCATACCATTAAATTTTCTTCCATCGCTAGAAAACTAGGGTTTTTGGAGGGTTTTGACCTTCTTAACAATTGTTCATAAAAGATAGACCCTCGTTAACCTCAATCAAACTCTAAACCCTTTGTATCTCCATGATACATCATCCCTAAAAGGCTTAGTGGATAATTCAAAGGTTACACATGCCAACCAAGTAAATTTCTCCCGAATGGAGATGGAAAACATGCTTAAGAAATGTTTTGGTCTAAACCTCATATCTTACAAAATATTCACCATGGAAGCCTCAAATATTTCCCACAACACCATGACACCCTATGATAACATCTCTAATGCTCACTTTTCCACAAATAGGTATGCATCTTCACCACCACTAGGATTTACATGACTAGGCCTTGGTGTTTTGCATGTTTTAGGCCACAACCAATTAAACTATCACAGCAACCATACCATAAACTAACTCTTTATGATGAAACAAGTATGACATAACTTCATGAGTGTCTCGCAACGTCTCACACACACCCACAAGTCACTATCATGCCTAATTAGGCATCCAAACACTAGGATTAGGTCTAGTTTGGACCTAGTCCAAGTAGGAAAACACCATGAATATTCTTCTAAGCTCTCCAAAAGGATCTAATGCACTTGATACAATATGTCTCACACCCTTTGTTGTCACCCATTCTGAAATCATGAAATTTTTTGAAAAAATTTATAAAAAAATCGGCTAAGTGACCTTTTGTCCTGATGCATTCACCTCTCTGAAGTTCTTTAATGTGAAAACTTTCAAGAGTTAATTTATTTCGAGCTATTTTAGGGTATTGTGTCTTTTGCGGGTTGTGAAAAAATTAGATGAACAAGTTCCTCCAGGCCTTCATTTCTCTGCTTCCCTGATGTACCCGCAATTCATTAAGTCTTAGTGTTGTGCGGCTTTCCCTTTCACCTGCAAAAGCAGTTCTATCGGGCCCCTTGTTCCCCGATTCCCGGTTCACCCTCAATACTCTACATGGAAATGTTAATCATATTTTATAAGCCCAAGTGGTACGGTTCCGTTCTTGCCTTTGTTCCCTGCAATGTGTTGTTCCCAATAACCTTGTTTCTTCCCCAAGCTCTCAATGACTATGTGTTGTGGGTATGACGGATATTTTGGAACTCATGGAACTTGTGTTTGCCCTGTCCCTTGCTCCCCACAGCCTTCAATCTTCTGCAACTCATAAAAACCCTATATAGTGCGGAGATTTCAGTGATTTTGTGAACCTATGGTACTTGTTCTCTCAGGCCTCCAGTTCACTGAAATCCTGATCCAGCCGACACAAGCCTAGGTGTAGCAATTTTTACAGGATTTCTTCCATGGAAAAAAGTTTTGAAAGATTATAAGTCCCGATGAATTTGTTTTATATGAGTGCACAGGGAAAAATGTAATTCTTAGTAGAAAATTTAAAGGGGAATATATGTGGAGTGACACGAAGCCAGGATAACGAGACTCCTTATGTACGCAACATAAGTAGGACTTGGAAAAAGGATGCTCTGAGAGACAAATTGAAGGAGTAGGGAATATAAAATGTTGAGGAGTTAACTTAACGGATGATCCAAAGCATGAAGGAATGAATAGAATATTTTCATTTTTGAAGTTCAACTGTCACCTTGATGTTACAAATGCTTTTAAAAAATTCATAAATGAGATGTTTCCTTTGGTGTTGATTTTTGTGCCAAGGTTGCATTTTCCAAATCTATTAGGGCATGGTCCCATGGAGCCGCTACAGGAGCTATTTTTCAGAAGCAGGTGGTCCCATGCACAATATTTCAACCAGCTACAGGAAACAATAGAATCTCGCCCTGGAAATTAGGAGCTCCGCATTTTTGGCCCGTTCAACTTAAGGGGTCGCTGAAGAGGGGGGGCTGACCACTTCCTGCTACAGTTTAGGTGTTTTTCTGTCCATCTGGCAGCACACATGCATTCCCGCCACTTTTTTCTTGACAATTTGGAGGGAAATTTTCTGTTTATATACCTGCATATCAACATTATTTGTAAGCAGTGCTTTGGAGGTGGATATGTGAACAGAGCCGCTATCATCTTGCAGTGCTTTGGAGCACAGTGGGCAGAATCCTGGCGAGTTGCAGACAGTGGGCAGAATCCTCCTGACAAGTTGCAGACAATAGTAGAATTCTGACAAGTTTGAGGTAAGTAAAATAAATTCATTGCCATACCATTCTCTGTATATAATGCTCAAACAAATCCAGTTTTATTCCTTGGACATAGCTTTTTAAATGCATATAACACTAGTTTGGAATCATTAGGCAAACACCAAATATGTATGTTGCTCTGACAGAGATGTTCTTTTTTGGATTTTTGGTCTTAATCCTATTAGTCATGGCAACAAAGAAACTCCTGGTCCGCCTAAAGCCGTGAGGCTAATATACGGCTACGATAGAGGTCTTCTCTTTTGTATTCCCTGGTCTTAATCCTATTACCCTTGGCATTTAAAGTGAATGATTCAAAGAGCAAAGAGAAAAGAAGAGACATTTCTTTATAGGTTTTGAATCAATATTATTATGTTGATATTCCAAGAATGTGGCTCTTTTGTTGTAATATGCTTTGCATGCACCACTCAGAACATGAAGAAGCAAGTAGTCTTTGAGATGCATTCATCAAACTTAAGGCTTGCACATAAAACATAGCCCTTACATGTTGCGCTAATGAGACACAACCACATTCCTTGTCGAATTAGTGGAAAACAATGAATGATCTAGACTATTGAAAATATCAAGCGAGGCATGAAGAACAAAAGCAAATTTTGAACTCCGCTCACAATGCTTTTCGAGCTTAAGTACTTGAGTCTCTAACAAATACAACCAAGAAAAAATGTCATAAATCGAATAAAACAACACGAATACAAGTCTTTAAATAATGCAGCAACACATTCAAGGCTACATAGTGATAAAAGATAACACTTTACTCGATCTAGCAATATAACGGTTGTGCCCACATACTGTTGTGTTATGCCCAAGTACTGGATTCTATTTTGAGATCACTCACAACAGTGGTCTGACCTAAAGCACTATTTGTGGATATAAACCTTATCCTGTTCATGGACTGAGAGATGTAGACCATTGCGGTTTGTTGGAATATATAGGAAGTATTGACTTCCTGCCACGGATTTGTTCAAAGTAGATTCCTGCAGCTGGTTATTTGGTGTTAAAGTTTTCCCTTATTACTGAAATTGAACTTCATGCAGTAACTTATGCAGGCACTTCAATGGATAAATCAAGCTATCTGGAGCTCAATTTCAGTAAGAGTGTTGAGATTAAGCTGGACTTGAGTACCTGTGTTGAAATTGTAACCCACATGGTTATGATAAGTTGAATGTTTAGGTACACTGTGGATCTCTATATCCCAGTTCAACCGATACCCTGCTAGAGAGACACATAAGGTAAATGTGGGATTGTTTCAAGCTTCTTGTCTATGGGGGTGCATTTCAGTCCTGTTAAGCACATGCATCTTGCTGATCTACTTATCTATTTTCTTGTGACGTCCATTCAACTTTCTGGCTTAGGAGAGAAAACCAATATGAGTAATCTGCATGTAATGCTGATATTCGGTTTACAGGGTTCTGTAAACTTGTGGGTATGGAGTCCTGTCAGTGCATTGTCAAAATTTATATGATATTTTCCTTCATTTAGATCCCGAACCTGAGGGTGAAGTACACAATGCATTGTTGGGTCATGGATCAAATTTACAGGCATCATGCCTATGGTATGATCTGCACCTACAACACTCGCTACTCTAGAAGAGTAGAAGAGTAGATTACTAGGTAAATGTGGATGGAGTTGCATCTTTGATGGCCTTGAATTTCTCTTCTCATGCACAAAGTTTTCAATTAGATCATCCACCATTTCAATATTGAATAAATATTGTAGTATATTAGTGAATCACCATGCATAGGAACGTAGAAATTGAAAAAAATGCGAGTCTTCAAGGTGAAATCTGTTTTTGTTGATGGTTTTCCAGCAACTTGGTATGGGGAGAATTTTTGGGAGAAATTCAAGAAGTACGGTGACATTGAAAATGTCCAACTTGCACATAATATGTCTTCTGCCAAGCGTAAAGATTTTGGATTCATACATTTTAAAACTTGTGAAGCAGCACTGACATGTATTGAAGGTGTCAACAAGAATGAGCTATCTGAAGGAAATAATTTTAAATTAGTAAGATCATACTCTCGTGGGGACACCTGCCAATGTCAAGTAATGAAAACTCCATCGCAGACAGTGTTTCAAAACAATCCCATATAAAATATTTCGAGCCCCTAAATAGAGATGATCGGGTCGATTCAAATAGATAACAATATTCATCGAGTTACAATGAAAGCATATGATAAAATATGGATGTGAATCAATTTCATGTGAATTTTTTAATAAAATGCTCCAAACAGCTAAGCAGGGTATATGACAAGAAAAAGTGGATGAAATCCAGCAATTGAACAAAAGAGTGAGGAATCGCTATATACTTTACACGAGGTAGAACGTAGGATGGATGGATCTTACAAGAGTTATTGAATCACTGCACAAAATTTTGAAGATATGCGCAACCCAGGACCTCCACGCTATTTCTCGTGCCCCACCATTTCGCGCACTCACGTATGAAACCATATGGCGCCGGTTCCTTTTAAAAAACCACAAACGGAAATTTGACGGAAAAGGAAACAACGTATTACATTGTTACCTATATAGGTAACAACGTAATACGTTGTTTCCCTCCAAGATAATGTTGGTTGCGAGAGTTAAGGTATGGTGCAACATTTTATTTCTAGGCATATATGAGACATGTGGTTGCGAGGAAGGTCCATATATGAACATGTAAAGGCTCGTCAATTAGTTGACAAAATGTGTAACCGATAACAAGAAGAGTCTCACAAGGACATTATCAAGTGAGGTCCATGACTATGAGGCTCTTTTGTCAACCTTCAGCAATAAGCAATAATAGTCAAAATCTAGGAAGGATTTATGCACCCTTGTCAATATCCATTAATTTTGCAAGAGCTTCTAGAGAAAGACTAGCACCTCTAGGTGACTTGAAGCTCCAATTACATCTTTACAAGGTTTGGCTTCTTCTCTTTACCAGAAATCTGAAGGCAGCAAAGCAAGAAGTGAATTTGGTTATGAATATTGCCCGCGGGAGGGATTCATCAACAGTATTTCTCCTGAAAGCTCAGTTGAAGTATTCTCATAGTAATCGTCGTAAAGCCATAAAGCTTTTGACACACTTTTATTAACATCTCGTAATGTAAGGAATGTCATGTATGCTTTGGAACAATCTTGGTTGTATTTGACGATGCATTCATGAATGATGTATTCGACCCCACATAATGCATATGTTATTCAGGACAGAAATCCTTCTTGCAGGTCATATAGTTAAGATTTATTGTTTCTGAGGAGTTAGCATGCTTCAGTTATATTGTATCACACATGCATTATAAAATCAAGATCAATGAATATTATCCTTGACTCTGCAAATCATCATCGGTGATGTCTTTAATGAAGATATTCGATATTTATGCCTATTTGGAAAGAAATGTATCTAGAATAATAAGATGAGAGAATTTGGCCAGTTACATCAGGCTATTGGGCACGTATTATAATTATTTCACTCCTATTTGTTTGACAAAATACCTCAAGAAATGGAAAAGTGGAATGGCAAGCCTGATATATTGGTTGCTTGTGTTGGAGGTGGTTCAAATGCAATGAGGTGGTTTAATGAATTTCTTGTTGATGAAAATATGGACGTATTAGTGACTGAGAATTTTCCAGAAGTTGTAGGAGAATATCAAATTCAAGCCAAGATGATCAACAAATGCCTTCCTTGTAGAAAACCTCAAGGTTAAAATAGATAAAATTAGCAGAAGTAAGGTTTACAGAGAGTGACACTAAAACAAAACATTTATCTAAACAGCTATCTGAATTGAGGTGGTGATGGTAGCAGAAATTTTTGGTCTAGAATTGGTGCAGCATTAGCTGGTGACAAGAACCTGATAAATCTCGATGGCATAGAGAAAGTCTTTAAAAGACCATTAATTAATTCAATTGTGAATTAATTGGAAATGTCATTTTTGTGTAAACTATGATAAAATATCATAACATGTAAATGTACAATGTATTTAATTAATTTGTTCATCAAATTAATTAAAATACCATAATTTGTAAAACTCAAGTTGAGTTAATTTAAGGTTGGTGACGGGTTAGTGATAGCCTGTGTTAAAAGTAGTTTTATAACTACTTTTAGGAACCAAATGCCTATAAAAGGCTGCATTGTAGTTATAAAAGGGGATGCCTTTCATTCTCATGTTCGGGAGAAAACTATTATATCCATGCATTTTGTTGTTGTAACTTTGTGTACACAGATTATACCTCATGAATACAAATTTTCTCTATGGTGCTTTAATTATTATTAATTATCAAATTTGTTATTCTATTTGTGGTTGAATTGTTAATATTGCTTCTTCTTCATAGTGTGATTGATGCTTAGGTGATCAGACTTTGTGTTGGATATCAAGGTATGTGGACTTTATGCCATATCAGCATATTCTGAAGGATATGAAGAAATTTTTCTTCCGCATTTCACACTCATTGTATTCCTTTCACCAGATAGAGAAGTTCTCCTTTCTCGTCCAACAAACCTTATAAGGTAATCTTGTATGACCAAGAAGGACTAGTGTGTCCTTGATAGAAATATTTGTTAAACTTTGTGTCTCGAGTTTATCCATCTTTCCTAACACCTATAGGGTTGTGTTTTTTCCCCTCATTCCTCCTTACTCTCTATATTTTTCCTTCCCAAATTTTCTGCCATTTTGTGTTTTCCAGTTAAAAGCACTAAAAATATAAAAATTACATCATACGAGGGAATTGCCCCTCTCACAAAGCAGAGGAAACTTCACCCTGTCTAAAGGTGAATTTTCATACTCAAAGTGACAAAAATCCAACCAACACCCATGCATGCCTCCATGATCTTACATAGCTCTCAAGCTGATGATCATGCCTCATTAGGCCTCCAAGTACCTAGATGAGAGCACCTCGCAACTATGTCCACAACTTGTACATGCACTTTGAGGCTCGCATGAGTGTCCAACACTCTTAAATCATGCTCTCAAAGCCTCTACCATGCTCCTCAATCCATCATGTAACTCTCTCTATCATGCTCTATCGCCTAGGCTAACCAAGTCACCTGATTAGGCCTACTAGGCCAAGCCATTCTCACTGTTTCCACCTTTTCCACCATGCAACACTCTATTTTTCCATGTCATCATCATACCAAGCATCTTCTATAATCCCTAGATCATCCTCTTTGTCATTAATGAGATTTTACATCAATGACTACACTCTAACTCACACATGCCAACAAAGGTCTTAGATCAAACTCTATCTTACAACCTTGTCCTAGGCCAACCATGGATGTATCGCATGAGAATATTTTCCTCATCCACAATCCAATGTCTTAGAATCATTGATAATAATCATAAATACAAGCATGTGATAGATCCCAACCCATGGAACATCTTCATCACTCATCCTAACAAACCATTATGAATTCCAACCACATAAACTATACGCAAAGGCCCCATATCTTTAATTATATGATTATAAGCTCAAATTTAGTCCAAAGTGATGATGAGCCGAACGAACTCAAAAATACATGTAACAAGATCATGTTACCATAATGTATCATGGATTGGATTCTACCATATCGTTTACCCAAATTTAAATTTCTACCAATTCTTGAACCTAATATTGAAAAATACCCTCCTTTACAATGCTAATGATGCCTCTTAAAAACTTGAGGAGGACATTTATGAATGCAAAAATTGAAATCACCAAATAAAATATAAGTACATCCACCGCTCTCTCCTAGATCATTTAGAAATTTTAGCATAGCTACCAAGGAATCACCCACCTCTTTTGACCATAGTTATACACAAGCATGTACCATATTTCCCTCTTATAATGATAATTATATCATGTCCCATGTTGAATAAATACACCTCAATTTTCTCCACTATAAAAGATTTTATCTCAAATGCATGTTTTCAACGGTGGAGCTAGTGTAGCTAACATGATCACCACTTTTTACAACTTTGATCCTCCCCATTATGAAACTAGAAAAGACAAGGCAAAGGAAACCTTAACTTTATACCATATAGCTAATACACATTTGGGAAAACCCAATTGGGTCATTAAACAAATCCCAAGGTTTTTTTCTAAGAACAAAATTGAAAATTCTACTAATTTTGACCGCATCAACCCTTCTATTGAAAATATAAATGTCATTCGCAAAATATTTCTTTGATACATGGCATTGGTCATCCACTTCAAAAACCCTATATCATCTTGCTGATTCTATCACCACAAAATTATCAATCAATATTCTTTTAATATGGACAATGTCATTAAAAATATCTCGGCCTCTTCTTCCTAGCTAACGTAAATCACTCTTGATACATATATGTCAAGAAAACCAATCCTAATTGTGGTATATTGATAAAAGGTACATAGTAATTAAACTCAATGTTGAATATAATGGTCCCTTACTTATATTTGATCATGATGAGACCATCCTTGAGATACTCCACCCATGAGAGGACCAATTACCTCTCCAACACCATAAATGTCACAACCTTACTAAGAAACATCCTCTATTTTATAACTTTTTTGCCACCATTGACCTTGTCAATGATGAAATCTTGACACTATTTAAATCACAATAACAACACAAACACCAGAGCACAAAGCATTAGGAAATGATAAAAAAACACGGAAGCTAATAGTTGCAAAGGAAGATTGTTAGGCTTTCACACTAGCTATTACACGAGGTGGATCCATTGTGTCGGGTATGGGCTTCCAACCATCATTATCATTTTTTATTTTTCATCCTTAACCTACATGGTCAAAAAAATTCAAGATCCATGGGGATACTTATCTTGAATAGGTGGCGGTGGCACCTGGGGCCACACCTTCCTCCACCAATAACAATATTGGAAACCATGTCACCAACACTACCTTTGTTAGGTGAAGGCTAAAAATAGGAGAGAATCTTTTCACACTTCTTGAGTGGTGATTTCACAATATCCCTTTCCTCCACCTTAAGAAAGTGATAAGTTATGGGGAAATTAGGAATAACTTGACAAAAACATAAGGGAACTACCTCATTGGTTGAAGAGAGGTTGGAAGTGCTCCACCTACAAACAAACCTTCTCAACTTGGATTTGGATTTGAAGCATAACATCGAAATAATAGTTAGTCACACAAAATTCTTTATCCATATCTAATTTATAGAAAATAAAATGGCATCTATCTTTTTAAATGTGAAAAATAATATCAACATGAAAAAAAAGCCAAATTTGGTTGTATTTTGGAGGTATCTTGGAGAAAAGTTTAAACAAGGTATGAATCCATTTCCGAAAAAGTGAGCATAAAGACAAAATCAAAAAAATAAAATTTGATTGGACTAGTTAAAAATTTGAGTTACCTTAAAATTATTGTGTGTAATGTCTATAATGTAACCGATATTATATGATCATAACATCTCGCTATAAAAATTTAAATTATGTATATATCTTTTCTCATCTTGTGGAATTTCAAACTTCATGTATTCTCGTATTATGTGTTTGCTACATTAATACCCTTATTCACTTATGTAAAACTAGATACCCCATAAGTTATTATATTCAAAAAGCATTTTAGTTTTTAAGTTATAACTAGAAGTTGGTGGATTTGATGCCAAACGTTATTACTATGATATACCACTTATCCAAGATTAAGCTATAAAATACCATCATTCACACTGGGATAGTCTTATAGCCATCCCGTGAGTGTGTTCAATGAAAAACATCCATACAATTGCCAAAATGTTTTTATGACTACTAGAGCTATAGAGAACATTTGCAATCATACTCTTAGTGAAAATAACTCAATCTAACATACGGCTCAAGCTTATTTATTATATTTTGGTAATGATACATCTAATCCTACTAGTCCTTGCCCACAATGTGTGACACTTGTACCAATTAATACTATACCTTTACATGATCATCCTATTGATGGGATCATATGATAACATTCCTAATATATCCCTAACTCGAGCTCAAATACTCATATTATTGTACATATTTTCTTGTTTGTTTGTTTTATTTTCTTGATCACGCTCATTTGAATTGACTAATGATCCTTCTATTCTTTTATTTTTTCTTTACATTTATATTTCTCTTCACATTGGTAATTCTTCAAACCCATAGGATTTTACTTTAAATTGTTATGTTTTGTTGGCCCGTGTCCTTCGATTATTCACTTCATTCCATATATTTACACCAGATACTCGATGATGAAACACACACACATATTCTTTTGAGGTACGTTCTTTCTAGTTTACATTGATTTATGATGGAATTCATAGATTAGCTAAAACATTTTATATTATTCTATGTCAAATCTTATGCCCCTTGACCTCTTACATTTTATTTCCCTAGGCCCTTGTTTTCTTTATGGACCCTTGTTGATTCATAGGATAATCATGGTTAATTTGTTCCTTAAACTTCCCAAAACTAATTTCTTATGGAATATCGTTTTGAGAGTTTTTCGATGTCTTTGAATTGAGGAAAATAGACATTGTATTCGGAGATTCAATCCACTAAATTTTCCCTCCAACTTGCAAAAAAAATTGAGTGCAAGTTGCACAATGTTGATGTGGCATGGCGTGAACGTGACAAGTGGAAAAATGTTGGTGCAATAAGTGTCAAAGGTGTCAAGAGAAAAATATGGTTCATAGCCTCCAGTCTTCAACAATCAAGGTGGGTCACACATAATATGTTAATTAAGGGCCCTATAGCTAATGGGGTCCACTCTTTTTCAAGATAGGGAATGTCTTGCCTTTCTTCATGTCGCATCGCATGTGATTTTGGATATATAGCTCATTAAGGTTCACATTTTGGTGCATGTGGGACAAATTTCCCAATATTGTCAAATTTCTCCAACCAACTTGCCGAGGTGGAGAACGAGCTACCTCTTCATATTACTAGTTCAATTCTAAGTCATCCAACTTGATAGCCATCTCGATAGACAACTCAAGCGTTTAACTTTCCATACAACTCACCAATGAATTACCTAATTCAAAAAATTCCACATCATATAACTTGTGACTTATCCAAATGGATAGGTGAATTGTTGTAATGTGATCCGTGGATGAGGCTCATTACAATGTTCAAGAACCAAAATAAAGCACATACATGGTCAGCAACCACGTGAACCAATATAACATCGGGATAATTTAAAACCCCAACACCACCAATTCTCGCTACATGTGGGATTTACCCCACACAAAAGGTAAAACTCAACCTTGCATGTAATAAGCCAAGACTTGAACTTGGGGTGAGCTAGAAAGAGATGAGGAGCCCAACCAACGAGCTTCAGATCTCACCCGTGTTATATAAGGATCTTGGTGGGCCTTAAAGGGCATCTGGTTAGAGGACTCTGTAAGGTCCTAGTCCCTATAATAGATAATTAGTCCCTATAATAGATAATTAATCCCTATAATTAAAGAGAGAAAGGTGTTATCTTATTTTTATGTATGAGTGATGTTGTAAGAAGATAAAGAAAGACATATTTGCCCATTTTGGAGAATTTTTTATCTTGTTTAAGAGAGAGAAAATGTAGGTGAATACCATTTTGTGTAGGAAGATGACACTATGAATTCGAGAGCTAGTTGTGGAGAGTCCTAGATGTGGTATGAGATACTTACAGATCCCATTTTCCCATTTTGGAGATTGATGAAAGAATTTTGTGTTTATTTTACAACATTAATAGGATTGGTTCGTCGTATTTACAAATTCGGAGACATAATCCATCAAGACGAACTCGTTAATTTAGAGAATTTTTCTCCGATTCCTTCATTTGTTGTATTTAATCAATTATGATATGATTTAAAAATTTATAAGCTAATTTACGTAATTGCATATTTTTATGGGAAATTGAGAATGAAAGTGGAATTGGGCGTATGGATTAAATTTGTTGATTACACTTCAACATCATAGTTTATAAGTGTCAAATTTAATCTAGTATGTTAATTTGAGATAATTTAATTAAGTACCCATAAATATGGGAACTGAATCACTTTAAAAATTTACCATTTTCTAATCAAGTTTGGTATCGAGTAGGATTTTCAAGCATTGATAACATTTTTCTCTTAACATTATTGCATTTGTTTCAGTTTTCATTTGGATACATGTGGCAACAAATAACCATGAGCAAGGCTTTGCAACTTGAGGAGCTAGAAGCCATTAACTATCGATTTAAGAAGAGAACTTTGAGCTAAGAAGAAGATGGCATCCCTCGAGAAGGAAAATTAAGGGATCCAAGAAAGATTAGAAACCCAAGGAGAAACCTTATTGGGTTTCATTAAAACAATGTAATTTGAATTACAAGCCAAGGATAAGATCTTGGAAAAATATCAAACTAGTGAGAAAGTGAAGGAGACAAAAAAATCCATCAAGGGACAACCCTCTACTATAGAGGTATAATCATTATAAGTGAGTCACCACATATTCCTTTCTCCCATCATGAATCAGATGCTGATTTTGGTAAATTTGAGATCGTACTAAATGTATTGGATCCAAATTACTAACTATGATGGGTTTTGATGGAAAGGGCCTAAGAATAAATGGCCAACGTATTACAAATCTCATATAGGTAGTGCCCACATTTTTCTTACTTTAGTTAAGTTGTTGAATCTTTACTTCTAGTAGATTTTGGACATGGTTTATAGCTCTATCTGGATATTATGTGATTTCATTTGGATCTTTTGATGGCTCATGTGATGGATAGGGTGCAAAGCGCCAATCTAGTAGTGATTATTATCATAGTTTCATTTCAGCACATGATTTTGGTTTCCAACAATACATGATACAGATTGATCCTATTTGACCTATGATGGATTTATGTTATCATTTCATACTTTGATAGCATTGGTGTATTTTGGCTATAGCATATTATCATGATTATTGTAGTTGGAGCTCATATCTTGCTTAATTATGGATGCACGTTGATAGTATATGATCATCATGGGTTGATATTTATTATTGTGTTGTTAGCATGCTAACCATGATTATTTATTGTCATTATTTACTGGATATATATATATATATTGGGTAGGTATGTTTAATGTTTGTAATGAGTGTGCAGATTACATAGCACAGAGACCATGGGTTTTTGTGTAAGGCGTCAACTCAAGATGCACAAGCGTCGATCGGGTCGAGCCTTCAAGCCTTGCATGATTGATTGTATCCTTGTGTGCATGTTTTGTGGCATAAATTTTAAGGGGCACCATGGGTGACTCCAAAATTTGTAATTAATGTAATTGTGTTTTATTAGTCTTTTGTAAACTAGTTTGGGGGACCTAATGGTCCCCACTTGTATTAGAAGTGTATTAGATTAATTAATTTTGTTTTTAGAAGGTTGGGGTCACATAAACACCCCTTAGGTGGGCCCCACAACCTCCATTCTTGTGCCATTTATCCAAACCCGAAATTGGGCTAAAAGGGCAATTTTTGGAACCTCTTTTATCTTTGGGGGTTCTCTTTTCATGGAAAAGAGCCCTTGGACCCTACCTATGGGTAGGGGGGCTTCATTTCTTGGTCAAATGGGAGTTTTCCCTCCCATTTGACCTCTCACAAGTCACCATTCTTGTAAGAATGGTTGGGTTATGTGTTTCTAAAAATTTGGATGGTGTTTGACTTATTAACATTTAAGGGAATTTGGGGGATTAGTTCTTAAAATGATTTTGTTTTACTCTCCTTTTTATTTTTGGAATCTTGGGTTGGGAAAAGAGAGGGGTGACACATGTCACCCTCTCATTTGGGAGGATATTTTCCTTTCTTCTCTTCATATACCTCCTCATGGAGGAGGAAAAGAGATTTTAGCTTGTCATTTTTACATTTTGGATTTGGGAGTTGAGCTTGGAGCTTTGGCTTTGGAGTGGATTGGATAGCTTAGAGACTTGGAGAGATTTTTGAGGTAGGATTCTTGTGCCTTATTTTGTTTTATTGTATGAATTTGAAGAAGAAAATGGATGTTGTGTGTGGATATGTGTGTTGAATGTTGTTGTATGGTTATGATTTTATGTGTTTAATTTATTTTCTCCATCCATCATGTGTAGTGATGGATTTTGGAGTAGTGTGGGGAAGAGGGAGGGAATTTCCCTCTTTACCACATGGCTTGATGGACAAGCCATGTTGGCATTCTTTATCTTTGTCCCCTCATATGGTTTGAGGTGGGGAAGGTTGTTCATATGGTTTGAACCTCCTTCCCCATCCTTGGAAAGGAAACCCAATGAGGTTTGAAAATCCTCCCAAGGAGGAATTTTGGTGCTTGGGAGGAGAAATAAGGAGGGTGTTTTTGCATGGAGGGATAAGGAGGGCTTATGGAGTTATTTTTATGTGTGTTTCCTATGGTTGGATCACACTTTTGGCATACTTTGATTTCTCATCCACTCTTCCCCATTGGAGGGAAAACATGGAGTTTTCTCCCTTGTGTTTGGTGGTCCTTTTGGTGTTTTGTGTGTTGAAAGTTGTTGCATTGTGTTGTTGTTTCTTGTTCATTTCCCTACCCACTTGTGCATACTTGAGGATTTCTTGTTCTCTCTCCCATGGGCTTGGAGGGAGGATAGCATGTCCTCCACTCTTTGGAGATGGCATGTAATGATGCCAATAGGTTGGGAGGTAACCGGCCCTATCTCCTTGTGATTTGAAGATCTTATGGAATGGAAAACATGTAGATTTTTAGCTTGAAGATTGTTTGAGAAAATTGAAGATTTTGTTATGTTGTTCCCAACTTTTGGGAGGTTTCTTCACTTGGTTTTTAATGGGATTTGTAATTGATGTAATAACCATTGTAAAGGGTTCATCTCTTGGGTTAAATATCTTGTATTTTTCTTTTGTATGAGTTGAGTTGAGCTATCCCTCTTTGTGAATGAATGTTGGTACTTTGTAAGCTTGATGTATTTTGTTGGAATGACCTTTATTCTTGTTATGGAGTATATTGAAACTTACTTCATCATGTTGTAAAATTTTTCCTATTTTTACCTTTGAAAAGGTGGTGTAAACATTGTCAAAAATAATTAGTTATGTTTCGATTCCCTTCTTGAGAATGAATAAAAATTGTGTTGAAATCTTACTCCTTTGATATTGAAGAAGAACTTACGATTTTGTTTGTAGGAACAAAGCAATATAGTAACTTGTAATTTCTATGTGGAAGAAACTTATTTTCTTGCTTTGTTTATGTTTCATTTAAACAAATCATAATGAAAGATTTGGGATAGGTGGTAGTCCTTTGGAAAATATGTTGAAATAAATATTAATTTTAGCCTTTTGTATGTTATACTCAATGCAAAATGAAAGATAGATGAAGGTTGAAATTCTTGTAGAAGCATATTGATAGGTTTGGGATTGGATGGAAAGTTACATTATTTTATGGTTTGAAAGAAGGATTTAAGGAAAAAGTATTGAATGTGGAGTTCCCTAAACATTATTATTCTTGTTGGTAAAGAGGAGATTCATACTTATGATATTTGGGATTTAGCAAATGTTAGTTTTATTAGCATAAATAAAGTAAGATAGTAGAGTGATATTTAATTAAAAGGAGCACTAATATTGTTAAGCCCTTTTGTTCTTTCCTTGTTCCAAATTGTTGGTACCAATAGTCATCTAAAAATATGTGTATAGTTAAACAAATATTTCTCTTCATTCTTGAAATAAACTTAATGGAAATGAAATATATTTGGGCCATATAGTAAATGTTTTTCGTTATTATTGTTGTTAAGTTTTTGCAACCGCTTTGTGTAAGAGTCATTTTTCATCCATTGACTCGTGTGTGTGTGTGTGTGTGTGTGTGTGTGTGTGTGTGTGTGTGTGTGTGTGTGTGTGTGTAAAATCATCCTTTTAAAAATAAAATAAAATAAATAAAGACAACCTAGAATATTCTTAAAAACAAAAATTATATTCTTAACAAAAGATTTGGGGAGGAGGGGCCGAAACCTGTGCCCCGCCCCCACCATTTTGAACCCCAACCTCCTTCCAAATACATGGCCACGGGCCAATGGGCAGAGCTCCCTCTCCCTAGTCCTCTACGGCTATACGGCCACCTTTGGTCGCACCTAAATCTACACAACATACCCAAAGTTTGAAATTTAAAAATAATAATAAGAAAATTAAAACAAGATATATATATATATATATATATAGAGAGAGAGAGAGAGAGAGTTGAATCGAAATCCCCTTCAAAAAAATGGTATATCTAATACCCAAAACCAGAAAATAATCTGGTAAAATGATTTTTTTAAAATTTAAAAGTTGTAAAACCCTAAATAGGGTAGAAATGAAAAGGAAGGAAAGAATTCATGAATCTTCTTCCCAACAACCTACACAAACAAAAGGAAAACAAAACAAAATGAAACAATAAGGAAGAGAAAAGAAAACATAAGATAATATTTAGGGTTGTAGGAGAATCCCTAAAATATATGGCTATGATTTGATTGATCCAATGGCCAAAATTCAACCCTACCCTTTTTAAGTTTGGGAATTAAGTGGGAAGTGTTAAGGTTTATTTCATGGGGGAGATAATTAAGTTTGTGTAGGGTGATTTTAGTTCATGGGGTGAATATAGAATAGTGAGTGGTCTTAGGGAATTGGGTTTAAAATAAAATACCTTAATTTATTATAGGGATATACAGTGGTGTGAATTTTTTAAATGGGGAAAACTATTTAAAGTGAGCACCTTAGGGGAAAACCTTTAAGATAAAATATTTTATTTTGTGAGAAAATGCTATGGTGTCATAAGGGGATAAAAGGAAGTTGTTTAAGATAAAATACTCAAGTCTTAATTGAGAAATAACTTCGTGAGGTAGTATAAAAGAATTTTTCTTGGGTGTGATTGGGTCTATTAATTGTAAAGGGGTGATAATTATTAAACTAGACTTTAATAAGTTAATAAATTAAATAAGGTTAATGGTAAATAAAATTATTTCTAGACAAGGTGACACCATAACCCGTAACCTTAGGACAACTTAGGAATATTAAATATGTCTTTTTTTAAAAAAAATTAGCCTGAATTTTTAGTAGTTTTAAGGTGTATTTTAGTCAAATAAATTGGGGCATTACAATGAGTCACCACATATTCCTTTCTCCCATCATGAATCAGGTGTTGATTTTGGTAAATTGGAGATCATACTAAATGTATTGGATCCAAATTACTAAATATGATGGGTTTTAATGGAAAGGGCCTAAGAATAAATGGCCAAGGTATTACTAATCCCATACAGGAAGATGAAAGACCTCACTATGCAGGTTTAGGATATGGAAATGGTAAGAGAGAAATTGGGGAATGCTCCAAAAAAAGATGAAGCTAGACACGCTTCAAGAGAAGAACCTATACCACTAGAACTCCAAAATCAGCCTATTCAACGTAAAGACAATATGTGTTTTGTCAATCTTACTAATGAGGGTGTTGTTTCTTTTAATATTGTTTGGCCTTATAAAATGATTTTGTGAGCGAGTGAAATTTAACGAATGAAGCGCCTTATAAACAAGGTGAAAATTTTGTTTCTCTGAAAAATCTTGCACAAGTAAAAGTCCTAAAAAAATTGGGCATGGTAAATACTCCAACGTGCACTTCGACTATGCAAATGATGGTCAAGGTACACAAAATTTTTGGTATTCATTTCCATGGAATTATTAACCACTATGTGGCCATGTGCTTAAAGAGGAAATCCTTAGAAAGATGGATTAACAAAGGCTACTCTCCAAAACAAATTACGGGAATAGGAAAAACTATTGTACTCATTGTCGGAGCAATAGACACTAGATTAAGAAATGTTGAAAACTTTAGCCTCAACTTCGTAGGAAGAAAGTGGAACAAAAATCAACAAGCCAATCCCACGCGGAAAATCGGCCTATCCGGTGAAAACCCACAAAGGAGCATCTCACAAAGTGGGTCGGTAAGACATTGTTTTCCTTTTATGGATATCCTAATTGCATAGCTGAAATTTATTTGGCATGTTTACATTTTTCACCTCCTATTCACAGCTTTTTTGAGTTTCTTAAAACATGAACAAAACTAACTCATTGTTGGAGTTAAATGTGGAGGTAGAAATCAAAGGAGATATCCAGTTGAGAAGAGACGATATGAATAGCTAGTTACAGTGTGTATGACTTTAATTCCCTTTGCATATACATGTTAAAATTAGCATGCTTTCTTACCTTGTTTGTAGCAGTGATAAGATGGGTAAAGAGGTTCTTTGTATCAGATCAATGTTTAAGGTATATAATAAGTATTGTTGTTTTCTGAATGTATGTTGGCATTCTTTCCTTCCATTTGAAAATGTACTTGTAATACATGTGCAATGATTTAAATGCACGTTTGTAAGACCCTATATTGGGAAATATTTGTAATGGAAGAGTATTTTAAAATCCATGTCTATTTGTAATTAAAAATAAGACCCCATTAAAGGAGAACTTGTACAAGTATGTTCCAATGTTAAGACAAGGATGCTAACATACATTCATAAATTAACTACTTTTATTATTGTGTTTTGTTTTGCCTTTGTTGATAATAATGTACAATAAGGAGAATATAAGCATCCTTTCCATCCTCTAAAGTAGTGCATTGGCTAAGAAAAATTCACAAGAAAGATATCAATACTTCATGAGTACAGAGGGTCAAATGGCAGATAGGAGGGAGTTTGTGAAACTTCTTCATCGTCTCGGTTACAAGTTCAATTTGGGACAATAAGATTCTAAAAATGAGAAACAAAAAACTTTCTGGTACATTCTAAGACAGGCCCTATTGGGAGACCCGACTTCATAATAGAAGAGATGGTCCCTGTTGGGATAGACAACTTCGTAATGGAAGAGATAGCCCCTATTGGGAGATACCACTATGTCATGGAAGAAATAGCCCCTATCGAGAGAGATAGCGTTGTACATACAAAAACAACACCGCACAGAGAGAGAAAACCTCATACAGAGAGAGATAGCCACCAATGATAGTTAATCAGGGTGAGAAGTTAAATTTTCCTTCTGATGATGTTTTTCTCCGGTGGTACTTAACAAGTTACTGGGGAAGATATTCTACTTTGAAATGAAGGAATTAAACATTCAAATATTTGAGAGAATAAATTTTTTTGGTGATACGAAAAATTTCGGTGGGGAGGTATGATCAAAGGATAATCACAGTTTAGTTGTTTCCTAAACTTCCCAAACCAATTTCTTATGGAATACCTCACGATATTTTTCTAACACCTTTTCGAAGAGAGGAAAATGGACACCGTATACAAGAGATACAATCCATTGAATTTTCCCTCCAATTGGAAAATATTGAGTACAAGTTACACAACGTTGTTGTGGTATGGTGTGAATGCGACAAGTCATAGAATGTGGGTGCAAAAAGTGTCGAGGTTTCCAGATAAAAATATGGTATGTATCCTCCAGTCTCGAAGGTCGATGTGGGTCCCACGTAGTATTTCGGTTGGGGCCCTTAAACTAGAGGGTCGACTCTTTTTAAGAGGGGGACTACCGCCTTTCTTCACATCATATTACATGTGATTTTTCATATATACCTCATTGAGGTTCACATTCTGGTGCATGTGGAAAAATTTCCCAATATTGTCAAAGTTCTCTAACCAACTCTGAGAGGCTGGAGATCAAGCTACCTCATCATATTACCATTTCGGTGCTAATTCGATCACTTGATAGCTAGCTTAGTAGACAATTCAAAGCATCTAACTCACCAACAACTTACCTCATTTAGTGAGTCCACATCGACAACTTGTGACTTATTCAACTCGTCGGGTCGGTTGTTATAATAGTCTCACGGTCAAGTTGCATTACAATGTTCAACCACCAAAATAAAGGAGATATGTGGCCGCAACCACATGAACCACCGTAATATCTAGGTTATTTAAAACCCCTACACCATCAACTCCCGCTACACGTGGGATCTTACCACCCAAAAGGTTAAACTCAACTCTTGTATGTGACGAGTCAAGACTTGAACTCGAGGCAAGCTAACAAGAGATGAGGATCTCGACCAATGAGCTAGGATCTTGACGGTGTTATATAAGGAGCTCGGTGGGCCTTCAAGGGAACTCGGTTAGAGGAATCAGATAGTGTTAGGCCCTTTAATGGAGAATCGATCCCTATAATTAGAGAGAAAATTTTGTTATCTAATTTTTATGCAGGGGTGATGTTGTAAGAAGATAACAAAGACATATTTTCCCATTTTGGAGAATTTTTGGCCTTGTTTAAGAGAGAGAATATACCTTTTTAGAGAAATAAATGCAAATGGAAACCATTTTTTGCATGAAGACAACGTGAAAAGCCAATATCTGGTTGTGGAGAATCCAGAGATGGTATAAGATATCATTTTCAATAAAAATTAGACCGACAACTAATCAACCCTTTTGCTTAACGTAAAGGTCAAGTTGGAATCAGACTCGGTTTAATCATAAACAAACTTAAGGATAGCTTAAGCGTGGGTAGTTTAAGTATAGGTTAATTGTAGACCAACCTAAGATTCTGGGAAAATTTCTATCTTCTAACAATACAGAGGGATATACAAAACAACAACAAAGAAAAAAACAAACACATAACAAAAAGACACAACAAGACCATTTATTTTTAATTAGATATGAAGTTGAGATCACTTGAGTATCTTAATAATATTCCATCAAAGTTCATATGAAAATAATAAATCACTTATTGATAGGACTGATTTCTTTATCAAAGAAATTGTTATCTAACCTTTATCCAACATAGAGTGAAGTCTATTTACGAGACAACCTCTTGAAAAGGTGAATATTATAAGTGATGATTTATTTATGATCTCATATTTGTAATTTATTGGTCATGTAATGTAATGATCTTGAGAAAACCAAAACAACAAACAAAATAAAATGAACATAAATACATTATTCACAAGTATGACACATTTGCACAATTTGTAAGATAAAAATGAAGATGAATATATTGAAGAGAAACATATTTGTATTTATGAAATGTACAATGATTGCCAAAACAACGTCTAACAAGAGTCATGATCAAATAAAAAATCCAACATGGCTATCAATATGCATTTATCTCAAGATTGGAGTGAAAATGTCTTTCATGGCCTGCTCTAGATATGACAAATCAAAATCTACAATCGTTTTAGATGAGATATAGAATAATAAAATAATAATAAAATAATATTAAAACTGGATATACTGTTGTATTAGAATTTCATACTCAAACCTCAAAATAATGTCATCATAACACCTATAAGATCACTTATCTCAGAAAACCATTTGCACATAAAATATTCCTTATGAAATAAGCTTCACAAATTGCTTACAATACCTGATTTCTCATCATCAAAAAATGTGTCCTCCAAGTCCTTTATAATTCTTCCCTTTTGAAAAATCAGTTACAACTAATTTGTCTCCAAATTAATAATTAAATTTATAATATAGTATACTTTGTGTTTAAGTGAAACTTTATTATGTTGTATTAAATATCAATTGAAAAGGACTCGGGTAACTATTTTTTTAATAAAATATGACTTTTAAAACATTGAGGAATGAGACAAGAAATGGGCGGGGGCTCACCTAACATTAATACACAAAAATAAAATACACAACATAACCATCTAACATTCAAATCATTCAAATTATAAATACTCCATCATATCGAAAAGATCATCAAAATATAATCCACTCATATGGCCAAAATAAATGCAATCAACCAAAGCCAAATATATACTTAAGTTTATAAAACCAAGTTGTCATATATCATCAAGTGTAAATCCATGATAATTGTCAAATGCTAAAATTATCTGTTCAAATCCATGTTCAAAACAAAAATCAGAAAATCATATCATGATAAAGTACTAATCATCTCCAGTGAGGTCAAGCAACGGTGTCCCAGTCTCATTCATCACTACATACTCATAAGGACCAATAGGAAGAGTAGTATGAGTAATGGCTCCTGACTCTTCCTCTACCTCCAACTTCACCCTCTTCAATGCCCTAGTCACCCTAGGAACAACAGAAGAGGACTTAACACACTTAGGGAAAGGGTGTGAGTCATGTGAGTGGGATGGTTGGGTCTGCCCAAGAAGAAAAGGTGAGTTAAGAGGTGTTTGAATATTACGTGAAGGAAAATGAGACGAAGCAGAGTGAACTAAATTATTGGAAGAGGAAGGATTATGATCAGCTTGATTCGCTCAATGTTGTCATGTGTAGGGTTATTATAAATTCTTGAGAGGGATGGGTACGAGGATATGACTCGATAACTTGTAATACCTCATGCGCAGAAAAGGTTCGTTAGCATTAAAGTGTCTTGAGACACAAGTAGGACACTTCTCATAAAAGGCCTCCTACCCAAAAGCGTACTAGTTCCCCTTCGACCACCCCTAGGTGAACCTCTCTTCCATTGGGAATGACCTCAAAATTTATTATGACCCCATGAATGATGTGAACTTGATCCTCTGGAATTTCCCCATCCATCCCAACCTGACATGTTGTAATAACTGAGAAGAAATGATAAAATTACTAAACAAGTCAATTGAAGATAACTTCACAAGTTCACATATTCTCTCAAGACAAAGTGAACTAAAAATGCCCCAATTCATATTAACATGGTAGATAAAATGATGACAAATGGCATCCACTTAATCAAGGAGGTTATTATTAATAGCAACTTAAAACACTTGGCAAGAAATTTAATCATTATTTCAACAAATTGAACCTCAATACTCCAAATTTAATGCAAAACTTCACCAAAATTTTAACAACACTTAAAATAAATATTGCATTTTCTCTACACAGACTCCATTTTAATGACTTTGCTTCTTGAAACCTTTTATTTTGCAAATCACAACAACCAAATCAAACTCAAAAAGAATGATTGCCTCAAATCACAATATTTCAATAAGTAAATTGAACCTTTGTTTTGAGCAATAATTTATATTAAAATAAATCAAAACAGAGTGAATAGTGAAACCAAACCCCATGCACAAAATAACATTCTTGGGCAAGACACATGATACTACCATTTTATATCATTGCTCACGACCCATAATAAGTTCCAGATACACTTCTTTCCTCAAAACGACACAAATTTTATTACATGAAAACATAAATTCAAATACCCATTATGGATTCAAACTTGGGAAAATTCAAATGTTTTCTCAATTTCACAAATTTTATTTTTGTCAAAACGACCCACACAGCATAAAAACAACACCCACTGTCAAGAATAACTCAAACCATCCAAAAATCCTTGCCAACTTGCTAGAACTTTAGATAAAACGAAACCAAAAGAAAAGATTGCATGCTCCACTTTTATTTTCCTTAACACGTCAGGGCTCGAACTGGGTTTCAAAAAAATTACATTTAACTAAATATCAACCTCATGACCCTAGAAAGAATACTTGTTTTGCCAAACATGCTTTATCCATCTCATTATTTGTAAATATTGAAAGCATTTTAAATGTGGGTAATGAGAAAAATAGATCAAATGTGAGAAAGATACTTCAATAACCACATGGCACTTGGTTTTATCAAAAATACTAACTCACAAACCCAAAATACTGCATGCATGCATGAAAACGACCTAGATTTGGGTAACTTCCTTTTGTTTTATCCAAAATCTACATACCTGTGAAATCTCGACGTGTATTTACTTGAAATGTAATACCTAAACGCATAGTACCACAACCAACAAACTCAAGAAAGCTCCCAAACCAGAGTACTCAAACAACAAAACCACAAAAGAGCTCGAGCCTCCAAGTTTTGCATAGCTCAAAATCATTTACGAGGCAGAGTTAATGCAACATGTACACATTCAATGCAACCACTATGAGTTAAACCATAACAAACGCCACCTAAATGATCACCAATCAACAATGCCCAAATATTTGAAAACCAACATATATCATAGTTCAAATCAAGGTGACAAGGTCGAACAAATGGTGGCCATCTTAATATTATCACCTTCTAACCACTTAACATGTCATCCATATATCAATTGATATTCAAAACAAATGCAAAGTGATATAACCACCATCATATGGAAACAACATATGCCCACCTCATGTATACATCAATCCTTGGGTTAAAAATAGTGCCAAATGATATGATCAAAATCACATAAAGCAAATCAACGAAACTTATTAAAATGGTTGAAACTAGTCGCAAGCTTATCAAAATGTGTGAAGTGGAAATCCACAAATGAAATCAAACAAGACAATGACCATTTCAAAACTCACCAACATCTTCATCATGTCACTTAAGCAAATTCATTTCTAGAATGGAAAGAAGAGATATATCATTATGTGAGCCTGAAAACCGAAGAATGATATCACAAAACAAAACTTGATCTCCATTATCGAAACCATGCAACCAATTTAACAAACAAGATGTCATATATATATATATATATATATATATATATATATTCATATAATCAAATCAATAATCAACCGACAGAGTATAAGAATGCCATGAAACCACTTAATGTTATATAGATTAAATAATGCATTAAATGTCAAGGGGCCTCGCCTAACTTATCATAGATGCATGTAGGCAAAATGTCATATAATGAGGATAGGGAAGTTTTAAATGATTCTTTAAAAGGGGGTATGCCAAATTTTGTAAATAACATATACTGCAAGCCATATTTTCCCATTTTGGAGATTGATGTAAGAATTTTGTGTTTATTTTGCATCATTAATAGGATCGTTGCATCGTATTTACGAATCCAGAGACGTAGTTACTCACGGACGAACTTTGTTAACAATTTTGAAGTATTTGTCTTTGATTTCCTTAATTTGTTGTTTTTTTAAATTAGTTCTAATTTGATTTAAAATTTTATAAGCCAATTTACATAATTACACGTTTTTACAAAAAATGAGAATTAAAGGGAATGAATGTGAAATTGGGTGTATGGATTTAATTTGTTGATTACACTTCAATTTCAGAATTTATAAGTGCCAAATTCAATGTAGTGTGTTAATTTGAGATAATTCAAATATCATTAAAATGGGAACAAAGTCAGTTTAAAAATTTATTGTTTTCAAATCACTTACCTTATGATTTATTACCCTTGGCCTTTGTTTACTTGATTATCCTTTTCCTTATGATTGATTGCCCTTCAGCCCATGTTTCCTTGATCAAAACAAATTCTATGTTTGATTGGTCTTTGCCCCTTGGCCTTCATTTGTTCGATTGACACTTGTCTTTTTATAAAATATTCAAAAAAAAAAAAAAAACCAAGACTTGTGCATTGCTTGTTTTATTATGTGTCACATACATTATTGTTTATCACATTATATGTTTATTCACATATCCATTATTTGTGCACATGTTTTTCATGGTATAATTGGGTTATATGTAAGACATGCAAGTTATATATTAACACGAACACATAAATATTTGACATTAGTCACACTTGAAGGTGATCTTTCTACATTAGGGGCATGCCTACACTAGGGCGTCTTAGTTATATTTTAGGATTTATCTTTCCATGTTAATCCATTGACCATATTGAGCTACTTAGATTTTTTCACATGTCTCGATCTTACTTATATCACTTAGAGTGTTTATACATATTGTGCTTTGTTATGCATGATGATGACATTGACTACTTATGTGATCTTATATTGTTTTCCATGTGTCGTTTTTGGTGACTACCGAAAATGAATTATCCATGCATGTGCTTATGATGATGACATCAATTTCTCATGCTTCCGTTTATGATGATTGCATTAACTACTCCATATTTGTGTTTGATTTTTTATTCACGTCATGCTATGTCTTGTCGAGTTAGGACTTGTCATGGCATGTCATGTCAAGTCATGTCAATTGTGTCGAGGGTCTTCTTATCCAATTCAAGGTCAATGTCATGTCATGTTTTCTTGTGTGTTTCTTAACCATGCTGTTTATTATATGATTCATTCCATATTACTATGTTTTTCATTGTTATATTATGTTTGGTACTTGATTATATCTCTAGTTATGCTTTCATGTTAATATCATATATGCTACTAAAACTCACTTATACCAATGCCTTGGATTACATGTTGAATGTGTGCTTTCAAATGATCAAATCTTTACCATGTTGACATATCCTACTATTTGTAAACATGTGTTTTATATGGTTAGCTCTTGTTTTACTTCTATACATAATAACACAATATATGTTTAACTCTTTCTTTTGAGATGAGTGATACATATGTACATTCCCTCATCTCAAAAGGGGAATACGGTGAGATGATTTAGAGATTCAAACAATTTTATTCTAAGAATACTATTTTTAGACAAGATCTTGTAAAAATTGCACATCATACCAATGGTTCAAATTTTGTGTCTAAATATATTACCTATACTTTTGAGAGTTCGCACACCACTAAGCCATACCTATATATGTATCACCTAAATTATCCTACAAATTACCCAAATCCAAAGATGTTGACCAAGCCCAAAAATATCTTATTAAAATTTTGTCACATACTAGTTCCATTACTTATCCCTAATTGAGATCAAATGTCTTTGCTTCTCTAGCTAGGAAGTCAACCTTCGACAATTGGTAGGGTATTAAGTCCTACTTCCGTGAAATATTGTGTTCCATGACTTTCCCTTTCCACACGTGACACCTATATTTGAGGCATGTATCTCCATGATTCAACAATGTTCATCACAGTCTTCTCTAACATGTTAGGGCCCCTTCACTTGAGATATATACATTGATTTTCTCTACTTCGCTATTTGGGGCATCACTCTCCATTTCGGTGATAATTGGGGCAAGTTCACCCCATCACACTCTCCAACAAGTTCAATAAGTGATAGCATACCACCAAGTATATTCTTTTTTTTGCTCTTTCAAATTTTGAATGTTCAAGATGTTCAAATTGCTTATCTTTCTCAAAACATTAACACACTTGTGTTTAAAGTGTTTTGCAAATATGCATGCAAGGTGACATGATTCCAATATTAGTGAAATCCTATATTTGTATTATGTAGACGAGATACATGTTTTCTATTATCCTTGTAAACCAATATTTTGAATTTCATTTTAAATACTAAATTAAATGAGTGAAACAATTTGTAATACCCTAAATTTGATTAGAAACACTTGGCAACGTCAATTATTACGTATATTTATACAATAGGACCATTACCACATATTTCACTATTTTTTCATACATTCTAGCCATTTCGATGAGTCTCAAGTTTACTATGTTAATCGCATTTACCCAATCTATGTATCCATGATCATTTGCATTTTATACAAAAGTCTTATACTAGCTACACATACCTCTCTCCATTCACTATTCCCAAGGATTTTACCTCCAAGCAAATTCAGTAATCGTCTCCGATAGTTTCATTTTGAAATTGTCCACCTTTAAACGAAATTGACCACCTTCCACAAAATTATCCTCGGTTATTCCAATGGTCACTTTTTCAAATTGGGTGTCTTTGTAGATCGACCTAGGAGTGAATTTCGTGGTGGCTTTGGTGGAAATTGATAAAATGACTCATGTTTAAGTAAAAGCCCTAGAGGCTCTACGCATGACCGCACAACCTTCGAGATCATTATTCAAAAAGCTTCAAACCATCATAAATCTTCCAAGAGAAGTTTGTGTCAAATCTAAAGCACAAATGTAAAAGTTGCATGTTGCCAAGTATCTTGTATTAAGTGAAAGAACATTTGAAATCCCATTGCCAAAATCATAGTTGTCTATCATAGAGAAGGCGTGAGAGAACAATGTAAGGCTTGATCCCTCCTCGGAGTATCGGTATGTATTGCAACGTTCACACTCATTAAGAGCATGTTGAGGTTGGTCTAACGCAATAAATTTTAGGAATTTTATTATGCGTTGTGTTTGAGTACCTTGCTAGTGTTTAGACAAAGTAAGTTCCAATTCTATAAGATAACATCACAACACATTGGCACATATCCAAAATCCGTAAGCTAAGACAAGCGAACATGCACCATAAATTGTAGGGCAATCGGAGCACTACAAGTTATTTCATGACCATCAAGAAAAAAGTGCTTACAAAACTAACAAGGGATGACACTTTCAAAAGTGAAACAAACCAACAGGCCCTTTCAACGACAAAACATTGCAAGGAAATATTTCAAAGAGACAAATTTACGGCTTTTGTCAATAACCATCTTCTATGGTTATTCCTAGGTTATATGCCTTCAACAAAATTACAACATGGCTGATTGTTTCATTACACATCACTTTGTACCTTTACTATTTTTAGACTTTTATTTATCACATTTTGTATTTTAGATTAAATAGGACTATTTAATTCCATATTTTGAAATGTCCATTTAATTATTAAGTGTAAAATTATTAAAACAAACACTACAAAAGAAAATGTTTTTTTGTCAAAAAACTTATAGGTACTTTGCATCTTCCATCATTGATATATTGCAAGATTGGGTTAGACTCAAGTAGAGCTCCCATGCATTGTAATCGTGATTTAGGTGCCCTCAACATACCTTAGGTTCCTTTATTTCTACACTTAAGGCACTTATTGACATCGTGACATCATACTTGATCTCATCCCTTTGTCACTCCTAGATCATTCTAACCCTTTTAGGTCCCTTTTTATTCATTAAGGTCAATTATGACCGACATCACCAACCATCAACGGTAAAGAGCAATATTGTTGTTTTTCGACTTGGACAAGGGTGACTTCACTTGTCAATGGTCGGTGATGTCAACATCTTTGAATTTTGACATGAGGCTTGATACGGGAATCATACCTTATCCTTGGGCCATTTCTTGAAAAACAATAGGTGAACTCATCTCTTCCTTTGCAAATTGCAACAAATCTACCTATGGCTTTCTAAATGCCCTATTAAGAGGACAACAAAGATTTTACCTAAGTGAACACACAAGTACAAGACTTGAAGAGTAGACAATTTGTTGCAAAACAAGATCATGGCCTTAGAAACAAGAACCCACCTAACTTGTTAGGTTACCTCTCCACTATTAAGGGTTCAACCAAAGCCATCAAAACTCATGATGCAAGAGCTCTAGCAAAGTGGGGGCATCGTTACGCCAAAAATTTCCCCAAACACATTTTTTTCACTACACATTGCATATTTGTTATTTACGTTAGTTGATATATTGGTCGGTTTGCATTATTGTCATTTTTAATACCATACTTATTGCTTGCCATATTGTTGTATTGCAGATTGCTTTGTATTTATTTTATTACAATGATTATTGCCAACATATATTGCCTATGTGATTTTAATACCGTCTTATTTCTGTGTACAAAATAAGAGGCCTTCTAGCTTTTTCTTATTTATACCTTAGTGCATATGCTCTTCTTTCCTAGCCCAAAGTGGCAAGGCCATTACTCCATGTTTGCAATGGCATCCATCTATCCACCTATCCATCTTCACCCACCTCCCTCCCTCTCTTCCGACTCTCACTCTTAGCAAGGGTAGTAAGGCCAATATGTGCAAGGTGGTTGTTCTATATTTGCAATGGCATGCATATATGAAGCCCCTTTCACCCCACATGCCCCCTCTCTCCTCTTATTTCCTTGTGTACATGTTAAATGAGGCCTTCTAGCTTCCTATATTTAGAGGTTGATCTACTAAAGTCCATACCTTAGTGTGTATGCTCCTTGCCTAGCCCAAGTAGCAAGGCCAAATTGTGCAAGATCGTTCCCCATATTTGTCATGGCACCATCTCTCTCTCCCGCTCTTAGCACAAGGTGGAAAATTCACTGTGCAAAGTGGTCGTTCCATTCTTGCAATGGCATACATATATGGAGTCTCTCTTTGCCCTCTCTCGGAGAGGAACTCCATATATGTATGTCATTGCAAGTATACAACCAACTTGCACATATTTTCCTCTCTCTCTCTCATATATAAGATTGAATTCATTGCACAGAGTATGCTTCCTACAAACTAACTCTTCTTGAGCATGTGACAAGTTAGGTGTGAGAATTCAGAAATAAAAACCTCCAAAAATATTGCCCTAGTTGCATACATAGTAGCATGCACCAACTTCTCATGAATGACCTACAATGCATACAACAAAAAAAAACATATATATTTGAACCCAAAATTCAATGTGACTAACTTTTTATTTAATAATTATGTAAACAAAAAGAACAAAACAACCAAATTATAACATGTCCTATCATAACGGTTAATTGGTTGGGAAATTGGTATATTTGCTTGCTCAACCTTCCCCTCTCCTTTGTGGCTTCATAATCCCAAAACAAACACTCATTCAAACGCCTCTAAATGCATGCCTTGGTAGTCGGTATGCCTCTTCATTGTCTTGGAATTTTGTCTACGACTAATATTCTCATTCACTCTTATAAAAAATAAAATAAAAAAACTCACACCTTTGATTGGTACACTTGGTTTGCAAAAGCATATAAACCCAATAGATCGTGATAGTTATGATAATGTTGGTGTTGCCACAGAAAAGTGGCCCTCCTACTAATATAATGGTTGATTGGTAATGGGACAAGTATGCTTGCTTGCTCAGCCTTCCCCTCTCCCTAGTGGCTTCATAATCCCAAAAAAATCCCATTCAAATAACTCTAAATATATGCCTTACTACAAGTTCAATATGCCCCTTCAGTGCATCTTGGAATGGCTTCGCTCCCCTAAAATCCTTTGTCATTCAAAAAATTAATCGCATTGATTGGTAAGCTTTGGTCCACGACGACATATAAACCTAATAGTTATTATCTTTATGTCAATGGGAGGGATGCCGTAATGGAAGTGGCCTTCCTATTAACATAATGATTGGTTGTGTGATGAATATGTTTGCTTACCCAGTCTTACCCTCTCCTTTTCTATGGCTTCATAATCCTTACAGAACTCCCATTCAAACGGCTCTAAATGCATACCTTACAAGTCAGATATGCCTCTTCCTTGCATATTGGAATTTGCTTCTACGACTCTAAAATCCTCATTCAAAAGCTAAACCCAAATTGGTAGGTAGGTTTGGTCAACGGCGACATATCCGAACTCAATAAATCATTATCCTTGTGCTAATAGGGATGATGCCACAATGGAAGTGGCACTACTAACATAATGGTTCATTAGTTGATGAATATATTTGCTTACTCCGCCTTCCCTCTCCTTCTTTGTGGCTTCATAATTCCAACAAAAATTCTCGTTCAAATGCCTCTAAATGCATGCCTTACAAGTCATATACCTCTAAATGCATGCCTTAAAAGTCATATATGCCTCTTCATTGCATCTTAGAATTGCTTCTACAACTCTAAAATCCCTGTTCCTTCATTCATATTAGGTCCTAAAGAAAATGGGCAGGTTGTAATGATGAAAATGAAAGCTAAAACACCTGATAAAAAGTTGAATGCCAAGTGTAGCAGCTCAAAAAAATCAGCCAGCCTGACCAATAAAGAAGAAGAAGCAGTTCCTCTAACTGCAATACAAGTCTTACGAATCCTAAATTCTTTTTGTACAAAGAGACTTCGCTCCTGTACATACTCATATTTCCCAACAAAACAAAGTATTAGTATAATATACACCAGCTAAAATGAATATACTGCAGCTCCTATGATGTAAACTTGAATTCGCGGGTTCCTTTTATATCCAGTCTAATGGAGGGGCCCATTGTTGTACATATGTAGGCAGATTTCCAGTAGACCCCCTTAGATCCTGTTGGCCTGTTAAGATCAACAGAATTCTGCAAAAAAATGAATGGGAATATGTTAGTTGCATTTTATATAAACAGATTTAGCATTCTCTTAATTACTTCAACGCGAGCGAAAAGAAATATGATACAAGTCCAAATACGATTTCTGTATCATTCAAATGAAAAATATCATTGTTGAACTGCATAGGCTAACAGCATAATTGTCGGAGATTCCACTTAAGTGTAACACTTACAACTGCTGCAATTAGATTTACAAGAAGATTGCCATCTGGAAAGTCTGTCTTGCCAAATGGAATATGAGCAATTCCTGTCTTATCTGCTCTATATTCTACCTTACCCTTCTTGAATTCTGATATAGCCTGAAAAGGACAAGCATGCATACCCACATTAATAGGCAAGCAAAAATTCAATATACAATGGATATAATACTTTCAGCGCTTAGCTCATTTTGGCACTACACATAATTCTGCCTAGAGAAATTATAAGAAATACTGAGTAAGAGAAGACTAAGAAAATTGTTATGAAACTCATATGTGCTTATTTCGCCAGACCTGCAAACAGATATGGTGAAGAAAAAATACACACAAACTGATATACACGCCATAATCTTGACAGTATATCGCACTCAGAATAAGGGAGATGAGGGTGCATGAAAAAACTTATTAAAGCCTTCAGGCAAGGATTGAATTACAGTGATTAGTGAGGATTCGATTAAGGCCATCATCAAACCTTTGAGAGATGGATGTCATTTATCAACTTGTTCAACTATTGGGTTTTGAGAGTGCTAATTATTGGCTCCAACCAAGTTTCCTTAACCATCACACTCATGCATAAATAAGATTAGGAAGGTCCTTTTGATAATCAACAATAACCACGGCCAACAAATGGGCATTCAAGATTAATGGACTTTCTTTATGGGGCCATCAAATGCACATCCAAGACCAAAGCCATTAATCCTTGTTGGACCACCATGAGGACTCCCAAGAACAAAAATGGAAAAGTAGTATTGCATGGCCACCATATGACCTTCCAATACAAAGAGTAGATGATTCCTTTTCAGGTTCCAGTGACCACGAATAGGAAAGGAACTTCACTAATAATAGTCATAAGAGGGCAGATTAACATATAATTCATAGATCCTTCTAGGGAATGCATCTTGATCTCATTGAAATATATGTTAGGCTTGTGTGTAAATATGTTCGCCGTAAAGACAAATACAGCATATCTAGAGCATAAATACAAATAAGAATCACTTAGAATGCACAAGATAGCATCCCAGTCCTAAAGAGCAAATGTAGATATTTTTCTCCATAGAATAAGTACTCAATTTAACCTTATAAATCTAAGTTACAAAATGCCTGCATTCAATACATAGATTTACAAAGGTTTATCTAAAAATTCATATATGGTTTACATTCACAGTTTGTATGACTTTGGCCTTCAGTAAATAAATCATTTACATCGATACACTTTCGATGTCATTTGTACTATACCAAAAATCTCTTGCATCCTCTCCTAAAACTACGGTCTTCTGCAGATTTCCACATCGAGAATTTTGAAAATTCAACTCAAACAACACAACGTTTCCGCAGGGTCACCATCTGCATCCTCGAGGCGTAACATGAATGAATGAATGTTTTAGCCAGGTCATTGTCTGCATCCACGTTTTGTTTAGCATCGCGGACTTCATTAATAACGTCAGGTGTCCAGCTGCTCTTTCCTACATGCAAACTAGTTTGCCAAAAATTTAAAAACAGGTAAAAACCCATGGGTTGACCCCAGGTACACCTAGCTCCTTTGCAGCAGGACCTGGGTGTACTCAGGGCTGAACTGGACCAGGACCGGGACCCAGACCCAAATTGGTACCCTGGGGAGTGGGCGATGGGGAGGTGGGGGTGGTCGGATAGCAAACCCAGATACTTAGTTATAAATCAAATCAATCCTCAAGATTTGGAGAATTTCCCCTTTATTTAGTGTTCTTTATCTGTTCTTTTACAGTACTGATTTTTAGTATATGGTTACAAAAGAGAAATTCCCCCAACATGTTAAGTTTTGTATTTTAATATTAGATTGTCATATTTCTATATTTCTACAAAATAATGCAATTTATGTCAAAGACTGCCTTGTCTATACCTCAATGTTTTAAAAATCAGAAGCGGATTCGAAACTGGCCAAGGGTCGGACCGGAACCAGACTAGTTTAAAACTTATGAACTGGTTTACTAAAAAATACATAAAATATTACAATTTTAATGAAAACAATAAATTTTAAAGATTCCAAACCATGATGACAAACAATTAGAGACAAAATCTGCAAAGTTTGCTCATGCATACCATGCAACAGTAAATATAGCAAAACGGCACTAAGTGGACAACATATCTGAAACAAAATACATAAACAATGAGGCTCTAAATGGTCTATAGAGTCCAAAAAACAATATGCTACAAGCTACTACATGTTTGATATCAACTACAAACTCAACACCACTGCTAAGAATGTGATCCTCATCCTCATCAATGTCATCATGTTCCTTTGGCTCAGACACATCGGACTCCTCAGGGACATTTGCAGTAGTTGTAGTAGCACAGCTAGTGTTTGCCATGTCTGGTGCTACTAGTGGTTCATCATTCAAAGCCATCCACCCCAAGTCATCGAGATCAAACTCTGCTAGGTGACTCTCCTCTACCCATTTTGAGGTTGGATCAATATCATCCAAGACAATGGGATCTATATTAGGTATCTTATTCAGTAATTGGTTGCGCTTTAGCCGGAGGTTGTATTGCACAAAGACGAGATCATTTAACTATTGTTCCAAACAGGTCTATATAACATCATTTTAGGGTTAGGGTTGGAAAAAAGCAACTTAAAAGCTAAAATTGGAAAAAAAAATGTTTTAAGGCAAATCCTACCCTTAACTAGTTCAGACCGGTCCAAGATGCGGAACCGGTCCAGTTTGACCGGTTGAAGAGAACCGTCCAATTCACTGCTGAACCGGTACTAAAACGGCTGGTTATGTACGGAACCGGTCATTGGTTCGGTTTTTCTAACAGTTCGCAAAAAAAATTAATGAACCGGTCGAACCAAACCGGAACCGGAATGGTTTTTAAAACACTGCTATACCTACAATCACACCAAATACATAATAGATGTTTAATATGTTCGTGAATAGGGGCTCAAACCACTCGGGAGAGCATTCACCCAACAGTCCATGTTTAATATGTTCATGACCTTTTATGGAGGCTTAGTAAAGTGTCCAATCATTGACAGGGCCATTCATACACAAGAATTCCTTTATATGTCTCATCAATAATGTTGAAACTTTTTGTTTTACTTTTACTAATTTTGGACTTCAGCCAACTTATTACCCCATCCACACTCAAACAACAAATGACATGGTTGAAGGATTAATTATTTGTTAGACTGTTAATGTTTATTTATGTTGCATAAAGTTATTATTACTATTGTAGGCAGAAAAATGTGGCTTTCACTTCTCTAATTAATAGGTTTCAAGCCCACCAATGACATGAGATTATTTTTCTTCAGCAAGACTGCTGATGAGGAGGGCTCAGGCGGAATTCTTAAAGCACGGTTTGGACGCTCTAAACAGCTATCTTGTGGACCTCTTCAATCAGGTGGTTTGTACAGGTTTTCGAACTCGTGGTCCCACCATATCATTCACCCCATCCACAAGTTGGGTCCCACTTCCGACCCGAACAACTATAGGACGCTCATGGTGAGCCACACATTCTCCAAGCTTTATACCACATGTCCTCCACATGCGTCTTTTAGATTTTCTCGGGGCAATACCATTGCAAAGCCGGGGGGGGCGGGTTCCAACCTTGCTTACCAAACCATCGACCATATCCTCACCCTTCGAGCCATTATTGAGGAGGCACGCCACCGCTCCTCCAGGGTTTTCTCGTTGCTTCGTGGATTTTCGGAAAGCCTTTGACTCAGTGCCACGGGAAGCTCTTTTCCGTAGACTTAGAGACATCGGTATTTCTAAAACTCTTCTTGCCGCCATTATGCACCTGTACGAGGAGGTTTTGGGCCGCCTTCACACTGCTACTGGTTTTTCATATTTCATCAGGAGCACCATCAGGGGTTAAACAGGCTGCCCCCTCTCACCTACCTTGTTTGGTATTTATATTGATGAATTGGAGGAATTTCTCAAGGACCATATCCAGGAGGGGGATGGTTGCCTTCTTCACCAGGTGTTGATCTACATTCTCCTTTTCGCGGATGATGTAGTCCTCCTTGCCTCTTCTCGCGGAGGGACTTTAGAGACAACTAGACGCCTTAGCCCTCTTTTTGCAACCACAGACATAGCTAGCTTAACCTTGGTAAAACCAAGGTCATGATCTTCAATGGGCTAAAGACTTTTGACTTCCATTTCTTCTATAGAGGGGAAGAGATTGAGATCACTAGCTCCTACACTTACCTGGGAGTTTTATTTACCGAGCCCGTTTCAATCTTCGGCATGCTCTTCAACCTCGCATCAACAAGGGTATGGCTCTTTGGCAATCTTGGAGAGACAGTGCTTCCGCCACCACTTCAGGACATCTTATCGAAGATGTCTCTCTCGGATTCTCTTGTGAGGCCCACAGTTCTCTATGGCTCGAGGTTTGGGGCCATCCTTGCTTGATTCTGATTGGGCTACTGTTGAGCGAGTCCAGATCCTCATGCTCAAACGCATCATCAAGTGCAAAGAGACAGTTCCACACAATATCCTCTTGGCTGAGTTCGAGGCTCGCCCCTTAGACTAGAGACTATATTTGGCCTTGTTTCACTTTTGCATCGCATCAGGGACTTTCAAATTCTTCTACAGCGGGGTGATAGGTATCTCTACCTTGCCTATCGTTCCTCCGAGGCTATTGCTCTTTTTGAACACAGTGGTTGTTCCCATTCGTACGCCACAATCTCACATCTTATGGGCTCTTTCAGGATTCAGATGGATCGCCTCCCACCATACAGATACTCCCTGGATGCTCCTGCCCATCTCCTACCGAGTAAGCAAGATCTGCACAAAATTATCAGAGATGACATTTACAAGCAGTTCATCCAGACACTTGGATCAACCCTCCAGAGTGGATTACGCCCTAAGATGGCTTTCTATGCTGCACATTTCCTTGAGGTCAATGATGGGCTTATTAGCTGGCCTACGTATATCTCCCGACACTAGTTGCAGGCACTCCGCATATCCCTAGGCCAATTCAGAGTGGGCTCTCATAGACTTCGTGTGGAGGACCACTAGCTGGACCGCTCGGAGAGGATTTGCCAACTTTGTTCTCTCCAAGAGGTCGAAACAGAGGAACACTTCATTTTCGTGCACCCCATTTACTATGGGATTAAAGGGATATTCCATAGCCTATTCCGAGAGCATCCGTCATTTGCAGCTTTCTTCGATATTCGCAACCAGTGGTGTCTTGCTCTACTACTTACATGAGGCTCTCGGGCTTTGAATGAGACCCTTGAGCCCCCCAAATAGGTTGTTACTCAACAAATCACATCTTTCTTTACGGTGCTCCCACAGAAGAGGGGCACCAAGCAACCTGACACCAATATGGATTCCCATACCAGATCCGTCAAGACCTGGGATGCCACCATCTAGTTCAGAGGCTTTCATGACCGCACTCGGTTAGAGCCCCCCTGGATCATGGTCAGCCAAGAGGATACAAAGGCTCATCTTGCTCGTCCTTCTCCCAAACACCGACATTCCGGAATCTCCATGGCTTGCCTACTGAACACGAGGCATATTGCGGCTACTTCCAGTCGGCCTCGGATGCTAGGTGACAATGTCGGAGTTGGGGCTTTTCGCCCCCTCTTCTTCGGCTCCATCCATTTGCACTCTTGTTGCCATTGTGGCCCTTGCTTCTCCTTCTTCCTTTCTCTTCTCTCCTTTCTTGTTGTTCGGATGACCCTTTCGGGTCTCCCTGCTAGTTCTTTTGGCATTGTATTGTGCAGTCCCATTGACCTACCTTTGTGGTCATTCGTTGGACATTAATATAATTATCTTATCTTATCTTATCTACATCATTTATAATTTAATTCTAATGGTTAAAAATCATTAAGCTTTATTTCAAAACTATAAATTTAAATAGTAGGTGTTTATATCGTTGTTTATTGATGATTCAAGTTTGACGGCTAATTTAGGTCTTTTATTCTCCTCGTCAATTTTACTTTTGTCATCTTAATTAAGTGATGCTCCAAAAGAATTTAAAGCAAGATATTTTATTAGCGTTACACAAGGAGGCATCCCCAAGATTTAAGTGATATCCCAAACATATTAGAGACAAAGGGACAGAAATGACATGTCTCCCCTTCATCCCCAAAATTGAAAATTATTTGGGATGTACCACAAAAACTAGGGACATTTCATGGATGTCCCCTAAAATATGAATCTTGACCAAATGTAATTATTGATGTGAAGAATTAAATGGCACACTTTTCCTTGCACGACTAATGGTTATTATAATTGTTTCATAGGGACACATCACCACCCCAACCCTAGAGCCATCCTAAACATAAGAGAAAAACTCTTTACAGTAAGAGAAAATGAGCTCCAAGCTCCACATTCCCAAGATTTTATGATTTTTCAATTGCCTTCTCCAAGCAAGAAGGACAGATTAAAATTGCCATATGACGGTCAAATGGGCATCAAATTTAAGGTCGCTCACTTTTATCGACATCTCGCACTATTACACTCATTCCTACATCCCTTGGTTGTCATCAGAGGTTACGCTTATCGGCGTAATTCATTTTTTTTTACTTTTGTATATTATTGAATATTTAAGCGATTGTCCCCTAATCCCCAAAGGTCAAGATTTTTTTGTCATCTTGAAATCCCATCCCTCTGTCCCCAAGACATAGGTAACTAAGGTTATTATATTTTCACATATGCGCCCACATCAAACACTAGGCCATCTACATTTAATGTGTTGAAGAAGCACGATGACAAGATTTTAAAATCATAAATGCTCATGTATACTTGCATGGCATTCATTAAAGTTGTAACCCTTGCTTTGCTTTTAAACATGGTTGTCAATTAAATACCTTTCATAATATTGTCATGCTAAATGTCTAGCATGAAAAATTGAAAATTTTGGCCATGACAACTAAGCCCCCACTTGAAAATTCCTCTCCGATCATCATTGTAAACCCTTCCTCTAGCCAGCCTCCCACAATGTCATCCTCATTCTAGCTTAGAGTAACATGCTAACAAGATTTTCAAGTGTGTTTCATGTGCAAGGATGTATGCCTAAGGTGATTGAAAAAGTTACTAAGATCCAAGGAAGAACAAATACCTCCGGAGACCTAGAAAAGGCTATTTTTGGCCATTTTACAATTGGTGAATACCCTCCAAGAGGTGATTGCAAAGGCACAACCCATTTGGAAGTTGTGCAAAGGAGTTTTGAATGCATTCAAGGCAGTTTGAGGCAATTCTTTGGAGCCATGTAATGTCGGGATCAAACAAGCAAAACAGGGTCATTGCGGGTGTAGGGAATGCCACACTCCAACGAGAGGAAGCTCGCTTGTCCTAATGATTTTGGGAGTTCGGGAGAATTGGAAGGAAAACAAATAGTCAATGGAAAGCTCTTGGAATCTTCAAATGATGAACACACCACTTTTGTTCCAAGACTTCAAAATCTTTTGTGTTAATCAAGACATTGCACTTGCCCCTTCGAGCCAAAAAGAGGAACAGGCCCTGAAAATCAATTTGCAGGCAGAATTGGCTCTTAAAAATGGCTTGGATGATCTCAACAGGTGATTTGGAGTCAAAATCATATAAAGTTTGACCCCAAAACACCATTCCATGCTCCCGGAGCAGAAAAAGCACTCACGGTATTCTAAAATAGAGTTGGTGGGATGACATCAGCATATCAAAAGGGCATGAGTGCACTTTGGAGCATGTTGTGTCCCCTTAGATTGTCCCCAAGGTGCAAAGGGACATGGGGGACACAAAATGTGCCCCCCTTCCTTTTGCAAGTTTTCGTCACTTAAAAACATCAACTTCAAGTGTTGTGTGTTAGAGGTGCAAGCTCAAGTCTAGTCAAATTTGGCCCCCTTCTCATGTTCCTGAGGACCCCATGGCGCATTTTGGAGCATGTTGTGTCCCCTTGGATTGTCCCCAAGGTGCAAAGGGACATGGGGACACAAAAGTGCGCTCCCTCATGAGGTCTTTCTCCAGTAACTTGCACAACATCACTTTCGCCCCTAGAAACATGTCAAACTTGCATTGCTTAACCACTTCCCCCATCCTCGTGAGCTGACCCCCATGGCGCATTTTTGAGTTGATGGTGTCCCCTCACATTGCACCAACAACAAAAGGGACAAAGGGGACATGAAAATGTGCTCCTCTTCCTTCCATTCAGCCCCAAGACATATCAAGGACCAAATTGTAGCCCCTCGGAAGCCATCTTCAGCCATCAGCATCTCCTTCACAATGCACCACAACCTACCACTTGTCATCATGTGCAAAGGCACTTCCTTGCCCCTCTTATCCCTTTGCACCTTTTGTCCCCTACTTTTTAGGGTGCAACCACATGCCAACCCTCCAACCTTAGTTTAGCCTGTTGGGTTCAATCTGAGTTAAAACTTGCATTTGAATGAAATAACTCCACAACTCAAAACACTTAAACATTTTTGAATTGCAAGAGTTGTGCTTTTTCCCCCAAAACTCCATTGTTGCACAAAAATGTTGTTGGTTTTTCTGGGACATCAAGCTTGGAAAATGAAATTTGCTCATATCTCACAATCCGTGCACCCAATTTCCACCAAAATTTACCAATGCACTCCTCCCAAAAACGCCTTCAGTTTGACTGTAAGAACACTATCATTGATGCTCTGTATAATTTTGCAGCAGCCAGTAGAAATTTGCAGCCCCTGGAGTTGCCTTTTCAGATCTACGGAGTTCTAGCGAATAAAAATCCTCAAAACTGGAGTAGAAGGTCCCGAGACAAAACCTAATCTTTTGAGATCGGTTTCGTTCCAATCTAACACCCAGAATACCTCCATCTAAAAATAGTAAGTTGTGACAAGTCTCATATGTCTAAATATAGTAAGTTTCCAAAAAAGTAAACCTTCAAAGTGTCCATGTTACTCCAAACAAGTAAAAATCATCAAAAAGTGACAAAATTGAAAACTTACTAAAAATAGCCATCCCAAACAAGACCTGCCAAAAATAGAAAGTCTTGTAATCAGGCTCAAGTCACTTGTATCAATTCACATTCCGCCTATCTCATTGTTTTTTGCCATCATGAAGGTCAAGTATTCAAGTCTGGAGCCAATCTCAACACTAATCACTGAATACCCCAATGTGGGGGATAGTGATGTCACCCACATGGACTTGGAAAACTTGAAAGCCAAAATGTTGAACAAGCCACGAGGGGCAGTGGAGGAAAATATACTCTCAAGCGGATTATTCAAGGCAAGAGGCCACCCGCTATCTATTTAGAACACCAAACTTGTCCTGGCATGTGCACAACATTATGATCCAAACACCAATAATAACATGGTCATCATAACCAAGGAGTTTGCTTCACAGAATGGGCGAGGACTGACTCACAATTGCAAGGCTAGGAAATTGTCTTATGATTCAAACAGAAAGAAAGCCCTCGCAGACTCTCAAAACTTAGTCTCAAGGTGAATTCCACGATTGTGTGTTTCAATCCATCCTCGCAATCACAAAAAGGGGTCATCATGTTTGAATGTGCAGACCATGAAAGGAAAGTGATATCAAACAAGGTCTATAAAGGTGAGCCCAATTCTCAATCATCTTCTCAAGATCGGCATGGGAATGTGTTTGATGAGTATGATGGTGAATGCAGAGTTTCTTCTTTCCCCGTTTGTAGAAGAAGACCTTTTCAATAAGGAACGGTGAACAAGGTGTTTGGGTCTCCCGAGGTTGATTCCATCCAAGAAGGAGATATCTTTGTCACTAAGGTGAATTGTGAAGTTCAAGGGAGTCACGAGGAGGAAGGTGATGATCTCCACATTCCAACTCCAACCTTGTGTTCAAATCTCTTTCCAAGAGGAGGGACATCATGTGAATCACACCATGGCAAGGAACATGTCAGAATAAACTAGTGTGTGTAAAAGATTTGCTACTTGAACCGCAAGCTACTGATGTACCCAAGATCATCATAATTGAGTTGCTCATGCAATGATCTCTCGGTTCACAATAGTGCATATCTAATGTTAGTGTTTTTAACACTTATTCGATGCTTTGGAGTGTCTGCATCTCACGGGAAGAGAAAGTTGCAATCACAATGTTTCAACTCAACAGAAGTCAAAAGCAGAGAACTTCATTCTCAAAGCATTCTCTCAAGATCCATCGAAGCAGAGCTCTTCACCAGGTGGAAGCTTTCCCGTCTCCGGATCATCACTTGTCTCTCCCCCTCCCTCTCTCTCTATCATTCTAGTCCTTCATTGGAAATGTACTTTTTCACTCTTTCATCTTATCCACTTTAGTGACCTTATAATTGTGCATTGTAAAAGTCCCTTTTTCACATATAAGAAAAGGACTTAATTTCATTCCTAAGGAATATGAAAGGGGTTACAAGTGGTGGTGAGATGAAAAGTCACATGGGGGAGAGGAAGAGATATTTTTGTAAGTTATAAATTAGAATGGCTTCTCCATTCCAAAGGGTTAGCATTTGTTGATTGTTGTTAGTTGTTGGCCTTTGTATCACTACTACTACAAGCAATAAAGCTACATTTCTTCTATCTCCTTGCCTATGTTCTTCTACTCTCTCTACTTTCCAACTTTGCAAGCATTGTAATCTTGTACAACCAAGAAGGAACTTTGTGTCTTTGATTAATGAATCTATAGAACTTTATGTCTCTGATTTATTAGTCTTGCTATTATTGCTTACATGGTTGATTTCTTCCTATTGAATGTGGACCTACTCTAGCTAATGTGTGTGAAATATGTAAGTCTACTCACAACATTAACCCCCTCTCTCCATTTCCCCATCTCCTCTTTACCTCTCTTCAAAGCAAATTCTTCCCTTGTACATTGTACAAGCACTTTGCCACAGGTTTAGTGGAGTATTCTTGTGTGATCCCCAACCTAACAGCCACCCCACAGTTCTAATTAGTTTGCATTCAATAAATGGGAGCTTCCCATACCCAAGGAGAGGCTTAGCCCTGTGACTGTTGGTGAAAACCAATAATTTGCCCTATAACAAATTATTTCACCAACACATACATATTTGCCTGAAACCGCATGTAGGAGACAAGAGGACAGGAATTCAAATTTGATTAAATTATTCATACAAGTATATAGAAAAGTAATATGCCTTGTAAGTTAATAGAAATGCATTATAATTTTTTATTACACCGATAGGCATTACCAAATGGGAGTAACAGGTGCCTCAGCTGACAAGCAGCAGTCATCTGACGGCAGATAGTTGGAGGTGGGTGTCATTGACGCATGACGTCATCCTATCCGTTTATTGCGTTGAAAATTTAATTGAAACCCTAAAACAAAAATGCAAGTCATTTTTGGGCATTGAGCAAAGTTTTGAGGTGGCCATCAATTGTCGGCGTGCTTGGTACGCAGGGGCTGTGCTTGTGACAGGGTTATCATGAAGTAATTGCCCTATGCTGCATGCAATCTTGTTCGTGATAGGTTTTTCCGTGGAGATTGTGATTGGTTTCATGCCTGTCTTGCACCATTGGCAGGAGATGTTCCTCTTTCCTGGCAATTTCTGCCTTGTCCAACATGGATCAGCAATGCCTTGTCAAAGACATGGAGGGATGGGCCATGTACAATGTGATATTCAAAGAGCAGGGCTTTGCCTTTCGAGCCTTGAGTGATTAAAACAGAGGTTTCTTTCCTGGCAGATTTTCAAAGTGTCGTGTTCTCTGGCTTGACATAGGCTCCGACTGTATCGGTGTTACTACAAGGGTTGAGGGAAGGGGCGGCATTCTGACCATCACCATAATCATGACCAGATTGTCCACAGCTATATGGCTCCTTGCATAAGCTGACATCCCCCACATACGAAGCAGGTGCAAAGGTAAGGGACTATCCTGACATTGGAAGGGGTCCTTGCAGGCCTAAATTGTATGATATATAATCCTTACTCCCAAGGAAGTTGATCTCAAATTGTTGAAGAAAGAGGAAATCATGGATATTTGATAAGAAGTGATCCAAGCAGCTTCTTAGGAGCAATTTATCTATCAGCTATCAGCCCCGATGCTAACTTCCTTGAGTGCATATTATACAAATTTCAGAATTTACCAAAGATGATGCATTGGAAGGCAAACAAATGAATTCTTAGGTATAGAAAAGACACCTTGAATTTTGGCATCCTATTGAAAAAGAAAACAATCCGTTTGAGCCATTACATAGATGCAGATTGGGAAGGTTCATAGGATGAGAAATAGTCCACTTTATGATATCCATTCAGCCTGGATTCCCGAGTAATTTCTTGGATCAGTAAGAAGCAATAAATAGTAGTCTTATCATCTACCGAGGCAGAATACAAAACAACAATGGATGCCAAGTCGCAAATATTTTCCTTCAAACAACAAATATTAGTGGATGTAAATTTAAAACATGTCTTGCTAACACCAGCGAGAAATCACGCAAGAATTACACACATGAAGACAATAATCCACTCTTTCATGCAATGACTTAGAACATTGAAATGCACCATAACCATAGTTACCATGTTCGGTAAGTTCAGAAAGGCGAAAAATTCGGAAGTTCCAAATTTTGCAAAAGGTTTGGGTCGGTTCTGTTAAGAAGATTTAAATATTATCTCTCTCTCTCTGATATTTGTAAAGAAAAACCAATTACACAAAAAATAAATATATTATTTACGCAGTTTTTCCTTTACATGTTTAGGTATTTGTGTTTCTTGTTTGTTTTTGCTTTAGGTTGAAGATATTTTAATTTAATACATTTTAATTACTAAAATAAAAAAGGTGATGTTCAACCAAACTTGTTCGGTTAGACGGAAAAGTACAGTCCGGACCAAGTTTTCATCATGTTTGTAAGAACATGGTAACTATGGCCATAGCTATATTAGGGAACAGGTTCAAGTATTTTCTTTTAACCTTTATATCTCGCACTGCCTAATAACCTACAGTAATAAACCAGAAGACCCCTTCCCAAATAGGATTGTAGTTTGACCAGACGACCCTTCTCAAATGAGGTAAAATCTAACCTCAAGGCCATTCACCACAAAGGAGCTAGTCTAAATCGAAGGCCCTTTCTCCATAAAGGGAGGCTATTCTAACCCAAAGACCCTTCTCCATAAGGGATGCTGAATTTGACCGTAAGGCCCTTCACCGAATCACCACAGGGGGCTAAGGCTAGCTTAAAGCCCTTTTTCAAAACGGAACTATTTTGACACAAATGTCCTTCTCCACTGAAGGAGACTAAATCTGACTAAGAACAGAATCTTTTACAGAATTCTAACTATATTTTCAAAATTGAAAATCTACAAACTGCAGAACAGCAAATTAATGCCGATTTTTATGTGTTAAGACACCAAATGGAGTCAAAACCAACCAGCACACCTTTTTTTTAATGCTAAATTAAGTTTTTGGTGTTACATTGACATCGCTCAACATGACATCACATTGACATCAATCAATGTTATAGAATAATTTGCTTTCCTAATTTCCGACAATATATCTTCTTTCTTGCTGTTTTCAAATGTTGCTGTCAAACTGACATCACACAATACTATGGATGTCAGCATTAAACATTTTTAATTAATTAGAACACAGAATCCCAGGAACAAACTTCTTTTTCCTCCTAGTCAAATTATGTCAGAGGAGAGAGATCACGCTAAAACATAATGAAATGGTTTAAGAATTGACAACTATTTATCCATGTCATAAAATACAAGTATATTCAAATTTTATGAAAACAGGATTTAAATGGCTACTTTCTTGTACTTTAACCAAGTGTAGGTATGTTATATATTGTTAAAAAAATCCCAAACATATGCTTTCACTTGGAATGAGCTTTCATTCTCAAATTTTGTCTTGGATTTTATTTTTAAAATATATATTTTCATGTCTTGTGTTGGTATTTGGTTAACACAACCTCAAGGGTTTATAGCCATAACATCTTCACCATTTATTGACCCTCATCATCTGTCACAAGTTTTTGTTTATTTGTTTTCTTATAATTTGCAAAAGCCGTCTGCCCATTTCAAGAGGATGTTTCTTAGAGATGGGCTTTCATAATAAATTTTCTTTGGTATTTTAAGAGGTACTTCGCATGTTGGAAAGAGATTTCAATCTGCCTAAAGATTGGAAGGTTACACAATGTAATTCTTGGGAATGTTTGCAATCAATCTACTAATTAGGTTGATATCTACTGCTCTTTTAAAGGCTTGTATCCCTATCAACTTTCACTCACACAACCAACATAGGGAACCTAGTCAATGTTACTCACTCTAACAACGAGGCTCCAAATGGAACCAGACAAAGGAATGAAGGATGAGCTGAAGGGGCAAGGAATTTGGCAAAGAGGGTTGGTTTAATATTGTTGTTTGACATCTTACAATTTTGTGAGAATAGTTTATTTTATTCAGTCCAGGTCAATTAACCCTAGAAAGCAATGTAACAAAGATGAGAGAGAAAGACTATAACACAGTATGAATGGTACACACTACACAATTTACCAAATTATTACTGTAGCACACAGATGATTAAGATGATCTTACATGTGAAATTAATAACACTTGCGTGGTTAGAACACATGTTGGCCTCCATTATACACAAGGTAAGCCACATTGATTCAACAACATCAATCTAGGCCCAAATAAACATGGATCCCAAGGTACCTCGAAATTTGTATCCAGTTAACTCTGATATGCAATAATCCCAAGGATACCACAACCTGATTCCTAGACATGCAAATGACATGCAACAGTGTGGGAACGAAGTCCCTCCTCAATGAAGGTGAGGCTGCCTTTATTGAAAACCAAAACTGTATTTACATCTGTACATTCAAAATTGTATGTGGGGGGTGTTTTGGAACATCAATAGAAGAAAAGTGAATGAAGGAGATAGAATGAAATGAAGGAAAGGAGTGGAATGGAATGAACTGAAAGAACATGCAAGAGTTAGGTAAAAACAGAGCCTAATATTGCATGAAGAGGAAAGCTGAATAACCAACACAAATAAAACGGAGTTTGAGTTAGTTAAACAAGAACGTGTAAAAGGGAACACATATGAGCAAGTAGACAATCAGAGCTTGATCACTGTGAACTAGAACAACTGATTACTAATGTTGACAATAAGATCAAAGATAATATTTGCATGCAAGATTTAAACACCTAACATCTAATGAACATAAGAACACCAAATGTTACCAGAGACAATGAATGAGACACAAAGTTCTTATTCCATTAACTCCAAAATGTTTTTCACAAAAGAACACAAAGTTTCTTCTTGAAACAAAGCTTGCACAAAAGTATTCTCTTCTCCTCTCTCAAAGTCACCCCTTACAAATGAGCCCCTCACTTCCTTTTATAACCCAAAAGTTGGTTACGAAGTAGTTAGGGTTTTAAATGCACATTAAATAGGGCACTTAAGTGACTTTGACTTTTTCAACCAACTTTTAAAAAGTGACTAAAAATAGAAACCACTTAAGTTAAAAGGTCATTTAAGGAAAAATACATAAATAAAATAAATGGGTACATGTGGACCCCACTTAAATGACTTGTATGCACATGTAGACATCCCAGTCAACAATGTGCCACCCAGATCAAGACACCTAGGATCGTGCCTTATCCATTGGGCCAAGAGTCCGCCTATCCCGATCGTACGGAATGAATTCATTGATCGTGCTCGCAATCCTCCAAATGACAAGAGGCCGAGCTTGAAACTTGAGCAATTCATCCACCCCTCTGAGCAATATCCCGGTATGAGAAGATTTGTTTTCATTCGTATTCATATTCACAATTCTCCACATGCTCCGAGTACCTTTCCATGGTGAATTATTCATTTGTCACAAGACCGTAGTCATTATGCCACCTTGGTTTATCAGAATCCAGCTTCTGGTCTTTCGCCATTGAGAAGATCTCCAAGAGCCAAAATTGCAATTCACTGCCTGGAGTTATGTCCTTTGTCTTTGTCACCATCCCAAAGTGTTGATCTCCCGAGCAGAATTTGTGAGACTTCAGAGTCTTGGAAATCCATCTCCTTTGCCCCATTGTGAACGAGTGGTGTTGAAAAATCATCGAAGTGATTTATGAATTCGTTGACACACACCTTAGCGTAGTATTTGGTCTTTTTGGAGTGATGGATTCTAACATTTACGCAATCGCTTCCAAGTTTATCACTATTGGCTTGATGACCCTCTTTCAATTCTTCAGGATATCATGTAGCCAGGTGGGAACCTCTCCAAGTACCTCATTGTACATGGTTCTCGTGTTCGTTGGGAATTGATCTTCATCACGCTGAAGGGGATCACCTTCGGGTGTTGCTGAAATTGGATCTTCTTGTTGTGAGAAAGATGTTGTCGCCATTTTCTCCATTTGTGGTGATTCTTCAAATGTAGGCAGGGAAAGAACCGGATCATCAACTTTTGGTTGAGAAGTTGTGACTACTTCCACAAGTTGGGCTGGTATATTTTGAGGTACTTCATCAACGAGTTCCACCTCTAGAAATTGTGTGATATAGATTACAAGTGCTTGCGCATGAACCAATGCTCTGAATTATAGTGTTGTGTTGTTGATTAGGCCTGAAGAATTAGGGCAATCATGCAAAGACAAATGATGACTGGAATGAGAAATTCTTGAGATGTGCTCCTTCTTCACTTAGGTGTTTAGACAACTCAACTCACGAGTGAGCCCTCACTCGTATCGCTCCTAGCTTGATTGTGAGCTCATGCATTTTCAACTTGAATTCGGACTCCCATGGCGATCCATGCCCTTTGTGTCGTCTTACCTTCTTTCCAGAACCGAACTCCCTGAGTTCTTCTCTGGCTCAACTCACTTGAATACCGAGCTTAACCCAACATTTTTGAAAAGAATGGTTTTACCACAATGCTCACGGTTCTTCCTTATTATATAACACTTGTAGTAAGAATGTTTTGGCTTTGCCATAATAAGCACAATTGTACCTTCCAAACGATGAGAAAATGCCTTTACCGATAAAGACCTAATGCTGCCATGATTATGACCCGTTGAAGATGCTCATATAATTGCAAAGCAAATTGTGCTTCATGAATATTCTGATATGAAATAGATCCACCTCTATGAGATTCTCTTCCATGAGTTACATCGTAAAACAAGTAAGGTCTCAATAGAGAATCTTTGTAATAAACTTCATCAGGTCTCCTGGTAACACTCTCACTGTCACTTAATTCATTTTGATAAAAATATCTTGAAGGAAAATCCTGAATTTGAGGATGCATTCGATTCTGAGCAGATAACAACATAGTTGGACGACCTGCTTGTTGGAAGCGCTCAAAAAGGCTTCTACTATACTGCAACATGCCTGCTGCCTGGCTAATTACTGTTGCAGGCAGTTGCTGTGGATCCCCGACAAGAACACACCTTGCAGCACCCAATGAAAGTGGAGGTAACACGCCTACTTCACTAGCTTGTAGCTTCATCTATAACCACCATATCAAACCCATGGGCTAGGCGCTGGAATAACTTCCGGCCACTACTAGAAACAGTAGTGAACACAATCTCAGCCTCATTTGCAAAACTTGCCTCAAGATTTGATCGAGCTTCTTCCATGGGAGTGACTTTCCAAAATGAAAAGGCAAGACAACTCAACTAAAACTTTATCTCGTTCTTCTACTACAGCTGCAAGATTTTGCAACAACTAATCACGACTGTGGTCACGTTTTCTTTCTTCCTCTGGCTGGTGCGTGGCCTTTCTTTGGCGTGGGAAATTTTAATTCTCTTGTTTTAAAGACTGCTGTCTTTTCTTTGCCAGGCGTGTACTTCTTAATACCTGCGCACCTTTTGAGAACTTGTTCTTATTTCCTTTTCAGGCTGGGCGCGGGTTTCTTCTTTTAATCTTCTTTCTTTAAAAACTGCTCTTTTCTTTCTTATTTCTGTTTAAAAACTTTTCCTTCAGGCCGATGCGTGGTCTTTTAGACAAAAATAGAAGCTTTTATTTGTCTTTTCCTTGGTTGGGCGTGGCCTGAGTGTGGAGCGGCCTGCCTTATTTTATTCTTAGCTGTCCCTTTCTCCTCCCAGGCGTGTGGAAGATTAAATCTTGTTTTCTTCTGCTAAAAACAAAATGAATACTTCTTTCCTTCTAGCTGGGCGCTGAAACTGGTCTTTCTTTAATTTAAAAACTGTTTTCCACTTTCCCCATGCGTGAAAGTAAAAGAAATTGTCTTCTTTCTATAAAATAAAACAAATGCAAATTTCCTTCAGTGCCCTGGGTGTGGCTTTCCTTGGCGTGGAAAGAAATCTTTCTTTGTTATTAAAACCTGCTCTCCAGGCTAATGCGTGCTGGGTTGTTTGGGGCTGTGCACCTTGTCTTTCTTCCTCTGGCTGGCAATTGTCAATTTCTCCCCAGGCGTGGAAAGTTTTCCTTTGGACTGTTCACTTGCTGCGTTGAACAATGGTCTTGGGAAATGTGATAGAACAGCTGTTCTTCTTCAAAAACGTGGTGATCCTCAAACTGTTCCTCCTAGCTCGTGGTCTGTCTCCTTCTCTCCCTGCAGATGTGATTTGGTGGAATTTGTGGTCACTTGTACCTCCTGCGTGGGAAAGTTTAGAGCTTTGTAAACCTGCACATAAACTGTCTTTGCATTTCCTTTGGTTGTGTGTGGACAACTTTTGAAGAATGCGTGGAAATAATGACTTATTTTCTATTTTAGATTGTCATGTTATCTTCCTCTTATGCATGCGTGAGAGATTTCTATCTTTGTTGTTTGTTTCCCTGCAGGCTTCGTGGCTTTTGGTATGATTGTTCTCCTCCACGTGTGTTTCTCCCTTCTCCCTGCGTGGGAGATTGCTGTCCTCCTTTCTTTGCTGTTATTATCTTCTTCTTATGCAATGCGTGGAGCTGTTGGAAACAAAACCAAAAACTTTCTTGTATTTTCTCTTCTACAATGGCGTTAGTTTCTCTTGCATAAGGCTGACAAAATATTATGTCTTCTTGAAGAAAGAAGCAATTGAAAGCTTCGCACGACTTTTTCAACGGGTTTGATGGAGGAAGTTACGGGAATTAATCTAACTTCCTCTCTTCCCGGGTAGTGGCTTAAGTGCTAGGGGAAATGGGAAAAGTAACGGGCAATTGCCAATGGGAATGGCAAAATGGGTTGGCAATCCCCGTCCAATTTCCCCATGTGGGAAATTGGGGAATTTTATGCCCGTTTGCCAATCCATGATTTGGCAATTGGCAGAGGAAAACCCACGTGCGGGAAATTTGAAGGAAATTGCCAGGAAAGTGGAAATCGGGTTCGGGAAGCCAGTTTGGCTTCCCGACAGTTGGAAACGAAAGCTTACTTCCCCGGCACTAAAACTTGTCGAATGAACTTTAATTTATATTTATTTAATTAAATACTCCTTAAGTGATTTTTTAAAAATTAATTTAATCAAACAAGGAGCAATTAATTAATTAATTATTTTAATGTATTTTAACGCGTTTTAAAGCCTGGCGGGAAGAGTTCTCGCTCGAAAATCACGAAACGAAGACCGAAACGATCACAAAAATAAGACGATCGCAAAGAGTCCAATTAACCACGCAAAGTAACACTTTTCAAAATTTTCTAATTTTTAATTATTTTTTAACAATTTTGCGAAGTCAAAATTGGCTGATAACAATCCAGCTTAACTCTAATATGCAATAATCCCAAGGATACCACAACCCGATTCCTAGAGGACATAAATGAACACCCCATTGTAGACCCATCGAGTTTACAACAAGTGTGCAAAGATGCACTAACAAAGTCAACTATTTTATTCAAAATATTGAAGGGGATGGTATATTGGTAAGGGCTTTTTGTAAAAAGCACATGGATATAGTTTGAAATTTGAATACAATGGAAAAGGTTTTTTAAATAGGAAATTATTACCTTATATGGTTGTGAAACATTTTCATGTAAGGCAAATTGTTACACCAAGATGCTAACAGATAATGAGGGGTGGGTGGAGCAAGTGTAAGTAATCTTATAGTCGAGATGTCAAAAAAAATGGCTGACCCTATATCCGGCATCCATTTGATCTGTTATAGGGCAGTTTTTTTCTTCTTGCTGGAAGAAGGCGATCGAAAATTGTGATATCTTGAGCATATAGTGGAGTTTGGAGACCTTTTTCCTAGAAAATATTTGTTCAAGCCCAATGAAATGGTGCAGCTAGATTGAGGCCATCCACTACCAATCATTGGGCAATTTGTGGAGAAGGTGAAAGAGTCCTTAATAAATGTGAAAACACTCAATGAGCAAAACTATGTACAAATCCAAGATAAGAGCCTTGAGATTAATGCATCTTGGTATTTTTCCTATAGATACATGAGCTAGTATATTTACCTTTATATATGTGTGCATATATAATGTAGGAGCATCCGGGTTCACTAGCAATCATGTGTCAACCATAAACACTTAACCTTAGCAAATAAAGCTTTTGTGCAATTTTGTGTGCGCAGTTCCTTTGTGCAATACCACACCGCTCCTACGCAAGTCACGCAAAGATCTTTACCTTAGGTTTTGCAGAGTTTTAAACTACAAACACCACGCAAGCTTTGCCCAAACCACACAATACTATTGATGTAACACAACACTATAGAAGTTGTGTAAGCTTACTCAAGCCACATAATACTAGACTTAGTCACAAACAATTGATCCTGCCACGAAACACTTGCCCACAAAATTCCAAGCCACTTTGCACAAGAAAGTTGTGCATCGCTCGCGCAAGTCGCCGATGATTGACCAAAGCCGCCAATGTTTGGCTTACCCAACATCATTTTCGCACCCTTAGATGCCAAGAGAAGCCGCCAAGTATTGTGTCTCAATGGGACCACTCCCAATTGATCAAATGATTGGATCTACAACTTCCCGGAAACACCGCCAACATTGATGCAATTATAGAAGATACACATAGGCCTTGATCCATCCTTCATAGCTGGGACCATGAGAACCATCCGGTTCTAAAGATTGATTCAACGAATGGGACCATTCCTGCGCAGATCAACAACAAACCAAAGGCACCTAAGGGGATATCCGTTCAAGGGATCTTTACCTACATTAATATCTTTACTCACCCACCTAAGAACAAATGAATTCTATAAGTAGAATGGGGTTGTAAACTAGTAAAGCATCTTAAGAAAGCCTAAATAGTAGTATTAGGCATTAAGGTTGATTATCTTTATAAGTGTCATCCAGAGTGCGGTTTTGTAGAAGCTTAACAGAGCCTGCGAACTTAGGATAGGTCCAAGATTAGAATTATCAACAATATTCTTGTGGAGTCTCATTCTAGACTATAATTGGAGAGAATTAGTGGTGCGCATGAAGTTGTAATAAAATATTTGTCATTGTTTCTTGTTTGGAAGATATGGTTATGACCTTGCCTTGGTGAGATCTACTCGACAAGAGTTACGTGGTAAGGCGTCCCTTCACTTGGGAAACCCAACGCAATTGCTTCAATTTGTATTAGATGCGCAGATCAACAACAAACCAGAGGCGCCTAAGGGAATATCCATTCAAGGGATCTTTATCCACATAGGTATCTTTACTCACCCGCCTAGAACACATGAATTCTATAAGTAGAATGGGGTTGTAAACTTGTAAAGCATCTTAAAAAGCCTAAATAGTAGTATCGGGCATTAAGGTTGATTATCTTTGTAAGTGTCATCCAGAGTGCGGTTCTATAGAAGCTTAACAGAGTCTGCTAACTTAGGATAGGTCCAAGATTGGAATTCTCAACAATATTCTTGTGGAGTCTCATTGTAGACTATAATTGGAGTGAATTAGTGGTGCACATGAAGTTGTAATAAAATATTTGTCATTGTTTCTCGTTTGGAAGATGTTGTTGTGACCTTGCCTTGGTGAGAGCTACTCGACAAGGGTTATATGGTAAGATGTCTCTTCACTTGGGAACCCTAACGCAATTGCTTAAGTTTGCTATTAGAGCCTTGGATTTGGAAACTTTGTTAGTAAGAACCATAGTTTACCAAGTTCGAAATACGAATCCATTCAGAAGGGTGAAAAATCCGAAAATTTGAGTTCTAAAATATTCGGAAAAATCCGGTTCGGTATGTATATACATATATTATTATATGTAATATACATATACATAAACAAATACATGCACATAACATAAATCATGTAAAACATGCAAAAATATATCCATCTACCTAATAATGAGCATAAAATTAAAGCTTGTAGAATTGAGAAATGCATAAGAGTTTGAAATTTTAATAACATTAAAAAGAGCCATGGTTTAGAACCTAATCTCAATATTGAAATGAAACTTAAAAATTTCTAACATGCTTCAACATCAAAATCTTCTTCAAAATCAAACCTAGCACTAGCACCATCATCTAATCCGTGCTCATCATCACTATCAATATTTTCTTGAAGTTCTTTGAAGGATGGTTCTCCAAGGTGTGAATCACCATCTTCTTTTGCAAGATTGTTCTCAAACAAACGCAAATTGTTGTGGACAAACACAAGATCTGAAAGTTTTTTAGCTCCTAGACGATTCCTATTGTTGGTGTGAATCAAATCATGTGTACTCCAGTCTCTTTCACATGCAGAAGCACTAGCACATTGATTGTGGACACGCACGACAAGTTTTTGTAGCTCGAAGTAGAAGACCCATAAGTTTGCCACCATAAATGGGGATCCATGCAATGAATGTCTTCTTGTGCCTCCTTACGAGCAAACATGCCCTCTTGGTTCTTGAATGTAGTGAGTTGCCTTCTCACTTTAGCCTTCTCATCATCATCACGAACCAACTTGTTTATTGTTTCCAATATACCGTTCTTTACCTCCTCATCTTGCATCATGGTCCACCTCTATAAGTTTAGGATTTAAATAGCACCTGCTGCATGGATAGGCGATGTAACATATCCCATCGTATGTCCACAATGTCCCATATTCGTTGGACTTCTTCAGGATCATTTGTAAGTGCTTTTTTATTTGTTCCTTTGTTTGCTTTGTGCCCTCATACACAAAGTTAATGCAAGGTTTCATGCCATCACCAAACTCAACAATTGGACAAGTGGTTCAAATACCTTTAGAGCCTTCTCAACACCCTCCCAAAATGAACTTCCTCCGATAATTTTTTCGACATCTTTTGCAAGGCTTTCCTTAGAAAGCTTAGATTGTGCCCATTCTTCACTAACCACAACTTTTCTCGAGTTGTCCTCTCCTCCACCTCCCTCTGCAAAGTAATAAAATTAGATGCAAATCTTGTCTCAACAGGGGAAAGAAGTTCACGCTTTGCAAATGAGTAATACAAGCTCAAGGTCAAGCGGTGATTAAGTATGAACTTGGAAATTTGTTTCCTTCTCTCACAACACTATCTACCCACTCCAACTTTGCTAGATCTTCAAGCAAAAGATTTAAAACATGAGTTGCACATGGGGTCCAAAACAGATGAGGAAACTTGTCCATAAGAAGTTCACTTGCTACTTTACAATTTGTTGCATTATCTGTGATAACCTGGACTACATATTCTTCTCTAATTTCTAGAATAGCAGATTCAATGCATTTGAAAATGAAATTTGCAGTCTTCACCTCTTTGCTCGTATCAATTGATTTGATAAACATAGCACCTTTTGGACATTGTGTCAAAATATTTAGAGGGGCCTTCGCTTTGTATCAGACCACCCATCACTTACTACAATACAACCTGATTTTCTCCAATTCTTTTTCATTTTATCAAGTTCACTAGATATTGATGACACCTCTTCTAATAGAGTAGTTCTCAAGCATTCAAAAGATGGCATTGTGTAACCTTTCCCAAAATTCGCAATTTCCTCTACCATAGCTTTTGTATGCGGATTTCGAACAACATTGAAAGGGATGGCATTTACGTAAAAAACCGAGCCATCAATTTGTCAATCTCATGCTTTTCATGTGGCTTCCACATTGATTTCAATGAAGCCTGAGACATCCCCGTGCACTTTTACTTTCTTGGGCAAACACTGATGGAGCCGAGCTACTTAAAGAGCCAATTTGTGTCAAACTGCATTGGATTTTAACCTTTTTGACGTTGTTGCAAGTGTCTTCAATTCATATTTGCTTCGAATTCGAGCAATGAATTTTGCATACTTCTCTTGCTCTTTCGTTATTGGGCAAATCTTCACATCCTTACCCCCAATATAATGGGATCGAACCCTTGTTAGAGTTCCCGTGATATTACTATTACATAGAGTGCATTTCATATTTTTGGGATTGTCGTCTCACTGGACAATGTATTTCATCTCCAACGCATGACTTGCCATGGTGTTGTTGATAGGGACTCCCTGCCAAAAAAATTAACATTTTCAATACATATGGTTATAATTATAATGAACATAAAATCTATAAAAACATATATATAAACATTTTAAAGTAAAGATTTTGCAAATATATATAAAATTATAAACTAAAAATAAATAAACTTCATTTAATTTTGATTTTATTATTCATTCTTTAAAAACAACATTTGCTTTAATACATTATAATGAAAATGTTAAAACATTATACAAAAAAAAAAATTACATAAGTTAATAATTATTATTTAATTATTAAGACCATTACTATTATAAAAATAACAAATCAACATTCTAAATTAAAAAACAAACAGAAATATATAAATTCATAACTAAACAATAATATTTAGTTATTAACGTTATGTTAATAACTAAATATTATTGTTTAGTTATTACTTATTAACATTATATTAATAATACATTATTAACAATATGTTATTAACAATATATTATAATACATTATACATTAACATATATGTATTAGTTATACATAATAAATTAATGTATTACTTGTATTATTAATATAATAAATATTTTAAAATATATATAAACATTTAATCTTAATATATAATAAAAGTAAATATCTTCCAAATATATGTAAATGATGAAAAATAAAGTAATCAAACTTCTCTAATTTTTATTATATTATTCACATTAAAAAAATAATTTCCTTGCAATATAAAGTAATTTAAAATTTTAAAAATTATAAAAAAAAAAATTATATATATTAATAACTTCATAATATATTACATTATATTGAGTCATTGTTATATAATGTCAATAACTAAAAATTAAAAAATTAAGTTTATAAATAAAAATAAATAAAAATATTATGTCATAAACTAATTAACATCAACTTAAAATTAAAAAATTAGCTTCACAAATTAAATAAATAAATAAACCTCTTTTTTACATAATAACTAAATAAACATTAATTAATAATGTTTGACGTTAATAATTAAATAATGTTTATTTAGTTATTAACATTAATATAATAACTAAATAGATTATTAACATTTTACATTAATAGTTAAATGGTATTTATTTAGTTATTACTAATTATATTTTATTAACATTAAATGTTAGTAGTATAAAATTAAATGTTAACTTATAATATTAATAAATAATAACAAATATAATAACAAACAATATAAATTTTAACAAGTTAATAGTTATAAATATTTTGTCATTTATTTATAGCATTATTACTAATAGTATTCATAAAATTTTAATAAAAAAAAAACTAAAGAGTTGTTGCGAATAAAAGAAAAGTAAAACCTAATATAACATACCCGAAATGCAATCTCACGGAGCACCAAAAAGTTGTTGCCCCTGCCACCAAACACCATAGAGAAGCCTTGCCGCCAAGTGCTTATTTGCCACGGAAAAGCCCTCCCACCATGGAGAAGCCCTTCCGCCATGGAGAAGCCCTGTCGCGCCAAGTGTTGAGGAGGTTTTTACTAGAAATCGCAGGAATCATAAACAAATAGCAAAAGCCATTATCCAAATACTGTGTGCTGGATTTGCAGATTGAAGACTTCAAAATGAAATTACCGGCACAACATCACCACTCAAGCGCCTCAAACTTCCTCGAATCGAATCTTGAATCTCAAAATGATTTTAGCACCGCCACTAAACTCGTTAATGCCTTCGATATTGTTGTTGTTTTGTGTCTTTCTCCAAATTTGCGGTTGTTTTTATAAGAGTGTGGGTGTACGATTAGGGTTTCATGGTTCAACTTTTTACTTTTAGAGTTTATACGATTAGGGTTTTTTTAATATAAAAATAAGGCGAATCAGAGCGAATAAATCTAGATGCCTCAAATAATGCGGTTCAAACCGGATTTTTCCGAATCCGACCGAACCTCGGTAACTATGGAAAGAACCTAGAATTTAAGATTCTTGATGAAGAGGTTAGTCAAAGTAAGGATTTGAGAATCGACTAAGAAGATTGGTGTAGACATCAATCTAGGTTCTATGAGTGACCTTATAAATTGCTACTTTCCATACTAGGGGTGTGTGTAGATGGTAGTAATGTAAATCTCCAACATTGTGTTGTTAGGTAGGGAATGTAAGTTCATAGAATCTTGTTGTTGATTTAATTGAGAGGAAGAGATGGCACGCAAAGTGAATATAGCAAAGCGAATATGGGCTCTTTCTTTTCACCTATATATAGCATTTCTATTCAAGATGAACTCGATATGATTAGGCTAAGATTTGTGAAGGAACCCTAGAATTTTGCATCAAGGCGGAAGATTAGTTATCCTAAAGACAATAGAGCACCTCACGAGTAAAGGAAAATTCCTATGCAAAGGTAGAAGTTTGCAAAGTGATGCACAAAGCCATGCACAAGGAGAGACAAGCACCTCACATGAGCAAAGTCAAGCGCAAAAGGAGGAGGAGAAATATCAACATCCCGAGAAAGAGGATGTGGACGAGAAAGAGGATGTGGACGAGGAAGAGGATTCAATAGAACGTTTTGTTGTATAGAGACTAGACATCACACATTCAAGTGTCAACAGCCAAAGCAAAACACCGATGACAATAGGAGGGGTGATGCTAGCAATCATGTTGCTCTACATGTGGTGCAGAAGTCATGCATCAACAAGTAGCATAGAAAAACTAGAACATGGTCAAGCGTTGATGATGAAGAGGGTGTTATTGAAACTTACAAAAGAAGAGAACGTATTCATGCACAAGAAGAATCTATTCAAGAACCATTTGCAAACTTAGAGGTAAGTGCTATAAAGTCATAGTTGGTGGTGGTAACACCGATAATCTTGTTGCAGACGAGCTTGTTAAGAGGTTTGGTCTAAAGAGGACTATGCACCCGAACCTCGTATAGGGTGTCATGGTTATCAAGGGGCATCAATTGCTTGTGAATGAGCAATGCATAGTGCATATCAATATTGGCGCATATGAAGATGAAGTCCTATGTGATATAATGCCCATGGACGTATGCCGCAGTGTCTTTGTTAGGGGACCTGACAATATGATAGACAAGTGGTTTGTGATGGTCATGCAAATACCTACACATTGGTGAAAGATGAATGGAAGTACACTTTAAAGCACTTGAAGGACTCAAGTGTAGAGTCTGTAAGGAGTCTACAAGTATTGTTGATTTTAGGGAAAGAGTTTCTTAATGTTGTGAAAAGGGAAAATGAATAGGGAAGTAAGCAACAACACAAACATAGGAGATCCCGCAAAAGGTAAGGGAGATGATAAGTGGGTACAAGGATATCATGACAAAGGATATTTTGGATGGTTTACAACCAATGCGCAATATCAGTCATTAGATGGACTTGATATCAAGGGCTATTTTACCAAACAAAGCCATGTATAGGTTGATGCCTATGGAGAATGAAAAATGAGGAGTCAAGTACAAGAGCGTTTGACAAAGGGTTGTTCAACGATTCTTTGAGCCCGCGTAGTACCCACAATATTGGCACCAAAGAAAGGAGGAGAATGGAGAAAGTGTGTCGAATCTAGAGCCATCAACAAAATCACTATCAAGTATAGATTTCCATTGCTACACATGGATGATTTGATGGATTGTCTAAGTGGAGCAAAGTACTTCACAAAGATTGATCTGAAGAGTGGATACCACCATATCAAAATCAAGGAAGGAGATGAGTGGAATACTGTGTTCAAAGCATAGGATGGATTGTATGAGTGGTTGGTCATGCCATTTGGGTTAACCAACACACTAAGCACATTCATGTGATTGATGAACAAAGTGTTGAAACCTTTCAGATGGGTTAGTTTTCATCATTTACTTGGATGACATTCTAATTTTCAACAAAACACAAGAAGAGCACTTAGTCCATTTGCAGAGGGTGTTAAAGCGTTTACGAGAAGAGGAATTGTTGATAAATTTGAAGAATTGTAGTTTTATGCGAGAGGAGTTGGTCTACTTGGGATTTGTGTGAGAACACACTTATATTGGGGGGGAGAGGGGGTGAATCAATATAAGATAATCTTTTACTTATTTAAAAACTTAATAACCACAATAATAACAATCACACAAGATTTAACAATTATGAAACACAAGATTTACGTGGAAACCTTTCGGAAGAAAACCACGGAGAAAAGATTGCTTGGATCTATTGTCCAAATCCAGTCCTAAAATAATAAAAATCTTTACAAAAATTTGTAGGCACCAACCCACTGGAGACACCAATCCCCACCGCTAAGCAATTTGTAGGCACCAACCTATCGAAGACATCAATTCCCACTTCTAAGCACCAACTTAGCAGAGAGACAAAGAATCTTTCTCTTGGGAAGAACCAACCTCCAAATGAACTTCTTCAATGGATGACAATTAAATAGATCTCCTTCACAAAAATCTGCCTTGACTAACTTTTTATTTTTCTCTCCTTCAGAAATTGGCTTGAGTTTGAATGATATATCTTTATTATATCTCACGCTCTTTCTTTTCAACAACATCTTCAGTATACCTTCTCATGTCACTTGGAAGGGGTGTGATTTCTCCCAAGGGACACTCTTTATTTTCTTGGGCACTAGACATGGGTCAGCCCATAATTTAATTATTAACACCAAAATAGAGGGGGTTGGCCAGCATTCTTCAATGATCATAAACTTGTCTCGAATGCCTTGGAATGGTGCGATCCACCCTTGAATAATGGAGATTCGAAACTGATTTTGTTTGGACAGCGATTAGTGGCCTTTGGCCTTCAACGATCAAATAATGATTTCCTTTGATAGCAAATTCCTTTGACATCAATGACAATTAATCCAACAATCTCTCCCTTTGTCATTGATGGCAACCTTGCATAGAAATAACCTGTGAATATAGCAAGAACATAATGCTCCCCCTTTTGTAATTCTCCCCCTTTGACATCAATGGCAAAGAAACCACAGAGCTGTAAAATAATGCAATGATTAGCTCCCGACATAATGCTTCTCCTCAAGAACTTAGTGACTAGATGAAAAAGATATCACCCTAGCTTCGTCTTGAGATATTCAAAAGTTTCTTTTGGAAGGGGCTTTGTGAAAATATCTGCAATCTATTCTTGTGTGGCAATGTATTCCAACTTGACCTATTGTTCTGTTACATGTTCTCTTAAGAAGTGATATTTGATTGGAATATGCTTCATTCTAGAGTGCATAACAGATTCTTCGAAATGTTTATTGCACTTGTGTTATCACAAAATATTGAAATTGGATGAACATATTCTACCTTAATATCTCTCAGAGTTTGCCTCATCCAAAGAACTTGTGTGCAACAAGATGTTGTTGCTATGTATTTGGCCTCTATTGTGGATAGAGAAACAAAAGCCTGTTTCTTGCTTAACCAAGATACAAGACTGCTACCAAGGAAAAATGTTCCTCCACTTGTACCTTTTCTATCATCAATAGGGTGAAATCTTCATCTGTTGGATACCACAAACCAAAATCCTTTTAACTACTTGCACATGGGTTTCTTTTGGTGCAGCCTAAAACCATGCCACCATGCCTACAACTTGCTTAATATTTGGTTTTAAAGTTGTCACATATAGTAGACTCCCAATCATTGACCTATATAGAGTTTGATTTGCTTATGGGGATTCATCATCTTTAATTAATTTGCATCATGTGACCATGTGTGTGCTCACTCGTTTGCAATCTTCCATCCTAAACTTTTTCAACATCTCCTTGATATACTTGGTATGTGAGATGAAAATGCCTTTGTTGGATTGAGAATTTTTAACCCAAGGAAGAATGATAACTCGCTAAGCATGGACATCTCAAACTCCTTTTGCATTTCCATAGCAAACTCTTAACACATTTTTGCTATACCTCCAAAAATAATATTGCTCTCATAAACACAACAATTAACAGATCATCACCTTCACCTTGATGTAAAGTTGCTATCAACAATTCCCCTTTCGAAACCTTGTTGTTGTAGATACTTGTCAATTCTTGAGTACAAGCTCGGGGGCTTGTTTCAGCCCATAAAGTGTTTTCTTCAACTTGCACACATAATCCTTATCTTCGATAAGAGGAACCCTTCTGGTTGTTCAATATATACTTCTTCCTCTAAATTTCCATTGAGAAAGGTTGACTTGACATCCATCGATAGACTTTAAAGTTCTTAAAACAAGCAAATGCCAAAAACATTCTAATAGCTTCTAGTCGTGCAACAGGAGCAAAAGTTTCTTCAAAATCAATACCTTCAACTTGAGCATACCCCTTACAAACTAATCTTGCTTTATTTCTCACCACTTGTCCATCTTCATTTAGCTTGTTCTTGAAAACCCACTTGGTGCCAATCACATTTGTCTTTTGGTCTTGGGACAAGTTCCCAAGTCTCATTCTTTTCAATTTGATTCAGCTCTTCTTCCATAGCGCCAATCCAATGTTTGTCTTCGCTTGCTTCTACAAAATTCTTAGGTTCTATTTTAGATAGTAAGGATAGGTTTGCATGTTCTAATGCATTTGCTAATCTTCTTCATGTTTGAATTTCAAAATCTTTCTCACCAAGAATTAGAGTTTCGAGATGATTCCTTTTGAAAAATTTGGATGGTGTCTTTGTATCTTTGCATTCAATCACTTCTTTTTCATCTTCTAATTTTTCTTCTTTGCAGCTTGCTTCCTTTGGGTAATCAATTTATTGTGCTCCTTCCTTTTGATGCCTTACTTCATTCACTTTTACATTTGCACTCTAAATAATCTTGTGCGTCTTTTATCATAGCATCTATAGTCCTTGTTTCTTGAAGAGCAACCAAGAAAGATACCTTCATCAGATCTAGTTCAAATTTTCCCAAATCCTCATCATCTCTTCTTATGTAGCATTTGCTTCCAAAAAATTTGAAGTACTTAACTATAGTTGGTCTACCCTTCCATAGTTTATAAGGTGTTTTACTATTGTTGATTATTATTTTCCCTCCTCATTCGTAATGTAGAATGTTGTATTAACCGCTTCTCTCCAAAATGTGTCTAATTTAGATTCATTCAACATTGTTCTTTCCATCTCTTGAACAATTCAATTCTTTCTTTCAACAACTCCATCCTATTCTAGAGTCCTAGTAATCGAGAGATGTCTCCTTATTCCATGATGCTCACAAAATTCTTCAAATTCATTTGAAGTAAATTCTCCTCGATCCAATCTCAGGCACTTGATTTTCAAACCAGTTTCATTTTCAAATAAGGTTTTAAATGCCTACAACTTCTCGAACGCTTCAGATTTCTCCTTGAGAAAAGTAACCCATGTCATTCTAATGTACATCTATTTACTTCTTTCAAAGTGAAGAATTTGCTCATCCCCCGTCATGTGGCTTGAGCAACCACTATCAATGTACCATTGATTTCCTTCATTTTGAGCATGAAAGGCAGATTGTACAAGCATGGATTTCTCCTTCTTTTCTTGCTCCTACTTTTTCCAAACTTTTGCAGTTTATTCCTTTTGTTTATCCATGGCTTCCACTTTCTTGTTTTGCCTAGGAGGTTTGTATGTCCATAGTTGTTGCCCTTATAACATATAACATTATAATCCACTAAAGGAGCAAATGAATTATAGTTCCTATTTGAGAACCCATAAGGACTTTTGTTCTTGTTCCAACCAAAATTTCTTACACGAGTCCTACAATCTATTGCTTTATGACCAAAGTGATTACACAAAAAGCAATAAACAAAGAAAGAGTTTTGAAACCTGGTCATGTGATCGCCTTGGAGGAAAAGATCTTCTAAATTTTTCCTTGTCTTTGGCAAGAATGCTAGTATTCTCGTGGAACATGATTTTCTTTCATTCTTATTGCTTTCATTTTTTATGGGACTTTTGAGAGCATCTGGATAGTTTTTGGGCTTTTCTTCATTTACCTTCTTTCGTGGTTCTTTGGGATCTTCTTTGGTAGTCATATGATTTTATTTGAACCCAAGACCGGTGTTGATAAATGGTGACCTCTGGCCATTGATGATATCATCTAAAATTTCAGTACTTTTTTCAAACTTGAGGCTTATGTTCAACTTAGTAGTTGTTTTCTCTAGTTCCTCAAGGAAACGATTTCGGACTCTAACCTCTCACATTTTCTTCTTTTGTCTTCAATTGGATTCTCACCTCTTCCTCTATTCTTTTTGCGTCTCCAAGTTGAATCTTTAGGTTAATGATCATTTTTTCTGATTCCTCAGGGTTTTGTGACATTTTTGCTTTTGAATCACAATCATCTTCTTCATATTTCTAAAGTTGTAACTTTTTTTTAAAATCTTTTTCTTAAGCTTCTTGATCTCATTTACTTGCACAAATGAGTTCTTCTAGATCCACTTCCCCATCTATTTCAGCATTTTTTCCTCTTCTTTTCTTTTGTCTTCACTTTCCAAGATATCCCCTTTTGATTCTATTGTCATGAATAGAATTTCTTCTCCATCACTAGCGGAGATACTTTCATTACTCTCTTTAGATGAGCTACTTTCCTCTTTGGAATAGAGGTTTTTCTTATGCTTATGAAAGTTCTTCTCTTTCTCAGGTTTTCCCTGTTTGTAGCTCTTTTTATATTGATGATGTTTGCTACCTTTCTTCATGTTATGATCTTCTTCATCATCACTATTTTCACTTTCTGCATATGGAAATTTAGCGGCAAAATGTCCTACTTTTCCACAATTAAAGCATTTAAAGGGCAACTTACCTTTGTACTTTCTAGATTCTTTCTTAAGCTTCCTTACAAAATGAGCTTCCTCATCGTCTCCGATTCATCATTGGAGCTATCGCATGGATCGAGCTCTTTATTCTTCATCTTCGTTGAGGCTTTGAAGTTTGCCTCTCGCTTTGATGATTTCTCCTTTTCGGTTTTCATTTCATATGCCGTTAGGATCCCATGCAATTCATCCATTATTAGAGTATCTAGATCCTTCATTTCTTCAATGGCAGAAACTTTGGCATCAAACCTCAAAGAAAGGGACCTTAACACCTTTTGCACAATCATTGCATATTCAAATTTTTCTCCAAGACCTTTGATGGTGTTGACGATTTCATCCACATGAAGAAGATAGGCTGCAATGTTTTCTTCATCTTTCATTTTCAAACTCTCGAATTGTTTTCTATGAGTTTGAAGCTTGGATTTCTTCACTTTGTCATCTCCTTCATAGATGTTCTTAAGTTTGTCCCAGATTTCTTTCGCTGATTCACAATGCATCACCTTGACAAACTCCAATTTTGATAGACCACACAAGATTGCATTCATAGCTTTTGCATTGTTTTCACTAGCCTTCTTTCCAGTTGTATCCGTTGGTGGAGATGATGGAGCTACATAACCGCTCACAACTGATTGTCAAATATCAAAGCCAAGAGCCATTAGATAAGTTCGCATTCTTATGATCTAAAATGCATAGTTTGTTTCTCAAACAATGGAGCTCTATTTGAGGAGAAACCTTCTTGACACGCCATGTGTGCTCCCGAGATCTACCTTCTAGCGGTTAGACTATTCTTGAAGGAACCCGCTTTGATACCAATTGATGAACACACACTTATACTGAGATGGGGGTGAATCAATATAAGATAATATTTTACTTATTTAAAAACTCAATATTACGACATACAAGATCTAACAATTATGAAACACAAGATTTACATGAAACCCTTTGGAAGAAAACCATGGAGAAAAAACGGTTTTGATTTTCTGTCCAAATCCAGTCCTAAAATAATAAAAGTCTCTTACAAAAATTGTAGGCACCAACCCACTGGAGACACCAATCCCCACCGCTAAGCAATTTGTAGGCACCAACCTATTGGAGACACCAATCCCCACTTCTAAGCACCAACTTAGCAAGAGACACCAATCTCTTCTCTTAGGAAGCACCAACCTCCAAATGAACTTCTTCAATGGATGACAATTAAATAGATCTCCTTCACAAAAATCTGCCTTGAATGATCTTTTATTTTTCTCTCCTTCAGAAATCTGCTTGAGTTTGAATGATATATCTTTATTATATCTCACACTCTTTCTTTTCAACTACATCTCCTTTTATACCTTCTCATGTCACTTGGAAGGGGTGTGATTTCTCCCAAGGGACACTCTTTATTTTCTTGGGCGCTAGACATGGGTCAGCCCATAATTTAAATATTAACACCAAAATAGGGGGGTCAGCCAGCATTCTTCAATGATCATAAACTTGTCTTTAATGCCTTGGAATGGTGCGATCTACCCTTGAATAATGGAGATTTGAAACTGATTTTGTTTGGACAACAATTAGTGGCCTTTGGCCTTCAACGATCAGATAATGATTTCCTTTGATAGCAAATTCTTTTGACATCAATGACAATTAATCCAACATTGTGATATCTCATGAAGGCTTGAAGATGGATCTTGAGAAGGTGCGGTGCAAGCTATAGTCGATTAGTCATCACCCGAAGTGTCACGAAGGCCCATAGCTTCAATGGACTTGGGAGCTTCTACAAGAAATTTATAAGAGGGTTCAATAAAATTTGCACAACGACACGAGGTGATGCAAGAGGATACAAGAGAGTTTCTATGGACTGCAGATGCAGAGCAAGCATACCAGAAGCTGAAGGAGAAGGTCACAAAGCAACCAATATTGGCTTTTCCTAATTTCAACAAGGTATTTCATGTTGATTCAGAATGGCAAAGTGAGGTAGCAATCGGAGTAGTTTTAAAATCGGAACCGGACTCGGAACCGGTCAAGGGTTGGACCGACCGAACACTTGTTCAAACTCTATGAACCGGTTTACTAAAAACACAAAAAAATTACATTTTACGAGAAAACAATATATTTGAAAGATTAGAAACCATGATTCTAACAATTACACACAATATGCATAGTTTGCTCATGTATATAGTACCATAGTTGAAATACTCGCATTCGGCAAATACTCGGCAGACCCAAAAAAAAAAAACTCCGCAATAATCGGCCAATACTCGGGAATACTTGGCAACTTAAAAAATACTCAAATTTCTTTAAAAAAACATAAATTTGCAGCCAAAACCGTGTATTTGCAGTGTTTTCTTTCATTGCTATTAATGCTTTCTTTTTGTTGGGACCTTTACGATAGCATTCAATCTTGTGTCTGAGGATGCGCAAATTGGAGTGTAAACACAAAAAAAACTCTTAAAATAGCAAAAAAAAACCTACGCATCTGTTGATATGTGAAGTCAACATTTGAATAAGCAGGTTGCGACCAAGCTGGCAGGTGGGACGATTAGTCCGAGCACGGGAGAATACTCGACGAGTTTTGGAAAGCTATCCAATATTTTTAATTACTAACTGCATCTACAAGAGATCAAAGCTCATGATTCTTTCAGAAGATTGCAAGAAGTTGTTTGGTCCAAAAAGGTGCAAAAATGGATTTTATGAAAATAAGAAAAATATTGCCATCAATGCGTAGAGCTCGAGAAAATATACACTTTTAGAAAAACGGAGCCAGAATGGAAGTTATGGCACATGCAAGTTTTTGCTACTACATCTTCCCGGACCCTTTCCAAAAATGGCAAATTTTATTCTATCCTTGTGTTTTTTTCACAAAAATCCAAAAAAGGAAAAAAAACCCGACTTGGCGGTTCAAGATGAAACTGGATTGGTTCGACCATTTGGTACTAAATGGCCGAGTTCCTTACAAAACTAGTCGGTTCAATACCAAACCGGTCAAACGGTCCAAAGATTTTAACCGGTTCATGTCTAAATATTTTAACTGTTGGGTCCGGTTCATGTCTAAAACTTGGTGATGAGTCAAGAAGGGAGACCCATCACATATTTTAGTGAGAAATTTGAATAAAGCAAGGAGAAAGTATTCGATTTATGATCAAGAGTTTTATCATATATGTCATCGTGCAAGCTCAAGAAGTGGAGGCACTATTTGTTTCCCAAAGAGTTTGTGTTGTACACGGACCACCAAGCACTGCAATTCATAAACAATCAAGGTAAGTTGAATCAAAGATATATGAAATGGGTTGAGTTCTTACAAAGCTACTCATTTGTCTTGAATCACTTAAGTGGGAAGCCCAACAGAGTTACAGATGCACCGAGCAGAAAATGTGTCTTGTTGATCGAGATGGAGGTGAGTGTAGTAGGGTTCAAGGGAATAAAGGAGCTCTTGTAATGTCCCTTTTCAAAATTAATTGATTCAGGATACCTAAAGCCTATTTTTATTATTTTCCATAGGGTAGGGGAATTAAAAGAGAAAAATAAATTAATTTAAGTGGTCCAAGGATATTTTTATATTTTAATTGGAAAAGGACACTTAAATTATATTTTAATCCAAAAAGCATTAATAGAATAAAATAATAATAGAAGGTTGACTTCTATTATTGGGCACCTAAGTTAGAATTAATAAATAAATAAAGAGAGAAATACATGCTTTTGTAAATCCTAATTTTAGGATATGGGGTGGAAAAAGTATTATTTAATATGTTTGATCATATTCTTAGGATGGGGCGCCAACATGGAGGTGGATAAAGGATTATTTAAAGTGTTTAATCCTATTTTTAGGATGGGGCGCCCACTTTGGAGAGCTTGAGAGTTATAAAAGCAGACTTGGGGTTCATTGTAACACATCTCGGAAATTCATCAATTATTTTCTTTGTCTAGAAGTGGCTTCGGCTTTCTACAATAGCAATAGAGGACGAAATGCCTCATTTGCATACAAGTTTGGGGACGAAAACCCTCACATCTGAGTTTGGCAATTCCATTCAAGGGTTGCAGTGACAATTCAGGGTGCAAGTGTTCCGCCAGTTCAACAACATCCCATTGTATTCAAACACTGGTATCTTTATTGTAGTTGGTTCATATTCAATACATGAAATATTGTTTTTACGAATCATGGTTTGTTGTTTTTATATTAAAAATAATCTTATTATTGTTATTGTTATAGAAATCAAATTTTTAATATATGCTACCCAAGGGATTAACAAAAATATCCAAATTTGTTAGAATGTATTTTTCAGGATATTATAAAGTGGTATCGAGAAAATTTCTTTCCCAAACTGTGGACGGGAAATTTATAAAATATATAAAAAAACGGAAAAACAAACCAAAAAAAAAGAGAAAAATTGCAACTTTGAACTTCATACAAAGTGATGGAGAAGTCAAGTACCAACAAAGGGAGAAGAAGAAAGGTACAGAACAACCAGAAGTCATGGAAATCAGGGACCCGAAAGATGCATGTTTTGACAGGCTTGTTCAGGGACAAGACAAGTTAGCTAATATGATGGGTCAGTTGATCCAAGCTATGCAAGGCACGAATGTGCAAAGGGCTCCAAACAATGAGGGAAGTTCTTTAAGGGTGAACAATAACCAACTCACTCAGAGGATAGTCACCGGTTCTACTGTTAGGCCCTTCCACCAAACTTCGTATGTAAAGAGGAAGCAATTTGGGAGGCAAAAATTCAGCCTACCATAGCAGATGATATTGCTACTAGCTATGAGGAGTACAAGGTACTTCCCTAGGTGAGATTAGAGATGTCATTTCCCTCACCAATTTTATTAATCTACAAGAAGGTTTTGGGGTGGAGTTCCAAGAAGACCATGTTGAGGTGCATAAAAATGAAAAAAGGGCTTTACCAGTTGCTAATGTTGATTTTCAATTTGCTGAAATTTTCAAAACAACAACCTATGGGAAGCAAATTGAATGTGTTCATGACTTTAGTAAGAATCATGAAGATGTTTTATTGACTTCTAATGTTTGCATGCATCAACAAGATTCACTTGTTGAATGTGAAGAGTTCAAGGTGAAGAAGAATGTTGATCTTAACCGAAAAGTTCCAAGTCACAAGGTTGGGGATGTTGAAGATATCTCAACCAAGCTTCATTCAACAAAGGAAGGTGAACAAGTTGAGGACAGCCAAAGGTATGAAAGTGTTGTGGATTTGTTGCTTCCTACTAAGTCATTACATATGTGTGGTCATCATGGACAACATAGTGGAAATGGTAATAGAGTGAAGAACACTTTGAGTGGCAAAGGGCACATAGATTTGTTCATACAAGTTCCAAATTGTGTGAACATGAGAGTTTGGGATCCGGGTATTTGCAGAAGAGACTTGCAATTGCTTGAGGGCAAGCAATTCGGGAAGGGCGGACTGTAATGTTCCTTTTCAAAATTAATTAATTCCGGATACCTGAAGCCTATTTTTATTATTTTCCGTAGGCTAAGGGGAAATTAAAAGAGAAAAATAAATTAATTTAAGTGGTTCAAGGATATTTTTATATATTAATTGGAAAAGGACAATTGAATTATATTTTAATCCAAAAAGCACTAATAGAATAAAATAATAATAGAAGGTTGACTTCTATTATTGGGCACCTAAGTTAGAATTAATAAATAAATAAAGAGAGAGCTGCATGCTTTTGTAAATCCTAATTTTAGGATAAGGGGTGGAAAAAGTATTATTTAATATGTTTGATCCTATTCTTAGGATGGGGCGCCAACATGGAGGTGGATAAAGGATTATTTAAAGTGTTTAATCCTATTTTTAGGATGGGGCGCCCACTTTGGAGTGTTTGAGAGTTATAAAGGCAGACTTGGGGGTTCATTGTAACACATCTTGGAAATTCATCAATTATTTTCTTTGTCTGCAAGTGGCTTTAGCTTCTGCAATAGCAATAGAGGACGAAATCCCTCATTTGCATACAAGTTTGGGGATGAAAACCCTCACATCTGAGCTTGGCAATTCCATTCAGGGGTTGCAATGACAATTCAAGGTGCAAGTATTACTAGTTCAACTCCATACCATTGTATTCAAACACTGGTATCTTTATTGTAGTTGGTTCATATTCAATACATAAAATATTGTTTTTACGAATTATGGTTTGTTGTTTTTATATTAAAAAAATCAGATTATTGTTGTTATAAAATTCAGATTTTTAATCTTACCCAAGGGATTAACAAAAATATCCAAATTTGTTAGAAAGTATTTTTCAGGATATTACAGACTCTACACAAAGGATAAGGATTTTGCTAAATCATGGAGAGCATGCGCAAAACCAATGAGTATCAACCACACGCCATGGTTGGAGTACTTCCTATAGGACTGCTTGTTATTCAAATGCACATAGTTGTGTGTTCCACATGGATTAATGAGAGAGAATTTGATCCCGGAAAAACATTGTTGAGGAATGTCAAGGCACCTATTGGGACGAGATAAGACATTAGGAGAGAGATTATTGATCGTGGATGGCTACATGTGCACAAATATGTGCAAAGATACAAAGTATGCCGATTGAAAAGGAAAGAGTCAAAATACAATTATATCAACTACCGCTAGTACTGGAGAGACTATGGGAGCATTTTTGAGAGTGGATTATGTTTTGAGATTTCCCGAATGCAAATGCCATGACACTATCTTTGTTCTTGAGATAGATTCTTGAAGATGGCTCATTTTATTGCTTGTAAAAAGACCAATGATGTTACACATGTTGCATTTCTTCCTTAGGGAAGTTGTAAGAATGCATGGTTTGCCGCACACCATTGTATCTGGCAGAGATACTAAATTTGTGGGCCACTTTTGGCACACGTTGTGGAAGAAACTCAATACAAGGTCACAATTTAATTCTACGTACCACCCACATACGAATGGCCAGCCAAAAGTTATCAACAAGAGTCTTGGCAATTTATTTCAATGTTTGGTAAGGGAGAAGGCAAAAAACGTGGGATTCAAATCTTTCGAGGCGGAGTTTACATATAACAACTGTCAAGAGAAGCACTAGGAAGTCACCTTTCGAGAAAGCGATGGAACGATTCTAAAAGGAATTGTAAAGCTGAGGAAGCTTCCACAACAAGGGAAAAGTGTGGAAGTAGAAGACTTCGCACAATATATTAAGTGCACGAACAAGTGCGCAAATAATTGGAGAAGAGCAATGCGCAATACAAGGATTGTACATATTTGCGGAGGAGACACTTGGAGTTTCAAGGTGGGAGACTTAGTTCTTGCACACCTAAGGAAAGAGAGGTTCCCGTGAGGAACTTGTGATGAACTCAAGTGGAAAAAGATTAGACCATGCAGAGTCTTGCGAAAGTTTATGGAGAACACATATGAATTGGAGCTACAAAAGGGATAGACATCTTGACTATCTTCAACATAGCGGATCTATACCCATATTACGAAGGACAGACAAATGAAGAAGAGAGACACACGTCAAGTAGATTGGAGACACCAACTACTAGAGCAACAAGGATCAAAAGTTGAATAGATTGTGCAGACCACTTGAAGTGAAGACACATGCAAAAAGGAGTACAAAGAGTACTGGTAAAATGGTTACGCCGAGCATGAAGATGCATCTTGGCTTACGTATGTGGAGATTGCAACTCGGTCATTCCATTTCAAACCTTGAATACCACCTGGAGCAGGGGGCTCAAGTTTTTCTTACCCGAAGTGTATGATGTAAGAGCATCCGGGTTCATTAGCAATCCTACGTCCATAAAAACATTTAGTCTTAGAAATAAAGATTTTGTGCAATTATGTGCACAATGCCTTTGCACAATACCACACCACTCCTACGCAAATCAACCAAAGATCCTAGCCTTAGTTGTTTTACGTAAGCCACAATAATCTACAAACATTATGCAAGCTTTCCCAAGTCGCATAGTACTACGGATGCCGCAAAATAATGTAGATGTCACACAACACAATGAAAGCGCGTAAACTTATCCGAAGCTGCAGAATACTAGACTTTTTGCAAACCATTGAGCCATGCACTACGTGCATAGACCGCCAATGCTTGGCCAAAGCCGCTAATACTTGCCTTAATTGTGAACGTAATTTTCATGCCGTTAGACGCCAAGAGAAGTCTGCCAAACAATGTGGCTCGACGAGACCACTACCAATCGATCATATGATTGGATCTACAACCACCTAGACCAATTGTCAACATCGATGCAATTGTAGAAGACACATGTGGACCTTGATTCCTCCTTCATGGCTAGGGACCATTAGAACCATTTGGTTTGATGGTCGATCCAATGAAGGGGAACATTTCTATGCATATCAACAGCAAACCAAGGGCACTGAGGGAATATCCATTCAAGGGATCTTTACCCGCATTGATATCTTTACTCTCCCGCCTAGAGACACATGAATTCTATAAGTAGAAGCGGGTTGTAAACTTGTAAAGCATCTAAAGAACCCTAAATCTTAGTCTAAGGTAGTAAGTCAACTATCCTTGTAAGTGTGAGTGTGTGTGAGTGTGGTTTTGTAGAAGCTTCCCGAAATCTACAAGCTTAGTATAGGTCCGGAATTTGCTATGCGGAGTCTCATATGTAGACTATAAGTGAAGTGAATTGGTAGTGTGCTTAGAGTCATAATCTCTTTCCTTGCATTAATAGAAATATTTGTCATCGTTTCTTGTTTAGAAGTTGTGCATGTGATCATGCCTTGGTGAGATCTACTCTAAAGGGCTACATGGTATAAGGCATCCCTTCAGTTGGGAACCCTGACCGCAACTGCATCAATATATGTATATGCATGCATGCATGCATACATACATGTATGTAAGTATAAACTATAATACCTTTGGCCCCATTCAATCCATAAGAATGGGAAGGTAGCAATATGATGGATTGACACGGGAAACACAAAGACAAACAGCTACAAAAGATAGTGGCATAAAGGAGAAATAGAACTGTGGGCAGAGAGTACACGATGTAAAAGAGAAACAGACACAGTGTGAGGAGACGTAGCAGACTTGGGTAGGAAGACAAAACTGAGGTAGGCAATAAATGAAAATAGGTAGAAGATATTGAATGGAAGATATATTGAATAAATGATAAGTGGACAAGTTATAGTGGGATAAAGGAGAAATAAAACTGTGGAGGGAAGAATTCTTTTACGCAAGAAAATTGTGGTATCTTCAAGGAAACTTTAAAGGTAATTAATGTAGAAGGAAAAAGCAAGATTACAAAGCCTCAAAAGTCGTGAATTAAATATAATTCGAGTGGCGCTTGAGAGGTGTAAAAGAGCAAAAATAAACAAAAAATAAATTGTTTTCCAACAAAATGAAGATTTCAAAGCTGCAAGGAGAGCTCTTAAGGAGCCAGGAAAGAGAAGGTGAACACAAAGTTGTACAAGCAGATCATAAAAACAAAAAGGGTGAGTTCATGAGCACAAGGAGAGAAGAGCTTATTTACCTAGGGAAGAATAACCCAAAATTATTTTGAAGGGAACTTCTTCAACAGAAAAAACAGAGAATAATATCACAACCACTCATTGGTTTGAATATGCAAAACAATTATATGAGTAGGAAGCAGAGGTTGAGGCCCCACCCTTGATCAACATGACAACAAAGTTATTCACTTTGCAAGAGGTTAAGAAAGGTATTAAAAATTGGGTTCAAGAAAGGCCAAGGACTTGGTTGAGCTTCGGGCGGAGTACCTAAAATGGGGGCCGAATAATCTCGCTCCTCGAGAAAAAGATGTAAAAGAGAAACAGACACAGTGTGAGGAGACGTAGAAGACTTGGGTAGGTAGACAAAACTGAGGTAGGCAATAAATGGAAATAGGCAGCAGACATTGAATGGAAGATATATTGAATAAAAGATAAGTGGACAAGTTATTGTTACATGTGCTTCGGACTAAATACAAGTGAAAAATTATACTCGCATATCTCTTTATAGGGACACATAGCATTACCATTGTTCATTTAGTTTGCATCATCCTTGTGTGAGTTGGAAAACATATCCACAACCAAAGGCCTCTGTAATTTTTCCCAAATCAATGCTACGGAAATCAAGATATAGTGTAAGGAAATTCAACAACATCACCTTCCTTGGGCATTGAACATTAATGAGCACTTGTTGTATGGTGTACCTTCCAATACACCCATAAGATTGACATAGAAAAAGGTCACCTATGTCTTCAATATGCAGAAGCCTACTTTTGATGCGATGCTAAGATTTCAAGAAATTAAGGCTTCAATACTGTCACATAATTTCTTGCATAATAGTTGACAGTTGCTAATGATATATTACACACCAAAAGTCGCTAACAAATTGACCAAGGATAAGGACATCACAGAGCAGAAACTTCACAAAAGATATAGATGAAGAAGATATCAATATCATTACGATGAAGATAGAAACTGTGAGCTAGATATGACCAAGCGATAGAAGTATGTCGCAAAGTTGGGAGTCGTCCATAATCATGGATAACTAAATTTTAATCATTTCAAATTCTCAAATACAGTTTATGATAAGACCATTTTTGAGTTTGCAACTCAATCAACGTGTTGTACGGCATAAGTTAATTATCAATATCATTACTATGATAATAGAAAGAGTGAACTAGATATGACCAGGCAATAGAAGTATGTTGAAAAGTTGGGAGTCGTCCATAATCATGGATAACCAAATTTTAATGATTTCAAAATCTCAAATACATTTTATGATAAGACACTCTTTTGAGTTTGCAACTCAATCTACGTGTTGTACTGCATAACTTGGGGTTTATATGTGTATAATTACACTAAGGAGAAGATAATCACTCCTAAAAAATGATGAGTCGTCAATGTCATTAAGTTAGGAAAGCCATATTTAAGCAATAAAATAAGATACAAATGCTCATAAGGTATACAATGTCTTAGTTATAAAAAGGCAATTGCGCCCTTAAAATTAGATATTATTCTGATTCCTGAATATCCATTAGATTCCTCAAAAGAATTGGCAAAATCGTTCTTGAAATTGGTTTTATTAGTCTACCACATTAAACTGGTTATGAAAAAGTATGATGCATACTTTTTCCATCAAAAAGAATACAAAATCTATTCAATCCATAGATTATCACTTTCTGACTTGTTAAAGAAAACATGATTCAAGAAATAACTTCTAAGTATAAAAGTACCATATACTACTAAAATGGCAACTATTTAGCATACCTGTGGAATATCTGCGGTGACAGTACCTGCTTTGGGATTTGGCATAAGTCCACGAGGACCCAATAACTTTCCCAATGGAGCAACCTGCAAACATCAGTACGAAAACATTCAACTCAGAGAACCAACAAGTAGACAGAATAAAAAAGAATGTAAAGAAATATAATATTGCTCTTCTCCTAAAGACAGGAATGCCATATGCCTTGGTCAAAGGCTGAACACTAGTAATTCATCAATGGAGTTAAAAACTTTGGCTAAATTTTAAAATAACAAACTTCCAGTTTAAGATAAAGATAAACAGCAAATGCAAGAGAAATGTCTCAGCAGTTTCAGCAGAATAGACAACAATTTGTATTGCTCTTTACAGAACTATAAGAATAAAAAGTTGGCAACAATAACAAATTCAAAGTTGCATATAAGCAAGTTATTTATATGAATTGACTCATCGGCTATACATATTACCCTAAACACAGTAATATCATGAAAAAGTGCTTATAAGTTTATTTCAATTGATGACAGGACCTTATAGTTTCTGGCATTGGAAGTTCTGTTCTCAATGCAATTGGAAGTCTTCATAATGTCATGTTATCAGGATCATCTAATTTGATATTGTCTATTTCTAGACAGTGTTGGGAATCTGTTTACCATTTCAAGATGGTGGAAACGTCTGGTGGTTGAGAATCAAAAGCATAAAAAGAGGTTACACATTACTATATCTAATCTGGAACGTAGATGAATTTCTGACCATATCGTGTTGAAATGCAGACTTGCAGGTTGAATAGCCTTGCACTGTTTGATTCTATCCTCAAGCTCTTTGAATCTTAATTGGGAGACTTGCAAGAGAAAAAGAATACAAGAGTGGAAGGCTTTATACCTGCCACAACATAGAGGTAGGAATGCAGAATTATGGGGTTTGGGAAATCACAAAGACCTTGTTCGGATTGTTTGTCACACCGGCGATGCTCTACGGGTGTAAAGTTTGGGGCAACGATATGTCAAGTCTGAAATGGAGACAGATGGAGAGAATTCAAAACACCTAATAACAAGTAGTCTCAAAACTAAAACATAAGTTCCATGTGGGATTTTATTAGCAAAAACAGGTACATTCCTGTTAGAGACATTTGGATGCTAAGCCATGTAAAGAAGACAAAAAGCAAGGGGACTCGCCATTGGCCCAAAAAGATAGTGGAGGAAGAATTAAGGAGGAAGAACACATGGATGAAACAAAACAAGTGAATGAGAAAATGGGGCATTAGCATGCAAGAGTGCCCAAACACCAATGAGGAAATAAAAAGATGTGAGAAATAAAATTCAGGGTAACCATGTGTACAAAGAAGCTTGGGCGGAAGAAAAATATTGTATCAAAGAATTTAATCCCACTTGTGATCATGAGCAAAATGCATACATATGAGTGGAAATCAAGTGGAAGTTGAAAATGTTGATGGCTCAACTAAGAACTAGCTCACATCATCTTAGATGTGAAACCGGTAGGTGGATGATGCCAAAAGAAGAGTGGGAAAACAGAACATGCCTATATTGTACACGAGGTTGGTGGAGACAGAGTGGCACAACATCAGTGAATGCTCTGCTTATAGCGACATCCAGATCAAATACACCAACAAATTGAAAGTTAACATTCTCATCCGCTTGTTTAAAGAAGCTAGACTAGATAAAACAGAACTTTTGATCAAGATTCATAGTAGAAGATCTAACATCAAAAAGGGAATGTATATCTCATAGAATTAGTGGGAAAGCCCTTATTTCATGGACTCATTTTCGCAAGGGACATTCATTATATGGCTTTTGGTCCCATAGACTGCTTGGTCTATGGACGTCATTAAAATATTTCATTCATTCATACAATATCTTCTCGTTGTATAGTTTATCCTCAAATCTATTAGTCCCATCATGCCCTTGGATTGAACAGAATATTTTTGATCTATGAAATGTGCAAAAGATTATTACAAATGGGTAAAAGCTAGGGTTAATGATTTATATTAGCCTTTCTACATAAGATCACAGTCATCTGTAATATGTATATTACTGGACTACCTTGGGTTTAAAGGAAAGGATAATCCAAAATCTTAGATGATTTTTCGATGATTTTGGAACTCAAAGTCAAATTGGAAAAATAAAAGGGCTTCATAATGATAAACAGGCCATCAGAATGATTGCGTAGTCATACATTTTCCTCCTATTATAAGAGTTGTGATTAGACATTTAATGTCCAAACTATATTGATCTCCTTGGAAGAGACTGTTACTTAAAGATATTTATTCGTGTTTGTAACAATCTATCAATTGCATATTAAGAGTTGTGGAAATGCATGCATTAGAACTTCCTTCATTCAGGAACTAATGTATGCACACATAGAAAACAATGCCTCTTAAATGATTGAGCCAGAAAGATTGTGCCGTGAGGCATTTACTTGCACTTATTTTCTAGTTTTCATATAGCATCCTGCAAAATGTTTCTATTCTCTTATACTCCATTTTTCTGTGCTCTGTATTGTTTTCTTCAAGAAATGATATCTTTTCCTATACTTTCAAGTTTCAACCTTCTAACTACGTTTTGTATGAGCATCTCTGACAATGTTTTGTCGAAGTAAACATTTATGTGCATCTGTAATTGATTAGTCTATGACAAATATTCTCCAAACAAATTTTCAATATTTATTTATTTAAATCAGTACTTATATATCTGAAGCTACTGTAACTATAGCTGAAATTGCGGAAAACAATGCTCAATTGAAAATTCCTTCTCCTGTGCAGATAAACAATGAAAACACAGTGCAAAGAGATACAAAACAACAATCTTACATGTAATAGAAACACGAAACTTATTTGGAGAAACCATCTAGAGGAAAAACATTCCATGTGAAAGTATATAACAGTTTTATTTCCCTTTAAAATATGATGTTCTACAGGTGTCTGCAGAGATTATTTTCTATCTGGATTGTGAAACGGCTTGTAAACACCTCATTTGGTCTGCTATAGCACCATACCCTGCTCTTCCCTGCTACCCTTACTCATTTTCCTCTATACTGCTCAGTGACGTGCCAAAAAAATTCCTTAGGGATTAATGTACATGTATTTGTAGGGCAACAACTAATAGTTTTGGTATTTCACAATCACAATTCCAAAACATGTTTCAAACCTAGACTCCTGGCATCATGTCATTTCGCCTCCCAGCTCTCCCCCATCTGAACGTTTCCATCGGCATTTAAATTTGCCTGACAATGTTGTCCCTTATTCATTTTTATCTACTGAGGCCTCAGGCAGCAAAAACACTAGGGAAAAAAAATCCCAAAATACACCAATTGGACCATGTTGTCAACACCATCAAGATGCCAACCAAATATGTATCTTGGGGTTTAGGAGGGTCTAATATTGGCTATCTTCTCCTAGTCAATTACACTGCCACGGATGAGTGGAACAAATGGCACTGTCCACTTGTCATTCTCTGATCCTCTAGTTAAGCATTGATCCATTACAGTTCATGCCTCCCTAATGAGAGGTTTTAGTCCCCAAAATCTCATGTATAAAGGAGATGAGGAAATTCCTTCCTCGCCTTCTCGATGGATACCATTTTTCATTGCTTCAAAGTTTTACCAAACAAAAAATCTGCAAAGATTCCTCATCTCATTTGTGTGTAGGCGTGTTTTTCAGCTGCAGTGCACTATCCTCAGTCATCTCCTGCTAAGAATCAAGTGCTACGTACTCAACTGCAAGAAAATTTTGCTCTCTTATTCATCCAACATTGAAGGTTCAAAGAGCTTCAAGTTCTCTATATTCATAGCCAAATACATGTGCATGTATGGAGGCACATTTAACTTGAATTCATTATCCCCAACATGCTGCACCAACTCAAATGGACCGTATACAATGGGTTTGAGTTTTTACCTTGTCTTTGAAGCCTCTTCTTGCTCAGGTAAAGCCATGACATGTCTCCAACTTAGAATTGATGCTCCTTTATATGTTGGTACTGTTGAACATTGTTCTTAGTTTGTGACTTCAAGAGTTGCTCTTGCACTTGTTCATGAATAATTCCGATTCTCGATGAATTTGGCAGCGTTAGTTGCTTCCAAATTTTCATTCTCTCTTGGGCTTCTTGTTACTCATGTACAACACCAAATCGAGTTCATGGCAAAAAGGAACAACGATGGTCAAATGGAGAGGAATTAGAAGTGTTTAAACACTTTTATATGAGTGTTGAATGCAAACCAAATGTTTGTCCCAAGTCTTAAAATTCTTCTAGTTATCCCAATGTGCAGTTCACAGCTTTGGCTTGGCCGTTCCTTTGCGAATAAAACGTGACGAAACACCTCAATTTAGTATCTCAAGTTATGTGTACAGAGAGAGAGAGTGAGATGTTCTTGGTTTTCCTGGGAATAAAAGCTAAAAATCCCACCATCTATGAATTCAGATTTTTCCAATTCTATGAAATGAATCTCAATTTCAAAGAAAAAAATGTCGGAAGTGAAGATTTGAGATTTGTGTAATGCATCGCTTTTGTGATAAGTCTTCTGGATTAACTGAGCTAATACTTTTGATTACCAATGTTTCAGATCACCTTCATGGACCAAGTTACATAAAAGTCAGAATTGTGAGACTGAAAGTTTCGTGGTTGTAGAATAGCAAATAGAAACAAAGTATGCACAACCAAACCATAAAGAAATACACATATGTAGGAATAAAAATAGGCACTCTATTTATAACCAAATTAATTATGAGTAATCTACAATATTTACTCTCCAGATCAAATAAACATGAACAATAATGCCAGGGATAATAACCAAGAGAACTCCTTGAGATATCCTCACACTTGACAATATAAAGATGGAGCAGTCAGCCAAGGAACGTGTTCATTGGATAACCATGGACAACCACTTGGATGCACTGACCTCAAGTAGCCAAAATGGAAAAACAAAACTTGATGTCCAAACAATGCACATCACTGACTAGTCATACATTACACAATAAGATATTAGTCCACTAACAAATTTATTTCATTAGTCTTTCCAAGTCATTACAGTAAAAGCCTTATTATAATTATCTGTATCAAAACAGAGAGCTAAAGGTATTGTTTTTATTTTTGGTTGAACTTGTCATCCTTAACACTGTCATGGCAGGTATAATAAAAGGCAGCTTCTGATATGAAAAGTAAACTATCATATTTTCAGCGAAGTATCGATTGGACAATACACTTGAGGCTAAGTTAGATACCACAGAAAAGGATTCAAAAACAAAATCCACCTTTGGCATCATGTCTGGAGAAGCAATTAATTTGTCAAATTCCATAAAGCCTCCTTTAATTTTTTCAACTAAATCTTCTCCTCCCACCAAGTCAGCTCCTGCATTTTCTGCTTCAAGAAGTCTTTCTCCTGCAAAAATACAAAGCATAAATATAAGATACAAATATGGGGAAAAAATGTATCTGAAGTGATTTATTGAACAGCAAAATAGACATGATTTAAGGCTGCATATTAATATACATTAGCTTTCCTATGAGAAAACCTCAACTAAGATTGAATTCCTCTAGCATATTGATATTCCACTTCAGTAATAACAGGATGATTTGTTTTGCTTCATAGCATATAGTTTATGTCAGCACATACGTTTATGTCCCTAATTTTTCAGTCAGCACAGAGAGTGCAAATGCCTCACAGAATTATAATGTTTTAGTGTCTTAAGGCTTCATGTATGAATGGCATAATTTTTACAAAAATATACCATAGAGTATCCATGCACTATCCATAGATTGCTGTCTAGATTGTCCTGCCTAGATCTTTGCACATAACAACATCATGCAAAACAATAATGCTCGATTACAACAGAAGGTACACATAAACTGCACAACATTAGTAATCAGGGACAACTAGACCTTGGACAGACAAAAGCCATAAACAACCCACATCCAAATTTGGGCATCCTTTACCATTCATCCTCATAAAGATATCACTAATTTGCAAACCCAACCAACTCATCTTCACTGTCCAGCCCAAAACATTCATCATATAGGCATCACTAATTTGCGAACCCAACCAACTCATCTTCACTGTCCAGCCCAAAACATTCATCATATAGGCATCACTAATTTGCGAACCCAACCAACTCATCTTCACTGTCTAGCCCAAAACACTCATACACTAACATAACAATGCATGGAGTAATTTACATTTATCTAAGCTAGCTTCTATCATGCATTATTCTCTAGAGAAAATTTTCAGAATATTTGCACGATTTACAAGCACATTCCTAAAGAAAATACCCATGTACCGATTTATAGGCATCGATTGTACATTAGCTAAGATGGTCAATGTGATTATCCTCTCTCTCTTCTCAATAATATAAATTGAGATATAAGTAGATGACCATTCTATGGCCACCTAGGGACATAATTGTCATGGATCTAGAACACAATTATCCACGTATCAAAGGCATAGGGTTCCAAAGCCTATGTCTAAGATAGGCAGTAGGGTCTTACTAGAATCCTAAGGTTGCAAGAGTAATGATAATAAGCAAGAGCTAAGATGTCTAGGCTAAGGGTTGTAATGCCATTTGAAAGTTAAGAGATAATGCAATAAACAAAGATATGCTACTCTATTTTAGTCTAATACATGATATATCAAACATAATCAATTATACCAACAATAAGGTAATATCAGACTCAGGAATACTTACCTTTGTAAAAACATTGTTCGCACAAGAATCGCCCAATAGCACCTCGTGAGAGAGTTGTGGGTGAATCACAAGAGGGATAGGTAGAAGACCTAAGTAGACCAAAGTTGGGGACTCCAAATACTTGGTAGACCTTGTTGGTGCAGTTCCTATTCTTGTTGCTCTTAGTAACCCAATGCTCCAAAGTAGACCTCCAAGTATAAGTTCCACTAAACTCTAAACTTCTTAAACCTTTAAGGGCAGATTTGCAAGCGAAAGCAGAGCAGACTATGTGATGATGATATAGAGAAATGACAATAATGATGCCTATTTATAGGAGATCATAACCTAAAGTCACAATCTCTCTTAGCCAACGACAATTGGAAAAAGTGTTATACTAGACGACATCGACCATGGCCACAAATAGTATGGCATAAAGATAAAGAGAGGACAGAGAATGGAGGTAAAGAAAACACTTGGAGAAGGTATGAAGGGGATTTGAAAGTGTTATAGGAAAATGTGACGATGATAAAACTAAGGATACCAAGTGGTCATAAAGAGATAGCAAGGAGGTGGTAAAAAGGTAGTAAGGAGGTAGTCTCAGAAAGCTAGAGCCATGCCCCGCACGACTCTCTCATCGATATTGCCAACTAGCCCAACCACACTCTTAGGACACCGCTTAAGGCATGCACTCGGGGAGATTAATGCACCGATAACTTGCAAAGAGAAATTATTAGTAAGAGTAAAAATAAGGTGCATACATATGCCCCAACCGAAGACCGTCGGGTGTTATAATAGTGTAACGCGAGATGGTCTTTGGGAAAGAAACATGGTACACCAAAATCAAAGGGAAATGACTATAAATGAAGTAAGTGATAAAAATATGAACTCAACCACATGAAATATAATTGCCTAATCATGCCTTCCCGTAATTGGGACACATAGTAAGTCTTTTGTCTTGACCATGAAGGGCACATAGATAGATAAGATAAGATAATTATATTAAATGTCCAACGAGTGACCACAAAGATAGGTCAATGGGACTGTACAATACAAAGCAAAGCAGAAACAACAGGGAAAACCCAAGAGGGTCTCCGAAAACAACAAAAGAAGAAGAAGAAGAAGAAGAAGAAGAGAGCACAAGGGATGAGAGGAAGGTGGAGGGAAAGGCCTCGACACCAACCCTCACGACTGTCGCCCAAGGTCAGCTGAAAAGAAATTGGTGATGTGCCATTGTCTGGTGTCAGGTACTGGAAACTGTTGAGACACCCATGTTTCGTGGAATGTCGAGTTCTCTGGGTGGACCTGGTGGTCTGTCGTCTAAAAGAGGGAGCTCTTGGCTGTGCACGAATCCGGAAATCTCTGGTCAAGGAAGAAGCTCCTCTAATCCTGACAGATCTAGCCAGGAGATCTCCACTAGGGTCATGCCCCCGCTTAGTGCCCCTCACACCCTACAAAGAAATCAAAGAAAGATGTGATCTGTCGAGTAGTAGCCTCCTGAAGGAGGATGGAGGGCCCTGTCACGGAGCTTAATGGCTTCCTGTAAATAGAGAGCGAGACACCTCTGATCATAATACCTGAAGAAGGTCGTGAACGTAGGATGTTCACGGAAGAGACAATGAAACCTCCCTCTGATCTCATAATAGATGGAGCATCGGAAGATGAAATGTTCCTCTGTCTCAACCTCCTGGAGGGAGCAAAGCTGGCAGATCCTCTCAGAACGAACCAAATGGTGATCATTCTCGACCCGAAGCCTGTGGGATCCAACTCTGAACTGGCCCAAAGATATGCGAAGAGCATGCATCCAATGACGGGAGATATAGGTGGGCCGAATGATGAGTCCATTGCTGACTTCCAGGAAGTGATTGGCGTAGAAGGCCATTTTCGGGCGTAGCTCCTCTCGGGAGTTGGTCCACGTAACCTGGGTGAATAGTCTGTATATGTCGTCTCTGATAATTTTGTGCAAATCCTGCGTGCTCGGAAGGAGGTGAGCAGGAGCATCCATGGAGTACCTAAAAGGGGGGAGACGGTCCATGTTGATCCGAAGAGATCCAAGAAGACGAGAGGTCTCGGCATACCAGCACCGAACACGACCACTACAATCGGAGAGAGTAATGGCCTCAGAAGAACAGTAAGCAAGGTAGATGTATCTATCCCTGCCAGTGGAGGAGTCGAAAGTCCCTGGATGCGGTGCAAGAGTGAGATGAGACCAAAGATGACCTCTAATCTGAAAGGGCGAGCCCCAAACTCGGCAAGGATGATATGATGGGAAACAGTCTCTTTGCATCTGATGATCCGTCTGAGCAAAAGGATCTGAACCCGCTCAATAGAGGCCCAATCCGACTCGAGCAGGGAGGGGCCCCAAACCTCAAAACCATAAAGAACAGTGGGTCTCACAAGAGAGTCCGAGAGAGACATCTTGGACAACGTGTCCTGAAAGTGATGGCGGAAGCATTCTCTCCAAGATCACGAGGGAACCATACCCCTTGTTGATGCAGGTTGAATAGTCGGATGTAAACTGAACCGAGGTCCAGAGAAGAGAACCCCCAGATAGGTGTAGGAGTTGGTGATCTCCAACTCCTCCCCCCTGTAGAAGAAATGGAAATCAGAGGTCTTCAACACATTGAAGACCATAACCTTGGTTTTACCCATGTTGACTGTAAGCTGCCTATGATCGCAAAAGAGGGCTAAAGCATCAAGTTGTCTCTGTAACCCCTCCGCCGAAGAAGCCAAAAGGACCACATCATCTGTGAAGAGAAGAATGTAGATCAAAACATGGTGGAGAAGACAGTCGTCCCGTCCTGTATGTGGTCTCTAAGAAAATCCTCCAACTCATCAATATAGATACCAAACAAAGTAGGAGAGAGAGGGCAGCCTTGTTTGACCCCGATGGTGCTCCTAATGAAATCGGAAAGCCCAAAGCAGCAGTGCGAAGGCGACCCAAAACCTCCTCATACAGCCGGGTAATGGCAACAAGAAGGGTTTTGGAAATACCAATGTCTCTGAGTCTACAGAAAAGGGCTTCCCAGGAATAGAGTCAAAGGCTTTCGAAAGTCCACAAAGCAACAGAAGACCCTGCACGAACGGTGACGTGCTTCCTCGATGATAGCACGGAGGGTAAGAATGTGATCAGTAGTCTGGTATCCTGTCCTGAAGCCAACCTGTCCTCTGGCTCTGCACTGGTACTGCTCAAGAAATGCCGAAAGCTGCAAATGAAGAACAGTGGCGTACAACTTAGAGAAGGTGTGACCCACCATAATTGTCCTGTAATTATTAGGATCAGAAGTAGGACCGGATTTGTGAATAGGGTGGATAATGTGGTGGGACCAAGATTGCGGGAAGCCAGTACACACCACCTGATTGAAGAGTTCTACCAAATAACTAATGATGGTGTCGATCCCATGCTTGAAAAATTCTGCCTGGAAGCCTTCCTCATCTGCTGCTTTGCTGCAATTCATCACCGATATGGCCTTCTTGACATTTGAGTGGGTGAAAATGTGGCAGGTGGGGGGTGGGGATATAACTTGGGTCTCGGATGACCGGGATGTCATAAAGGGTGGATGTGTGAGTGAACATAGTATGGGGGTCAAGGTCTAGGGGTAAGGGAGAGCATCGGGAATGATGGTACGCCAAAAGCGTTTGGGGGAATGCGAAAGTGAGGTGCGGAGATCCCTTCTTTTGTGGGCAATAAAGGTGTGTTTCTTGTGGCGGAGAAGATTACGATAGGCAATTTTAAGGGGGGGAAGGATGGGAGGTCATGGGTAAAGGCCATGCGGAGCTGACGGTGGAGGTTTTTGCAGTCGTCATCATACCATTGGTTCATGGGGCATGTCCGTGTACTACGGGGCTTGGAAGTGGAATGGGGGTAAGAAAGCAGGGCAGCCTCATGGATAGCAGTGGCAAGAAGGTTGTACATCCTGTCAGTGGGGTACACAGTGAATTGGGGCAAGGGGGGAGAAGCTGGCGAAGATGAAATGAGAAGGTTATGGGGTCACCCTCAACAAGTCTCAGAGTGGTGTGTGGAGGGCAATGAGAAGGGCTAGGGGTCGGGGGGAGTAGTTTCCAAGGAGAATGAAAGGGCTACATGATCGGCGAGGGGAATGGGGGAGATGGAAAGGTGGTGAATAAAGGGAAGAAGGTCGGGGGTAGTCATGACGTAATCAACAACACTGGCGCCACCACCGTGAGGTCTGCAGGTGAAGAATTTGGAATCTGGGAAACATGATATGCCATTAAGGATCAATAGGTCATGAGCTTCCCCCAACTGTAAAAGGTGTCGGCCATATGTCGTCAAGGGCCCTGCCACATCATCTGACTCCCTCTGAAGACCAAGAGAAACCGGGTCCACCTCCGAAGTACAAAGAGCATCAACAGTCCTGTCATGACATGAAACTTGGATGTTTTTGGTTCGAGCATTGAAATCACCCAAAAGGATGACCTCACCAACTGCTGAGAACTGAGAAATGCCAACAGAAAGGTCAAAGTAGGGATCCCCAACCGGGCCATTCTCAATGGCGAAAGGAGAAGAGGTAGGGGGAAGTAACAAACTGCAATATAAATGTCTCGGGTAAGGTGTGGGGTCCGCTTAACCTTGATCCATAGAAAACGTGCAAACTCGTCTTCGGCTGCCACAAAGATCCTACCTCAAAGAGTGTCCCTAACCAAACAAGCAACACCGCCAGAACCCCTAACTCCACCGGAACTCCTAGTCTCTTGCCTGCAAATAGAGAGCCAATAGTACCCCCTAAGGTCCGGGAGAGGACGAACGGGGCTCTCATGGGTTTCCGTAACAAAAAGGAGATCAGAGTGACCCAATGCATCCTGTAGGAGACTTGGTGAAGACCAATATGACCCATTACCATTCCAACATGAAATGGCAATGCCCCGCTACTTAGTGAAACCAAATGATACAAGACTAGAAAAACAACACTAGAAGATAAATTAGTAAAACAAGATGCAAAACCAATGCGAAAAGAGATCACAAGAGGGTGCTAAGGCAAGTCGGGTTTAGAAGGCTACATCAAGTCCACATAGCCTATGGAAGGTAATAAGTGGGTGCTAGGAAAGGTTTGATGGCTATGTCGGTCTAGATAGCCCTATGGAAGATAATAAGTGGATGTTAGGAAAGGTCCAAAGAAAATGGCTAGGTCAAGTCTAGATACCCTATGGTAAGTGGGTACTAGGACATGTCCAAGGAAAATGGCTAGGACAGCTCCACGGAGCCTATGGAAGGCAATAAGTGAGTATTAGGACAGGTAGAGGAAAGACCAGCAAGTTAGGTCCAGAGATAGCCTATGGTGGATAGTAAGTGGGTCATTAAAATAGGACTAGATCAAGTCCTGGTAGCCTATAAAGGGAGGCTAGATTAAAGCCGTAAAACCTATAAATGATGTAAAGTGCATTAACAAAGTGAGTAACCGATCTAGCAAGACTATAAAAAGGTAAAATAATGTTGAAAAGGATGTAAAGTATGAGCAATGGTGTCAATCCCACTAGCCTAGAAACTAAGTGGTTTATAGTGTTATGTTGGTCGCTTGGATTTGTATTGCATGTTGATCTATATTTTCATGTCTATCTTGCACAAATGTGCAAATGGTAAGAAGTAGGTACTATGAAAACATCTAATGAAAAATACATGGTAAAATCTGATAAATCAAAAGATGTTTTAGAATAAGTAGGTAAATAGACATCTAATGTAAAAGATAATGCATCCAAAAACAAAAGATGTGTTAGAATGAATAGGCATTAATGACATCTAATACAATCTAGGAGAGATCAAAAAGATAAAAGTTGTGTGAAAATAGGTAAATTGACATCTATTAAAACATAAGAGGCCAAAAAGATAAAAGATGTGGCCAAGTAAGTAATATAATAGTAAAAGACATCCAATATAAAAACTAAATGGATCTCATAAACAAAGAATAGACATTCAATGCAATCTAAGAAAGATCAAAGAATACAAAAGATATGATGTAGAGGAAGAACCAAATGAGTAAACTCAAATCCATACTTGTGTTGGACTTTCTCTCGGGCATAAAGCACTACCATTTAATGTCACGATTAGGGTGATTGGAGATGGTATGGATGCAAAGGGAAGAATCTATGAGGGGCCAAAGGTCTTACAATCTAAACTCACAAATCTTTGACCAAAGCCAGCACTAAGGGAGGTAATAATCTATAGTAAGATGAAGAATAAGATGTCAAAAGAGTAGGGACATGGTCAATGCCAACCATATCCATCAAAAGGATAAAAGGAATGATCACGAAAATAGGTGGTACAACGCCACAAAGGTGATGGAGGATCCTTAGCAAAAAAATGAGACACTTTAATCAATGGGACGTGACTAAAGGATTTCGTCATCAAGGTATGAATCTATCTCATGTCAGTTTATGAGATACAAGATAGGTGAAGGTTCCTACTTGCCCCAACGTGTTCCTTGTTCCTCAGACCTCAATTAAGTAGTCATAAGCCTATTACAGGATTAGGTACTTGCATAAAAAGGCAGGGGCACCTAAATGAGAGATGTAAAATTCGGTCCCAATCAAAAAAACCTATCGCATCCCAAAGGTCCTCAAACTCTGTGACAAGGCCAACTATGGAGTTTGAGCTTTCAACTAGGATAGGGCATGTCAATGATATCACGTTTATTTTGATTGTGAGTGACTTTTGATTGTTATGGTAAAGTGATACAAAATGGGAAGATGCTCTTGAGACGATTCAAGAAGCATTTTGAGATCTCCATCTTTAATTAAAATGTAATTGACTTTATTATTTAGATCTTTTATGATGCAGCTGTTGTTGGGCTCATCATGGGAAGATCTAAGAGAGATCATGATTAAATGACAAAAGATCTAAGAGAATCAGCACGAAGGAAATGATGAGACTTAAGATTAGAAACCTGGAAAAAAATTCGACAAGTGAGGTTAGCTTGGAAAATCAGTAACACTAAGAAGATAGGATGAAAAATAAACGAGAAGAAAAGTTGGTATAAAGGAAATAAAAAGAATAAATGTAAACGATGGAGTAAGATTCACATCGGGTTCACCAAAATGTATGTTAGCTAAGATGCTCAATATGATTATCTCCTCTCTCTTAATAATATCGACTAGAATATAAGTAGAAAACCATTCTAGGGCCAACACATAAGCCAAAAATTGTACCTAGGAGCATAATATTCGTGGATCTAGAAGATAGTAATCCACACTTGTCTTGAAAGCATAGGGTTCCAAAGCTTATGTCTAAGATATGTGATGGGATCTTACTAAAATCTTAGTTGCAAATGCAATGATGATAAGCAAGAGATAAGATATCTAACTAAGGGGTGTAATGCCATTTAGTCGTTAAGCATGGGCTATAAGAGAGAACGCAATCAAAAAATATATATGTTACTCTATCCTAGTCTAATACATAATACGTCAAACATAATCAATCATGCCAACATACAAGAAAGATAAGGGTTCGGGACATTTACCTTTGTGAAGACATTTTTGGCACATTAACCCACTAGGGTTAGTAGCACATTGTGCAAAAATTGTTGTGTGATGTGCTAGAACTATTGTGGGCGGATCACAAGAAGGATAGGTAGAAGACCTAAGTAGACCAAAGTTGGGGACTCCAAAGACTTTGTTCATATTCTTGCTTCACCTAGTAACCCAATGCTCCAAAGTAGGACTCGAAGAATAAGCTCCACTAAACCTTAAATGTATTAAACTTTTAAGAGAATATTTGCGAATGAAAGAGGAGTAGACTATGTAATGATGATATAGAGAAACAACAATGACACCTATTATAGGAGAACATAACCTGAAGTCACAATTTCTCTTTGCTGATGGCATTGACTAGTCAGCTGGAAAAAGAGTTCTACTTGATGTTGTCGACTACAAACAGTCTAGCATAAAGGTAAGTAGAGGAGAAAGAATGGAGGAAAATCAAACACAGCGAAGGTATAAGTCAGCCACAAATAACAAGGAGAGGGGAGAGAATTGAGGTAGATCAAATACTAGGAGGAAGTACTTAGGGGATCTGAAGGAAATTTGAAGGTGCGATAGGAAGTTGTGAAGGTGAAAATACTGAAGATACCAAGTGGTCATAAATAAATGGTAAGGAGGTAGTAAGGAAGCACGCTAGGGCAAGTTAGGGTGATAATATGCACAACTCTCTCACTATGTACTTCCAACCAGCCCAACCCTGCTCCTGGTACACCCCTTGAGGCTCTCACTCAGAGAGATTAATGTGCCAATAGCCTGCAGCGAGAAATCATTAGTAAGAGTGAAAAATAAGGTGTATACATCAGCTATCTTAGGGACAACTTACAAATGTCAACCAAGTTAATCAATCATAGGAGTATTTCCACCAAATGATTTACAGGCGCTAACTCTTATAGTATACAAATTTCAGTAGCATCATATGACAAATTAAAGGCATCAAGCACATTCACAACTTACAAAGCATCAACCACCCTGGGGACATCTTGCAAGCACCTCAATGTGCTCCAATCTCTCAGAAGTACAGCAGTTTTATGACAGCAGGCTTCAGCATTTATGACTGACAGATATTACTGTTCCCACCAACATCATTATAGAAGTCACACAACAGCCAAAACAGCATGTATTTCTAATCAAAATGTGTACATAAGTCGAAAAAGGGACCAACAGTCAACTTACTACCTACTGAAGTCAAATTTCTACCTTGCAGCAGTCCACAGTCAACAACACTCAAGTAGCCATTTGATTTCTGGTCAAACAGTACAGCCAAAGGACCATATTACAATGACAATGTCATCAAATCTTCTTTTGTTTTGTTTGAATATATCTGCATAAAAGGTCTCAAGCTTTCCTAAAGTAGCTTGAAGATGTCCTTAATGGCTTCTCTTCATAGCGAAGGCCTGCTCCAGACTATAATAGTTTTTGTGGCCATTCAGAGAGATGTATTGTTCGCTATCTTGTTCAACTCGTGGGGCACTTTAACATTATATTAGCTGAGTAAGAATTTGCTTACAAATCAAATCTGTGTTCCACAGAGACTCATCTCCTACAACCAAAGACACATCTCGGAGACTGGTACTCATCTCGGAGACTTGTATTTAGGTTTTTTAAAAGATATATTTTGTAATCTTGATCCTAAATATGATGAGATATCAATACAGTTACTCATCTTTTAATATTATGGTTTAAAAGTTATTAATGTTTTTCTTAGGCTATTAAGCTGTGATATATATTTTTTCTAAATTTTACATATATATTTTCCATCTCCGAGTACCCATCTCATATTTTTCTGAAAATGGCGTACACGTACCCATACCTGTCTCATAGTAACTATAATTCAAGCATATGCACGCCCAAAACAGCATCTTATTTTTGCAAGCCCATGAGGCATTGGTTCTCTATCAAAAAAGCAGAAGTCGTCCAATGCATCCAACTGACTCATAGGTTTTTGTAATTGTAGTTGTGATTTGTATGTTGTAACTTGTAAGGAGAAGTGCAAAAAGGATGCCACAGGGAAGCTTCCAGAATGTGTATAACAGCCACTGGATTCAATTAAGTGTTAAAACTTAAAAGCTATTTTGTTTTTGTGTCAAATTGAGTTGTATACATAGTCACCAGGAAACTTGGGTTCAAGTACAAGGAACCATCTACATGCCCAAATCCCCTGGACTATATTATAATGTAATAGAGCTGTACCCTTATTCATATACTCTCGATTCCAATTTCACAGTGAAAGTGACATCTCCATCCCTGTATTCCATGTCTCCAGGTGACTATGGTTGTATAGTGTCATGACTCATGACCCATTCTAATTATATGCTGTTAGTTCAAATCAGTTGTGATTGTTTGGGATGGTTGGTTAGGATAGGTATCTCGATCAGCTAATAACCTTCCTATAACAGACAATATTTAAAAGGACACTAGACTAAAGAAAAAGATAGTCAGACTGGAAATTGCAGTCTGATCAGAGTTCCATCGAGAGAATCATTTGTTTAAGAATGAAGATCTGAAGTTTATTTAACAAATCAGATTTATAGCACAAAATAAGCAACTCTCACTAGTCTACAATATCTACATATTCGTTAATATTTCTATGATTAATACAAAGGGCCAGTAGAAACTAAAAATAGTTTTTTGTGTTTACCAGGAACATAATAAAATAAACCTGGTCTATTTTTGATATTTTTGATATTTTTTCTGTGCTTCTGATGTGTTTAAACAAAAAAATAACAGCAGAGAAAATACCTAGATTTCCAGAGAATATCCAACCACAGTATTGACTACTACCAAAACAAAATTTATAAAAAGGCCAAATGAATTTCAGGATTTTGACAAAAGGATGACTGTTCCATGTGATGTATTTCCATTCCCACATTCTGCAGGTAGGGAGCTACTTTATTTTGATTATGCTGCTTCAGGTCAGCCAGCAACTCATTTCTCATGGAGCCAAATGTATCGTAGATCTGTTTCGCTCTTGACATTACCTGTGGGTGTCCTGTCTTATGCAATAAAGTAGTAGTTACTAGGTGAAATCCCAAGTTCAATGAGTGGCGTTTGAAACCCCTTGACTCTAAATGTTATTGTTGTATATACAGGTTGAATTCTCATAAATCATCCATGGAAGCCAAAGCCGGGAGAATCTTCAACATCCTTTGTTCCTGCATTTTGCTCTTGCAACCCCTGAAATTTTTGAACTTGGAGCATTGGATCTCTAATTTGCCTCTCCAATCTTTCACCACACTCTTATCATAAAAATTAGATGATCTTAACAAATCTCTTATGATGCTTTTTAGATCTTCAGGTGACACGCCATTCCCATTTCTTCCAAGGAAGTGGCAGCAGCAATAACCAAATGCATTGTGAAATCCAAGAAAGAGGCAGCAGCAATAGCTGAATACATTGTGCATTGAGAAGCAGTAAGACCAATGAACAGGAAGGGACTAGTTTTATGTAAACTCCTCACTTCTGTGCTTGATCCAAGCAAGGGGCTTCATCTGTAGTTGCCCTGTGAAGTGGACGAACTTCCAAAGTAATCATAGATAGACACCCCTCTTTGTATAGAGTCTATAGACTATGATAGGGTTTCTTTACTCAATCCTTTCATCATCTTTGTCTGGAGTGGAATATTTTGTCCATCTTCCATAAAACTGTGCCAAAAATCTTTTTGGACATTGTGACTGCCCAGTAGGGTGTCTGCACATCCATTTCTGACCTTAGTGTGTGAGTCAAGGTTAGTTTTTCATTAACTTTCTTTTCTATATTTAGAAAATCCATTGTGGTTCCCACCTTCCAAGTATTAGTAAGTGATGTGTGACTTTTTCGGTCAATTTATTGATTACTAATTTTCAAGCCCCTTCTATCATCAAGTAACCTTCCAGTAGAGTACAGGATTCTGCATCATTAGAAGAATTTTTGCCAATTCTTGTCACATGAGCTTTAATGATGCATCCTCCATAAGTTTTGATAATGCTTGCAATTCCAGCACATCTTAGATGCACTTGTAGCTGCCATCAAAATTGAGTTTGAGGACAGGGGCATGTGGAAGCCAATTAGGCTGTGATGTGAAAAAATCAAAGGAATTTCAAAACACAAAAGAAGAGCTGAGGCTGTGGGCCAACAAAAGCTGTATTGCCGATCTGGGCCTCTATAGTCGAAGTGATGGCATTTAGAGATTTGGCTTCATTGTTGAAATCACAACAGCTTCATTCAAGCCATATATTCAACCAGATTAAACATGGTATTATCTGAGACAGTCATTAAACAAAGATGATTGAGTCAGGTAATTTCCCTAGAATTGAATAATCTGTAGTTTGATGAAAACTTTAAACTTCTGTGTTTTACCAATTTGAGTTCCTTCCATATTTGGTGAGAGTGGGAACATGCTATGACAATGGGATGTGTGATCCGGATTTAATTGGAAATGGCGTGAACAGCACATTAAATAGCAGAAACTGAATGTCCCATGAAAGTAATGAACCAAATCAAAGAAGTGACACCACAATAACATAATACCTCAATTTAAATAAAGCTTTATTGAAGTCAAAAGTAATTTACAAGAAGGCGGCAAACCCTGAGAAGAGATGATCTAGGAGGATCTACCAACAGCAGTTCTCACGGTACCACCAAGCCCATCTTCACAACTTGCAGTTCATGTGGTTCCACTTCAATGGACTTCGGTACTCCAAAACCTCACCCCACAGGTTTACGGTATCTCCAAGACCATTCATCTGTCTCCAACATATACCGCGCACACTTCAGCAATGGCGTGATGCATCTATCCATCTCCAACATATGCCGAACACACTCAGTGGCACAATGCAATCTATGTAGATCGCCATTACACCACTCAAGCATGCACCAAACCTTCTATGGAATACACCATTGACTTCAGCAAGGTCTAGCACACCTCCATGCCAAACCACAAATGCCAACTCAGACCCTGCCGACAACCTGCTACCTGCAATTCCAGTGACTTAAAAGTCAACTCCACACTACACCGCACCACGCCACGTGGCACTCCCATGAGTTGTTATTATGCCAGAGTGTCTCTCTGCATACTGCACATCTTCCAAAAGCCACATAACAGTCGGAAGGTGAAGGGTCACACACAGGAGTCACCAAAACTGCTCAACTTCCATAACAGTTCTCCCTGCCTTTGTCACATTGTAAGTTATACATGTATGCACATCTATAGCCTTCGACAGTAATCAGAGCAGAAGATAGCCATACATATTTCTCGAGAGTATGCCATGTACAGGAGGCACAAATAAATAAACACATTTACTGTTCAATTCTACTCTCCCTCTCTCTGCATATTCTCTACATATGCTTTCGCATATGCATATAACGCATCTAAATCCGTATTTAGGGTGCTGTCCACCAGGTTACCTCCTAGGCCCAGGATCAAGAGATGTGGAAGCTACAATGCTCTAATATTTAAATTCGGATGACAATTCCTTTTATCTATTTTTAACAAGAAATTAAGTCTAAAAATAAAATAAAGTGACTTGCCTTGGATTCTAAAAATTCATGTGACAAGCGTTTCCCCAACAAGTTGAGGGGATTTACTGTGAGTCTGCGACATGAAACTCATACAATTAAATTTTGATTTTCCAAAAATTTAGGTATTTTTGTATTTTGCGATTTCGGTCATCCAAATATTGTTCATATCCTAAGCTTCCCAATGTAAATCACACCTTCAAATTCTGAGCTACGTTCAAGGAATTATGACCCCGACAAGGTGACAAACTAATTTTTCAGTAATCTGCCAAAAGACCGCCCGAAACTGCCATTGTGTCATCCCCACAGCTTCTTTTCCAACAGCACAAACTGTTATCCAAACCCTCCTTTCCCTAATAGTACTTCTGACAGCAATATTTTATGGTGAGGCATGAACCACATGAAAATTTTAATATTTTCCCACGCTTTACTATTCCATATTTCCTTCCATATCTGATCTTGCGTATGTATATTGCACTGACTGAATAGAGATTATTGATATGCAAGTTGCACACTGAGTTGAAATTTACTTAGAGGACCCCAACTTATAATGTCATTTGCTTTCTTAAATATGAGCCCAGTTTTAGCTCCTCTTATCAAATTTGTGATTGAGGATTTGATCTGCATGGTTGGTTCTGCGGGAAATTTTTTCTTTCCATAAATAACACTTTAGTATATGTCAATATGAAGTTATTCTGACTTCATCTCTTATTGCAATGATTAGTATTTTGCATTATTGCTCACTTTGTTGTATTTGCCCCATCTCCATCTGACAAAAACACTTTCCTGTCATCCTCTATGCACCAAAATAGTTGTAATTGGCTTAAATTTGAGTATACTGGAAGAGTCTCTGGTTGGAAGAGACTCCGGTTGTGATACCTAGAGTGAATATTTTGGCTGGCTCTGCTCCTGAGATGTATTTGTCAAGCTTCGCCAACACTAATCTTGTGTGCAGTCTTCATACATTCTCGATGCTAACCTCATTGCCAGCACTTTGTTGAATATAAGGAAATCCCTAATATTTACTAACACTGATAATATTGGCTTTGTTATTTTTCCCCATGATATTAAGGAACATTTACACTGGAATGACATACCTTTCCATAAGAAATTCTGCCTACGAACTATTAAATCCAACAAACAGAATGTTGAATTCTTTTTAGCTGGCAGTTGCTTCATGAGAAGACTGTAGCAAAACACAAGATGCTATGTTAGAAGTAACCTCTTTATGATGTAAATACAGCCATTAAGATATCAAACCATGGTAGTTGTGCTTGTAAAAAGCGAAATACAAGACATTATAGAAAAGGTGTAATATGTTCAAGCAAAAAGATTTGGGGGAAAAATGAGAAATTTTGACAGATAAAATTCTTTTCAAACAAGCATCACAAAGCATGTCAAGCTTCCATCATATGGAATTTTCGATTTAGGGGAATTTAAGGTTAAAAATGAAATACAAAACATTAGAGAAAAGGTGAGATATGTTCAAGCAAAAGATTTGGAAAAAAATGAAAAAATTGCAACAGATAAAATTCCTTTCAGGCAAATGTCACAAAGCATGTAGAACTTCCATCATATGGAATTTTTTATTTGGGGTCAATTTGGGTTAGAGAGACTAGGTTTAATGATGCCCTGGAAGAACAGACTATTTGGAAAGTCCAAGACAATTTTCTGAGGATATCATAATGTCCTAGGAGTCCACTCCATCAACGGAGAAAAACAAATCAATATGATTAATATGATGCAGATTTATTTTTTGACACTTCATATAGTTGTTTGAAAGTTTTTGTGGGAGTTGCCATTAAACACAGTCTAGCATCCATATGAAAATAAGTTTGAGTCATCACCATTAGGTACAGGCAAGGAAGCCAGGTATGCCCCTTGGGGCTTGGGGTATGGGTATGTGCCTGGGGTAATGTGGGCAAATGCCCAGGGTAACATTTCAGTACCTGGATGTACCTCAGTACTGAAACATGTGCCGTGGGCATTTTTGAAATGAATCCGCAGATTTCTACCCCCAATATGGGTTTTCTTTTGTTGGTCAAAGTAAAGTCAGAAACAATGTTTAAAACATTAATACACAATAGTGGATGTAAATGGAAAGGATGTCAAGTGTGAAGGCAAGTGATTTGGGCTACCTTGCCAAGATACAGGTACGGGTACAGGTTCAAGTTTGAGTTCGGTACACAGATACATTGATTTTAAAAAACCCTTGGGTACGATGCGTCATGGGTACATCCGTACGTATATATTAAAATACACACACACACACACACACACACACACACACACTCATTTTACTCATTTTTTAGTCCATAAGAAATACAAAACTTGAAAAATATAGTAGGATCAATGTTCAAAACATTCAATATACTTAAGATTTTACATTTTCATTGATCATGTGGCTGCCATACATATGATATATGAATATCATGTCAACATGAATACAAACAATCTAGAATATATCATCTAGATTTTTCTCAAAATCAAATTCTTGCATGGCACTCCCACTAGCTCCACTCTTAGTAGCTCCACTCTCAGTAGCTCCACTCTCCACTCCTTGTGAACTCCCTTGAATGTCATCTTCGCCATCAAATATTGAAAGTTGGGCAAGAGTGGTTGCAGAGGCATCCAAGTCTGTAGTCTCTGGAAGAATATCCCAAAGTTTGTGAGGACCTCTAATATAGTCCTCAAACTTGTGTGACAAGAGGCACAAATTAGAATGCACATATACCAAATCCTCAACCTTTTTGGATGCCAACTTGTTTCGTTTAGCTGAGTGGATAAAGGCGTGAGGTGAGAGCATACACAAAGTGTTAGGATGTTAAAAAAATTAAAAATTGCTTTTACATAAATGATAAATGATAAAATAACAATATTTACTAATTATTAATTTAAAATTTTCTAACCTAGAACTTGATGTCATCCTAATCTATTTTTTATCACCAAGATCACCATAAAGGCGCGAGGTGAGAGCATACACAGAGTTAGGATTGTTAGGAGATGAAGTTAATATTTATAGCTTTTAGGAGTTTTGGGTTCATTATTTTATTCATTTATGAGTTAGGATTCATTTTTTTAGTCATTGACCAAGTCAAAATGTAAAAACACTTTTTTAAGTCCCCCATTGCTAAACCCTACGGTGCGTCATGGCGTACCCAGGACGTATTTGTGCAGACTGCACTGTGCACGTATCCGGGGGCGTACCCATGCTTCTTAGGATTTGGGCCTGCTCTAGTGAACCACACTTAAGAGGCCTGATCTATTACACTTAACATTCAGCACATACTCTAATGAACCACATGATGGTTCTAATGATGCTCTCGCTGAATACACTGGAGAGCATTATGATTATGAAAATAATAAATATGCTGATTTGTCTTGATTTTTGTGTATACATTGTAACATTTGCACAATGTACTTGTTCTAAGTTCAACCAATGAATATCATGACATTTGGCATTGAATTATCAGTATGTTTTGTGGTTATTTAGCTTATTTTGTTTACTCTATGCATATTATATGGTTAATTTGCTTATTTAACTAATTTTTATATGTTTTATACTTTCTATATCTGTTGTATGGCGTACCCAAAGCCGAACCCAAGTCCCCCACAAAAATTATCGTGCTAGCATACTAGGTCCCCCCCCATATCGGCCACTTAGATTATAATTTATATTTTATATATTTTTGCATGGCTTGTTGTACCAGCATATTGGGTCCCTGTCCCCATACCAGCTACCTAGGTTATAGGACAGCGATATAGATCATACCTTCTAATGGTCACATAAAATACTCTGTAAGTCCATATAAGAAGTTCCGGTCATATTAGTGGCTTAAAAAAGCTACAATTCAAAGAAATAAGTGTATTTTAAAATGAACCTGAGACCAAACGGGGCTAAAAGGGGGATGAAGAGTTATATGTGCTACAAAAGAGTTTTTCGAGCACCTTTTCTATTTCAGGTCATACAAATTTAAAATGAGTGGATTTATCTAAGGGGGCTAAAAATATCTTCTTGATGCCTTTTATGTGGACATACAGAGTAATCAGTGTTCAGAACCATTTTTCTCATGATCAAAAGTGAAATTTGAATAGAATTTGGATTTCCAACTGGGTTTAGACAGAACTTGGATTTCCTTTTAGAGCTGGATTTGTCGCATCTGTTATTTTGGAAATATTCAGTTGACCGAAACAAGGTATTCTCTATATAGATAGGGGCCCCACAGTCTTCCCACCTGCCTCTATATCTATCGGTGCCCTATCTATATATGAGGAGTTAAGATGGGGGCTATGCTCCGGGGCCGAGGACCGAAGGTCATGGCGTGAGTGCTCTCAAGTCCTCCAGGCACCAGTAAACAAATGATTGGGAGAGGTGCCCCTCTCTGAATTATGGGAGAGAACACCTTTGAAACTGGATTTCTTTTGTAGAAGTCTGATTTTTTCAGACCAGATTTGGTTGAATACCTAAGATACCAATAGGCAGAAAACACAGCAGGATAAAGATACAGTACATATCCGATACAGATACGGCCAGGATACGGCTTTGGACCATCCAGGCCGTATCCTAGACATATCAAGGGCAAAAAACAAGTTTTTAATTTTGTTTTCTAAGTTTTTTCAACATTAAAATATAAAATGACCAGTTTTTTTTCTTTAAAAACACTATGAAATCCTAGCAGGGTCTGAATCTCCACATGATCATCCTATCCATCTTGGGAACAAATCTGACCAAGAGGGAACAAGCACAATTGACCCAAATACTCTTTATCTGATCACTTACAGGCAGATATTCAATTCTGGACAAGGAACAATTGTGAGAGTAAATCTAAATCCCACCACAATTCTGATTTTCAGTTTTGTGCTGCTATAAAACCAGAAAATAAGATCAGTAGCTCTTGACATCAAGACATGCATCTTTTGTTTTAATGATCATGTGAAGATTCAGACCCTGCTGCATTCTCCCATAAACAAATTAAACCCTAATTTTGATGTAATAATAAAATTTAATATTTATCATGATATTTGTGACGTTTCATTTGGCATTATATAAATTATCAGCAGTGTTTTGTGGTTATTTTGTTTTTATATGCATACTATGTGGTTAATTCCTAGTTATCAAGCTAGAATTTATATAATTTTTATATTTTATATTTTTTTCATTTTGTGCTGCCATAACCGGGGTGGGAAAAAAATCTCCATATCTACATATCGGATTCTTCGTATCCATACCCGTATCCGAAACATATTGGCTACTTAGTTGAATACAAATGTGGAATTCATTTGATTCCTTAAGAATTGGATATTTTATTCTTTTCTTGATAATACTAGAGCTGGGAATCTGGTGCTTGGTTGTATCTGATAGGGGATTGGAATTGGGTAGGTTACAACCCCTATGGCTCAAAAACTAAACAGGAAAAATTATAATTTCTAAAAACAAAAACAATTATGTTTTCAAAAATTGTGGAAGATTATTGAGCCACTTCAACTCAGCAAAGACCATGCAAAAATTGAAACAGAGAAGCCCTGATGACTATTAATATTTCTATGGTAGATGACTTATTACCACACACCCAAGGTGTTGATAGTGCTAACAATACTTAGGACACACTAAAAATATTTATAGATCTTCCAACTACACAAGAATTATGTATTTACAAAGCCATGTCACCAAATTTGGAGATAGGGGTGGGTCAAGGTATCAAGATTCAAGGACAGCCATATATGTCCCCAAATTATAGAGGACGCCAGAGGCTGGGATATGGGGAAACACCCACCCCAAAACTGTAAAAAAAATAAAGTCTGCCCCCGTTTACTCCCTTTCTTTCTTTGGGACTCTAGTTTTATCTGCGTCACTCGGAATTACACGCTCACGGTGCTACCACCTTTTGAAGATTCAATAACTGCAACTCCTTGATATCTAAGGAGAGCCATTGTGTTTTATTATTCTACATTCTCGAACACAAAAGTGATTAACTGCCAAACAGAATTACACGCTCACAGTGCTACCACCTTTTGAAGATTCAATAAAAGCAACTCCTTGGTATCTAAGGAGAGCAATTGTGTTTTATTATTCTACATTCTCAAAACAAAAAAGTGATTTAACTTCTGAACTCTTGTGACTGTGTTTAGCATTGCGAACTGTACTGCACCATAGAAATGATTGGTCTGCAAATTTGATGGTCAGTCTATATCCTGAATTCCTTATGATGTCTTAGATCTTGAGTTTCTCTTTCTTTACAGGTGGTTTGTCATATGATGCACTTCCTAGCTGTCAAATCGACCACGATCTCTACCTCCTGCTATAATTCACATTCTTGATTTCAACATGACCATCTAAAAATGCTCATTAAGATGCCGAACACTATCAATTTGGCCTTTCGTACATGAACTGCAATGGTTGATACTGAGATCTTCTTGACATGACACTCTCTATCAGATATTATTGACCTCCTCCTAGCTTTGATGCCACTGTGATGTACTCCAGACTATATATATATATATATATATAGAGAGAGAGAGAGAGAGAGGGAGAGAGGGAGTATTTATCAGTCGCAATGTGATGCAATGTGCATTCACAAGGTCATTATCGGTATTACCAATGTAATACTGATCAATTAAAAACTAACCCCAGACTACCACCATTTGTTTACTTTACATACACAATATTAACATTATCCCTAACATTGATATCAGCCCATCATAATAGCAAAACAGAGTTATAATGCCATTAAGATGTTCCCGCTAGCTCTAGCTTCAAACAAAACAGAAAGTTAAATAAACAACCACCAAAATCATTAACAAATTCTATACTTAAAAGATTGAAACGCATAAGAGTGCACAATAACAACAAAACAGAACCTGAAATATGTCAACCTCCAAAAGACTACTCCAAAAGCAACAACTATTCTATCCACCTTCGTTGGTAAAATGAATGCAAACAGAAAACTAGGATTAAAATGCGAAAAAAAAAAATGATACATATTACTTCAGTTAGGTACTTAATTATTTATATCAATGAACAACAATCAATTGAAAAATATTTTGAAAAGAGAAGGAAAATGTAGGAAAACTAAACATTTTTTCTAATAAATAATTTTTATTGAAACTCAGGATTTTTGAAAAATCACAATTAAACAGATTGATCATAGTTCAAAGGAGATTTTTGTAGCACTGATTTTTAACACTCTGAAATTAGATAGCTAATAACAATTTTGAAGATGTGAAAGCCCATTATTCAACTATTTATGAATCTTTCTTGCTGAATTGTAACTTGATTAAAATAACATTTTTAACAGTACTTTGGATGTAATGCCCTTATTTATCAAAGTAAAATCTATGTCTGGAACTAATTCAAAAAAACTGAAATAGATAAATCACCTCACTTAGGATCTAATTGTCTCTAGTTTTTGGGATTCGCTAGCCACCAAATAATCAATTTAGACTACGGTTTATTAAAATTTGGTCTAAGAAATCACTTCTACTAGACTACTACGCATTCTTACAACAAAACTTGAAATACTGCTCTAAAGGAAAAGCATACAAGTCAAAGCATCAATACAAATTGTTACAATTCTAATGGAGATACGATAATATGGTTCATCTGTTGGCCACAAACACATAAAATTGTGAATTATTAGGTATAAATTAAATTGATTATTACATTCTTTTCAGATACTTTTGCAAGATAGTCATTGACCTGCTCCAAGCTTAAATATGATAAAAAAAGTGCTTGATTGATCCAGTAAAGTAGCAGCAAATATGATCAAGTAAAGTAGCAATATATATCATTCAAATGCTTTTACAGTCCTTCCTATTCATCAGAAGGGTTTCTAAATGTTAAATTGTAAAAATAAAGTGGTTGATAGAGTAAGAAAAGTGACAAATCTATCACAGACACTGACTTCATCTCAACCACCATAAGATCCTCAATGAAAAATATATTTGCTCATTTTGAAACGCAATGTCGTAAAACCAGGAAAGGTGATGTCATGGAAGAAACTCTGTGAAATGGTCATACGAAAAGAGTGTGTATCATGTAAGTTTGCATACTTAATAAGTTAAATGTGCATAAGAATCGCAGAGGAAGAGGGTTTTAATACAAATTGCAAACAAAACATTGGACAAACTTCATTTGCAGTTCACATTGTAAACAATGATATCCCTAACTACTTAAAGGTCCTACTCACAAGACGCAAATAAGAGATCATCACATTTGCATGTAAAACTAATTTGGATCTGTTGATGGAAACAAAGACACACACATCTTAAAAGCATACTATTATAACACTGTGTTTAAGATTACTTCATCGCTTTTGTATATCATCAACAACCTCCAAAGCCCACAGTCTATATGTGCACGAAAACATTAAGAAAACATACCTTGTGAAATCACAGCTATTCTGATAGTCTGACCAGTTCCTTTTGGTAAAATCACCTGAAAACAACCAAATTTGTCTTAAACAAACCATAACATCACTTACCCATTTGAACACATCGATTGCCAAAGATATCTAATGCTTTGATAAAGTATAATAAAATAACATAGCTCATCTGAATGAAAGCATTTTATAAAATTAAATCTTTCCTAGGACTCTGCATAAGGAGAAAAGTCACATTTAGTGGCAAAGGATGCAACTAAAACTTATTTTTGTCTCTTCGAGCATGTTGCTTCTCAGGACTTGTTTTAAAGGACATCAGACTTGTTAAGATTCCTGCAGAAACTTTTCTCTCAAAACTGCACGTTAGACGGACTTGATTAAATTGAGGAATGTCACAAAGGGTCCTAGTAGAAACCAGTGTATCCAAGATAGAAACTTCTGGAACATTGTGAGGCGACACCAAACAGAGTCCTCACACTGTACCTTGGTCCCACAGCTTAGAGCCATGGACCCAAGTTCCAGATTCATCCCAAGTTAAATTTCTTTGGACGGCTTGCCGGAAGAAAAAGATGCACTAACATGTCTGTTCACAACCATTATGCTTCTCCATAAAAGAAGCCCGACATATTTTAACATTTATCCCCAGTACTCCCCATACACACAATCTGGAAAAGCAGTCTATACTGCATTGTTTACATCCTCTTAAGTCCATGGCTAAACAAAAGGACATGATAAAAGAAACTAAAATTACTCTCTTGCAGGTTCAGCACTGTCACCATAAATAAACATCTTTACATTTTAAGCATGGGTTTCTAGAATTTAGATTTCTGATTTCTACCATAAATGCTCTGTAAGGTACACTGTTTTGACCTACATGTCCAATGCTGTGCTTTCAATCAAAACTGACAAGCATAGACAATAACAATCTTGCATTCTAACATATCTAAGAATCAAAAATCCCAGAGTTACCTCTAACTCACCGTTGCCCTTAGTTGTTGATCATTATATTTGGGATCAATATTAAGGCGGAAATGGGCCTCTGCTGTCTCTACAAACTTTGTACTTGCAGTAGCTTTCATCAAAGTAATAGCAGTTACAGGATCATATTCTTGTTTCTTCACTCGCAACTTCTGGATTTCCAGAAACCTTTTTGAACGCTCCTGTATGACCATAAGGAGTTGTGTAAAATTCATGATGGGTGCATCAAAACAATGCCCGTTTCTAAAATTCTACTCATTGCATCATATTCTGAATGGATAAATGATGGTATCTATAAAAATCATAACTTCTTTTCATGCTTAGAAAAGACGAGAATATGAGATGGTGACATACAACGGTCATATGAAATGCCATTCCTTCAAAAAGCAGCATGTTGATAACAACAGCATGGCCCAATTCTTTGTATTTTCTGTTTTAACTTATTTACCTTGGCACATCAAATTTCTCAAATACTTGACAAATTAATATACACAAACAGATAAACCAAATAACAATGACAGTTTAGTATATTTGCTTTAAATAAAGTTTATCCCACCATTCTAATAGCTGCATTGGGATTGGTAACAGGAAGGGACTGAGAAAACAGTTTGCAGAGCGGTTGAAGCTTGTGACTGCAGTGAAAACATTTTGCATGCGTTTTCTCTAAGGCAGAAAGGTCGGTAATCAAGATCATAGGCAATGAAACTGACTCCACTTAGGAACGAAATCTCGATACTACATTAAGAGGCACTTTAACCGTATAACTTAAGCTACTTCCAAAAACATGTTAAATCACACCTAACTAAAGAAGGTGCAATTCATTAAATTATTTATATGTTATAATAATTTTTCCCCGCTGCTGAATTTCAGGGTTCTACCTTCCTTGGGCCAGAATGACAAGAAATAGTTTGAAAAAGTCTTAAAATTAGGCCAGCAGCTATTTTAAGAAAAGAAATTGTTACTTTGAACAAAGGACAGCTTCACATAAACAAATTAGCTATGAGTAGAGTTGAAGTGGCTTAATCTTATATGCTGTTGAAAATAAATTTCGGCAATTTCTCAGTGCTCAAAAACTGAATGACCCATTTTAAAGCTATGTGACCCATTTTAAAGGTATGTATCCTCACATACTATATTTTATTTTGGATACTGTACATTAATGGATCTCCAGTACAATTATGTTCAAAAACAAATTCAGTAGTCCATTGTCTAGAGGCATGGTGTTGTAATTGCCTGATGATGACCCGAGTTCAAGCGCAGCTAGGCATGCAGGCCATCGGGACGAGGCTCAATGCAAGTCCCAGGCAAATATGGCAGAATAGGAACTCTCTGGGTGTCGCCATAATCCTAAAGGCAGTCAAAGCTTGATAGTGCATTTCCCATTCATCAAAAGACAGAAAATGAGTGTTACAATTTAAAAAAGCAAAATAAACAGCAGCTTGCAATGTTGCCCAAGTTGAGAAATCCAATATCCAGTCGCTAAGATATTACTCCAACAGAATTCATTCTTAAACAGCCCTTCCTGTTTATAGAAATATACCTTTAGTCTGTCAACTTATGGACACTCACTGACATTTTAATAAAGCCTAAAAATCCCAAATAAGATAAGCCTAACATTCTTCATTTCAATTTTGATTTCATTATGTAATGCAACCTCCCATTCCACAAAAGGCAAAAGGAGGATAAGCCTAAAAGAATACACCTTAAAGAGTCGATAGAAATCCAAGTCGTTTTCTTTTATCTGTCAATTTGCAGAAAGTGACTTTGGACAATTTTAACGGAAGGATGTTATTTTAACAAGTGTATAGTAGTAGGCAAAACTTCCCCCATAGAAAAATAAGAAATGTATGTATCAGAGGCCAACATTTTACCAAAAAAAATTGATAGTGATGTGACTATCTACGGGGCTCCAAACCTGTAAAAGGAAAATATGCATTGACCACCCGACCAGAAACAAACTTCAGTTACTTGGTGATTACCCACCCAAAACAAAGAACAAACTTCATCAAGCTTTGATGAAACATTATGAAATGGTCATCTTAACAAGCCCAGTTGTACTGCGACTTTGTAATCTGCCATTTCCTGTTCTACAATACTAATTGACGAAAATTATTGAGTTTATTATTATAAATTTTGGGAGCCTTTGGAAAATTTGAGAATTGATGCAATTGGAAAAAAATAATAATAATAATAACGAATACACAATTGAAAACATAAACAACACATGCCCTATTGAAAATAAAATAGCACATACCGAATGTTAAAAAAAACAACTCATTGAGTACATTATTACGGATTTTGAGAAACTATGAACATTTTATATAAAACTCGTGTCTTTGGAAATTTTGGAAATTGCTAATCTGTTTTCTAAGAAATTTGTGAATAAATAGCCAATTGGGAAAAAATAACACACTCCCAATTGAGAAAAAAATACCACATACACAATTGAAAAAAAAAAAAGAGCAAATTCCCAATATCATAGTGAAAAATCTCACAAACACGCAATTGGGAAAAAAAAATAATAACACACTACCAATTGAAAGAAACGAAGAGCAAATTCCCAATATCATACTAAAAATTTATAGACCAGGGTGAAACTTACTCTGTCCCTCTTTAGTGGCAATGCAGCCTTTCCTTTTTTGGGTTTCCCAGTGGGAAGCACAGCAGCTTCACGATCCTCTGCTACCTCTTCTTCTTGTACAAGAGACCCTGCAAACCCTGATACAGCACACACCCTTAATCTGCCTTTACGCAAGGCCTCGCATTCCCCATGTCTTCTGACTCCCGGGAAGAAACAAAGCAAGTTTTCTACTGTACCTTGCTAGGCCACTAAAACCACTGAAATGCTTCCTGGTGGGCTTCTGAACTACTGTACAGCAAGATAAGGAGGATGGCTTGGAAGAAATGTTCAAACTGTTAAAGGAACTATCTATCAAAGCATTGACTGCCGCTAGAGTTGTCATTTCTACTAATTTCCAATACACGGCAATTTTATGTCATAAAGCCTCTTACAAATTCGTTATCAAATTACCCATCTGAAGTTTTTTTTCTTTCTTTTACCAAGTCTTCTGATCAATGCCAAAATGGCTGCAGCAAATCATACCAGTCTGAGAAATGAAATCAGTCCATTGCCAATATGGAGGAGAATTCTGATTGGTGGGAAGAAAAATGAAAAGGACTGTCGCATAGATAAGGGTTATAGTTTTATCCGCGCGAAGATAAGAATGGTCCTCAGTCACACATTAACCTGCTCGAATAAAATGATCTCGTAAAAGCCAAAATGCATAATGCAAGTAGTAGCAGTTTCTCTGTTTAACTTTTCCCGATTTTAAAACTAACTTTGCATATACCTACCTACTCAAATGAGGGAGAAGGTACAACATTTTAATTTTTCCTTTACTTATAGATTATTTAAAAAAATAGGTTTCTTATTTTTAAATGTGGAACTTCGAAGTGATTATTCGATGTGTGACTTTATAGTTTAGACTCCACTTCAATATGTGTAAAATTGGACCCTTGCCCTTTTTCTCGTAGGGGATACATGCATCTTAAATATATTTATTTGAAAAATATTTTCTAATATATATTAATTTTCATGGGTTTATTTTGGTTTTTAATGTATTATCGTGATTAATTGTTTTATTGTTATTTTGAAAAATTTCAAGTGATTGATTAAATATGGCCACAATCTTATCTTGTCATTGTGTTGAGTTCTAAAAAGCTTCCTGGAGAAAAAAAAGGGGATCCAAACTATATTGTGTAGCATAGATATTGTAATTTTTCAATTGCCATCTTTAAATAAGGGAAAAATATCTTGTGGCGGCCAAGTAGATCATGTCAAATTTAAAGTCATGTATCAATTATTAACAATTTACGGACATTTCATTCCTCCACCATCCTATCTACCTTTATAGGACTTCAATAAATCTTAATATATAAGTATGTGTGTATACTAGTATAGATGTCTTGAATACAACTATCTAAAATACACCAAGTGATATCAATCTTGAGGTACCTATCTAACTCGTGTGAAAATTACAAAGTAAGTGTTTCAAGATTGATATTCTCCATGTATTTTAAATAGTTGGATTAAAGATATTTATGCTAGTATGTTTACTAAACAAAATTCATGTTTATATATATGAAATATGTTTATAGATATCAATTTCAAGGTTGTATTCTTAGATTTTTAAAATACCACATTGATTAGTAACTTCGTTACATTCTCTATTAATTTCCCATTGATTTTTCACAAAGGGCATCAATTTGGTTGCACCATCACGACGATCTTTGTAGACACAAAATCACGCACTTTGGTACATTTCTAGGTCATAATCACATACTACTCTTCATATGATTCCTAAGCGAGAAAACTAATAATTGACAATTATCTTTGGCCTCTTTGCTTTTGTTTCAGTCTTACACACCCCATAGCCTAGTCTAATCTTCATTGCTTTATCTTTCTTGACTCTGGACACCATTGCCCAGGCACCCTCGTCCCCTTTGGAAGCCTCGGGCCTCTTTATATCTTGTTCGCCTCTTTTGGGCCTCTTTTATCTTTTGGGCCTCTTTTATCTTTTGGGCATCTTGTTTTCTTATGGGTCGGCCTTTTAGTTGTCAATTACAAAATTCAAACAAGGGAATCATATAAATATAAAGTTATGTGACCAAAATAAAGGACCAAGCTCTAAGCATCTATTATCATCACCTAAGGTTGCATCTAAAGGCATTCTAAGAGCATCAAAGCATCCATCTAGCTATCATTCAAGGGACAAGGGACTGCATTTTTGCATACACGCATAGGAGGGGAAGTTTATTTTTCATCCACACATCTATTTACATTGCTACATCTAGTTATTGCTCGTTATCAAATGCATCTTGCACAAGAGCTTCCTAGGGCACGATTTCTACACACACACACAAGAACTACATGGAGTCTGAAATGTAGTGAAATGCTCAGTTGTAAGTTCACTCTTTCGAGTGACTGTGAGGTCAATTGACTCCCATTTGCATCTTTTTCTTTTTAGGATTTGATGTGTTTTGGGGTTTTTGCAGAGATCATTTGTTTTGCATGAGTTACATGTGAATTTTCGGACATAGTGCGACATACAGTGATCAACGGCGAAGGTTAGTGACCACCTGCGACATAAGAAAGATTAGTTTCTAAGCTTCTTCATATCCTGAGCACCTACCAGAAGTCTTTGGCGCCAGCGCCCAGCCCTATTCCAGCACCTTGGTCCAGCCTTATTCAGTAGATCCACAATTTTCTAAGTGTGCTTGCATGATTTCCTCCTCTTGTTTATCAGTTTTCTAGCCTCAAAGATACTTGAGATCAAGTGTGAAATCAACTAAGTCTCCTATTCCCTCTCTTACACTTAGGGTTTCAATTTCTATTTGCTTATTACTTGTGTCATATATGTGCTTTACTAAATATTTATTACATGTGACTCTGCAATATCCTAGGGTTTTACAAATTTCAATATTTGTTAAAATCATTTAGTGAACTCGATTGTTCAAACACTCTTGGGTTTTCATTTCATCACTTCTTTCGTTTTCCTAGGATCCTCTCATTATGGATATATCCATCCACAATTTCTTGTTAGCCAATCCTGATTGTAGAGCTAAAATCATTTCTCTCTTGGCTAATACTTGAATTCTTTCTAATACTCATCCAAACATAGTATATCAATCATTCGTAGATGCATTTTCTCAACAAGTTACTTTTCCATTCGATATCGCGGCCAAACTTTATGTTTTTGAAAATGACCCTCCTATATATATTTCTCATCTATAACATGGGTATTAAGTATACACTAATCAATAATGGATCTAAACTCAATCTTTACACTTTATCACTTCTCCGTAACCTCGGTCTTTCCCACGACTTATGTTAGCCCATCATCTATTTCGCTTCGTGTGTATGATTCCTTTGCACGTCCATTCATAGGAACTATTACTTTGCCTATCACAGTTGGGCCAAAAACTATTCCTATGGTATTCTTTATTATCGATTTCCCGATTCAAGACATTTGTTTACTTGGTAGGCAATGGTTTCATGCCATACTGAGTCATGCCTTCTACAATCCGTCGATGTGTTAAATTATTGCATGAAGGCTTTGAATATACAATCATCATTGATCGTGACCCATTCCAATATTGTCACCTAGACATAACCACTGCATTACCTACTCTAACTTCTACTACTACCTGTTGATGATCAACAATCCTGTGGACTATCCTGTCAACTTGCCTCCACTGAAGGAACTATTTTTGCATGGACACCATCCCATCCGCATCATCATCACCCCTCCTTCTACTAATGTTATGGTACTTTATCAAGGGTCTGTCCATACATTGGACATCATTTCACCTTCCTCGTCTTCTCATGAGCAACCTGCATCTGCGCTTCCTCCTTTCACATGCACTTTTTCATGAATAATTCTTATTGGCCACATATTCCATTTGATCCTACTAGTTCTGATACTATTTACACGCATGATGGCTTGGTTCGGCTTGGATTCACACTACTTGATCTCCTTTCTATGCCTCATTCTTCTCATCTCTATCATCGATATATTCACATTATCAGTACCTATGGTCTTCGTGTCTTCCATCCGACAATCTTTGTTGCATGCACTCCTCGCACTTCTCCACTTACACTAGGGCAGTCTTGGCTCAACTATATTAGGGGCACTTTGGATCCTAATCATATTGACATTTCATTCCCATGCCTTTGGTCGTGTTTTTATTTACAATGATTCATTTCTCAGCTATTCACAAAATCTTACTTGTTGGTATGCACATGGTTGTCCACTACCACCTTTCACTGATGAAGAATGTGCTATGAGCATGTAAAATTTGAGTCGCATTGGCTCCTTACACGATCAATCTCACACCATTGCTTATAAGCTCTCTATGATGCTTCTCCATTCACCTTCGACCATGACAACGATGATCTCTTAAGCGATGTTACTTGACTCTTCTTCACATTATACACCTGGGGGGCATCATGCTTATTCCCCCCCCTTCTAACATTCTCAGGTGTCTTATATTTCTAGCATTACACACTCCATGCTTTGCATTTAATCTTTCTCATTCTTCGCACATACCCCGATACACAACTCATATCATTACCCATTACCCAATGACGCACTCTAGTTCTATGGTTCATACTCTACTTCGAGGGTTTAAATCTAAAATGAACCTCAACACATTCACACTCTTTACGCTTTATGTTTCATTGATCAATCTTTCTAGCACACGCTTCAAAACATTTCCCGATGACACACTCTTGTGCTATGGTTCACACTTGACTATTGAGGGCTCACTACATTCATGAACCTCACACAATACACATTCCATGCTCCATGCTTTGTGATACATCATTCTAGCATTTTCTTCTCACACATCATACTATCCTCTTCACGCTCTACATTTCATGGACATATATTTATAGCGCACAAGTTCATACCATTTCCCGATGACACACTTTTGTTCTATGGTTCATTCTTGACTATCGGGGTCTTTTATAAATAAGCCTCATCTCATGCACATTCGTACATAGCCACTGGGGGCACGTTACTCTATCACATTCACTTTGCATACCATTCCATCTTATTTCATTCACAACATATTACATATCTTGGTTACACATGCTCTTGTTTGCTTATACTAGTTACATGTACACTTTGTTCACATGTTAGAGGGATACATTATATGTCATTATCTTTTCTATAAATACACATGTGCATTCACTTATTCTTTAGTGGTGAATGTAGACTCTATAGATATTTACATGCAAAAATGATGTTTGTCGCGTAGTATCCTTTCACTAATCTCACCGAAGCTCCACAGGCGCATCTACATTTACTACTCTCACACACCACAGTACTATTGTTCTATTCTATACTACATATTATTATTAAGACACTACCTATATCGATATATACATGCCTTGACATACTTTTTATCTTTCTAACATGCTAATGGGTGTTTCATGTGCAGCATTTGCTTTACAGGAACTATTTTCCGCCATGGTTGTCTGATACTTTACTTGTTACTGTTTTTCATTGTTTTTCATTGTATGTCATTATTGTTTGCGGGCTTTGCCTTATGTCTTGTTTATTCGTTGTTTGTATGCTTTTGGCCGCTTAGGCCTTGATTGTCTTGTGACATTGTGAGTGATGTCCCATGTTTGCAACCCGCTTTTCATGGTCTACATTGTCTTCTTGCTTGTTAGATTACACATTGTCTTCTATATGCATATTTGTCATGTTTGTACTAACACATGTTTCTATCCATATTGTTTGCATGTGCTTTGGTTTTCACCATGCACATTCCCTCCCCTACTGTGGTATCAGCCAGACAAGCATCCGGTCCTCTCATTTGGGTTGCATCCTCCTAATGATGTCGCATGCACCCCAAACGAGGGGGACATACATTGGGTGAATCAATCACCCCATATAACAATCCACAATTACAATTCAAGCCTACACAATACAGAACATAACAGTCTCATACGATTCTGAAATGGCCCAAAATCGACTTGGGTCTTCGGCAAGCAGAGACATCAACGCCAGACATATAGACATGGGTGTCTCAGCGCTCATGACCTTTCCTAGGTGCCTATGACCAAGGGTAGTTACATTTACTTTCTCATATCAATGTAGTTTTTAGCAGCTCACACAAGAATTTACATAAGACAAGCACAATCCTCTAGCTTGAATCAGAATGCATTCTATCTCCTTTTTCTTCTATTTTGTTGTGGATCGAACTAGATCAAATTAGATCAAATATGGAACAAAGCAAGATCACACCATCTGTAGTGGTGTATAATTTTCAGGAAGCAGTAAGGGATGGAGAATTAAATTAGACCTTTCTTCCCAACACTCTTCTGTCGTGGTGTGTGATTGCCCCAAAAACTCACATTTGGGCATTTGATGTGAGATCGCCCAAAAACTCGTTCTTCTACAACATTTTTAGGACATTTTCTATCCTTTTCACTCGTCATGGATCAGGTGCACATGTTCCTTTTTACTTATTTTTCACATTTTTACACATTTTTACATGTTTTTTACAGAGTTTCATAATACATGACTTTGACTACTCATTTGCTCTTCTTTTACGGGTTCGTCCTTAATACGCAATGAAGAAACATCCCCATATCGCCAAAGACAACGCATCAAGCACAAAAATGAAAATAGGTACAATGCGGTATGACTCATACATTTCACCCCTAGGGTCACTTCTCTTCCTTCCTTTGCTTCATTTCTATCACTCCACGCTTTCGCCATCAATCTACATGGTTATCAGGTACACATCTCTTATCTACTTTATGTTATCGATTATTCACTCAACAACATAAAGTGGGGGCAAATGTAGACACAAAATCACACACTTGGGTACATTTCTAGGTCCTAATCACATACTACTATTCATATGATTCATAAGTAGAAAACTAATAATTGATAACTATCATTGGCCTCTTTGCTTTTGTTTCGGTCTTGTTTTTGGTCTTACACAACACACTTCCCAGTCTAATCTTCATTTGCTTTATCTTTCGCTTCTGTGACACTTTAGTGGCCAACCAGGATGTCGGTGCCCTCATCCCCATCCCGGGCGGCCCCGACCTCTTTGTATCTTGCTCACCTCTTTTGGGCCTCTTTTATCTTTTAGGAATCTTGTTTTTATTATGGGTTGACCTTTTAGTTGTCAATTACAAAATTCAAACAAGGGAATCATATAAACTTAAAACTATATGACCAAAATAAAGGACCAAACTTTAAGCATCTATTATCATCACCTAAGGTTGCATCTAAAGGCATTCTAAGAGTATTAAAACATCCATCTAGCTGTCATTCAAGTGACAAGGGAATGCATTTTCTACATACACACATAGGAGGGGAAGTTCATTTTTCCATGCACACATCTATTTACATTATTACATTTAGTTATTGCTCACTATCAAGTGCATCTTGCACAAGAGCTTCCTAGGGCACGATTTCTACATACACGCATAAGAACTACATGGAGTATAAAATGTAGTGCAACGCTCGATCGTAAGTTCACTCTTTCAAGTGACCATCGAGGTCAGTTCGACTCCCCATTTGCATCTTTTTATTTTTGGGATTTGATGTGTTTTGGGGTTTTGCGAGTTATAGGTGAATTCTGGAGACATAGTGTGACATACGGGTGATTAATGAAGAAGCTTAGTGGCCACCTCACGACACATGAAAGATCGGTTTATGAGCTTCTTCATAGTCACAGCACCTACAAATGTATCTAGTGCTTAGGTGCCCCAGTCCATTCAGGCATCTTGGTCTCCAACTTGTTTCAACAGATCCACAAATTTTTGAGTATGGTCAGTAATAGTTTCCTCCACCTATTTACAGTTTTCCAAACCAAGATACTCCGGGATCAAGTGCAAAATCAACTAAGCCTCCTATTCCTACTCTTTCACTTAGGGTTTCAATTTCTATTTGCTTATTGCTTGTGTCATATTTGTGTTTTACTAAATATTTATTACATGTGACTCTACAATATCCTAAGGTTTTACAAATCTTAATATTTTCTAAAATCAATCTAAAAGAAAATCCATTCGAGAAAAATCCCCAAACATTACCATATAATGAAGATATTACTATGCTTCGATTGACTACTTGGTCAATTGGATCTCAATGTAGACACTCAAATTTGACAATTCTCCCTTTGACACTACTAATTTTGACAATGCACTCTTGCTAAGATAAACACAATCTTCACATTCCCACTTAGCACATTCTTGGGTCTCTTATTTAGCTTGTTTATCCTTGCACACTGACATGTCATCAAATTTTGAGAACACAATGCATAAAATACATAAACAAACATTAAGTAACAAGTTACAAACTTCAGATTACATGTTTTCCATCCATGGTTAAGGTCATACAATTTGGTTAGGATATTATATCTGGTCTTGGATGACTTGTTCGGTCTTGGACCAACATGTTCTCCAACTTTGCTTTCAAATTCATAACCTTTTTTGGGTCTTCTAATACCTTTGGGTTGGCCTTTCTTAGATAAATCATCTATGGAACCCTATATAAGTAAGTAAACATTACCTCATTTGAGAACCTATAGATCCTAGGACACAGATTGATACACTCACTTCTAACACTTGTAAAAGGCACAAAAAGCTCCCATAATATTTTAATAACACGTCCAAATTCATTAGGCAACAATCTCTATAAGTTTGAATCTTCTTACTAGGTCAAGACATCAATCTCTCTCATCCACAAGCACTCAAACATCCATTCTCCAAGTATTTTAGCAAGATCCAAAATCAACTCAAGCATCACAAATAGGGTTTCCAAATATAGTTGCATTCATTCATATATCACTTATTATGTGGATAATGACGTGCGATTTGAGGCCTCTTCAATGGTGCACGAGGGTGCTCATAACCCAACTAATGTATGTTTTGCAGGTCTCTCACCACGACTAGGGTTTGAGACCTTATTTAGTATGTTCGAGAGAACTTGCAACATGGTGATAGCTAGGGTTTGACAACAACAAACAATTCCAAGCATGTGAGAGTGTTGGAAAGTTACTGAGCTAAAAACCAAGTGGGTCCAAGATGAATGGAAGGGTCAAGACTATACAAATTGTCATGACAATGTATGGTCTTGCCCTAGGTCATTTTTTAGTCACATTACCTAAAATGAAGCATCATCGGGTTTACATCTTCTTGTTTTATTAGTGTATCTTCCCATAACCTCCTAGAATCATTTGTAGTAAGCCAAGTGCACTCATTTCTTTGTGTTTTCAAGTTTATAAAATATCATTAAGCATTAAAATCATTATTTTTTACTATACAATTAATTTTGGAAGTTAATTAATCAGAATTACCACATGTAGCTCCCTTTACATCCTTTAGTGTAACCATTTCATTGATATCTTATATTTTCACATAAATCCAATAAGGAGTAAACATTTTGGTGAAGTTGATCCTTCTATCGACCTTGGTGTTTCTCTTTTATTTGACATATATGTTTTCCTTCTTAAGCATCTCATATTATTTCAACTCGTATATGCTTCCCACTTATGCCCTTTTGACGTAGTGCTTTGTTTATCAATCAACCTATTGACCATATTGAGATTTTTCCTCCTACTCGAAAGCGTTATAGCCTCTTGCATCATCTTCAAGTGGATATTGTCATTAATCCATCAATCATTGACCCTACTAATGAGGTTCCATTACATGATATTGAAACTCATAGTGAGCATTCTTATGATTGTAACCATGATGACGATAATTTCATGGATCATGAACAAGTGGAACTTGTATCTCATTTTAATGAATAACTCGTCACAAAATCCCCATCATATTTAGCCTATCATTTAAATCATTTTAGTTGTTACGCTCGTTTGTGATTAGAAATTTAGTGAAGAGTCCCTTTTTGAGTGGTCTCAACCCTCTTCTACTTTGCCGACATATGTCATTCCTACATCTCTACGGTGCCTACATCCTTGGGGGCACCTAATTTATCCATGTAAAATGTCTTTGTGCCCTTTCTGTAATGACTGTTATTACTACACATCCTATCTCCACTCCTATTGGTTCAGACATTTCTTCCTCTATCACACAAGCCCTTGAAACTCGTGTTCATACATTCAAGCTTAGATCTTACTATTACAAAAAGGCATATCTAGTTCTTCTCATGTTATGGATTCTACACAGTTGTTCATAACCCACATGCACTTCAAGTGGTTTCGTGCCCTTTCACAATCGATTTTGTTGATCCTAAACTCCCTATCTATGATGGCAAAGGGGATCCCACCAAACATATTCAATCATTTCATATGGCTTGCTTTGACTATGCCTCTCAGGACATATTACTTACAAAGATCTTCCCTATAAGTCTTAAGGACTTTACACTACAATGGTTTTATGATCTCCCCACACATTTTGTGCGCTCATTTACTACTTTGGCAAATCAATTTTTGGCACAATTCTCTATCAATATTGGGATGATGTTTCTTATGCACAATTATTTAAAATCGACAAGGATCTAATGAACCTATCAACGATTACATCTTATGATACAAGACCATGATTACCAAGTTGAACAATATCTTAGCTAAAAGTGAATTATAATACTTCCTTACACAAATTATGGTTTTCTCCTTTGCAAGAATTGGTCATCTTTGATAATTTTCAATCTTTTGACCATTTATGTCATACTCTCAAAGAGCACAAAGCTAAGTTGTTACATATGAACAAACTCGGGTATGTTTCTAGAATTCTTCCTACAACATCTAAGGCCAAGTTTATAAATAAACCCAGTTTCAAAGGCAAGACTAATGACACCAAAGTTGCTTCTAAAGATATTGTAAATGTTATTCGAACCAAAGAAAGCTCCAACTTTAGCGACACGATGACAATTTATTCGCATACCACGTGCCCTACACTTTGTATTGAAACAATTGTTTGAGTGTAATCTTATGTCTATAGCTTCACCATTTGAGGTTGATACAAGTATACCTCAAAGCAAGAGTTTCGATGACAATGCTTACTAGGATCATCACAAATGTATTGGTCACCACACCGATTAGTTTATCAAGATTTGTCATGTTGTACACGATCTTATCAATTCTAATGTCATTGAGCGGGATGAGTTTATTGAATCTTCTAAGTTATCCAATGATAATGTCAAAATAAAATTGTCAATGATCCACTTCCTAAGAATGATAATGATAACTCTACTTTATAAGTACACAATTTTTTTCGTGCGATGCCACCACCACCCTCTTATGGTAACTCTTTTGAATGATTGACATGGTCACTCACACATCTTCTCCTACACCACTTATCACTTTTGATGAATCTAATATAAATGGCATGATTTTTAGACACTCTATCCATCCCTGTATCTATTAATCAGTACTTATATGTAGTGTTTTGGCTAATCCACACAACAAGGATAATGTCTTCTCTCTCATGCCACTTCGGTCTCTTAGCATTTCTACAACAAATCTAGTAGTCGATACTAATCCTCGTTAATAGACATCACTCTAACTATCATTGTTAGTTCTATCACTACATAAATCTCATTCTTGGTTGTTGCTTCTCTTAGCTCCGGATCATTGTATTTAGGTTTACTTTAGCTACATGCTCTTAGGAATATTCCATCACTCATTCACCAATGAGATACATCTATTCATGATTAGTAGTTTGTCTCAATTATAGGTGTTATATTTGAGGATCCTCATCCTAGTTTACATATTCACTCTAGTAGGGTTCTTATTCTTACCGTTAATGTATCTACGAATAGGCCCTTGGTTTCACATATTATCCTGAAAAACCTAACACTTCTCAATTCCTTCCTAGGCTCATGATTTTACACACTATCACTAGTCATTTTAGTCCTCATAAGTATCTTGATAGGCCTTTGGTTTCACACACTACCTCTCACAACTCTAGACCTCCTAGGTCTCTTGATTGGCCTTTGATTTTACGTAATGTTTCTCTTGCAGTTCTCACTCCCATAAGGTCTTGCATCGATCCTCTAGTGTACATGTTCCCTCCATAGTTTTTCAATAGCCTTCTAATGCCCACGGTATGTCTCGACATACTTATTCTTTGTTTCCTCTACATGCAGGCCTTCTATTTCACATATTACACATGTATCTACTTCATATTTTAGGGATTCTTTTCCAAACATTACCACTATTGTGCCTCTTGCATTTGAGTCACCTTCTTCTCGCACAACCGAGGCTTAAACCTTTGTCACATTCGTTATTTGTTCCACATCCTCCAGAGGTTCTCATTGGGTAGCTCAATGTTACCCTCTTTTTGAAAATAAAAACATCAACATAATTTCAAAACACAAACATTTGTATATTTACAAAAATACAAAATCAAGACATGTATACTTAGCTTGAGTTGTTTGCACTTTACATTACACATGTTGTTTATCATTATGGCTTGATAAATAACATACATCTTTTACACACATGTGTTCACGCGGTATATTGAGCTTAATGCGGGACACACACAAAGTGGTGCATGGTGTCAGTGTTGGCCAACCCTTTACCCAAACTTCCTATATATCTAGGGCATATATTACACACAACCGATTTCACTTTTTATAATTTTCCTATTTTATTCCCTTTTAATATTTAAATATGTTTTTAATTAACATGCATAAAAAGGATGAAATAATGCAATAGGAGGCTATTATGATTTAATTAACTTCTAACATTAATTGCTGAAACCAAAATAATGCTTTACAAAGTGAATATTGATTTAAGAACTATCAAAACACAAAGGAGAGATTGCACTTAGTTGATTTTGTGTGGATCTGGGAGGTTTTGAGTGATCTAAGAGCGGGAATAGAATGATATGAGACTAAAAGTTCTTTATTGCTAAGTCGACACTTGAAATTGTGCTTGGTCAAAACCATACAACTAGCTTGAAACCATATGTGTGGTCCTAACCCTTTGTACATTCTTGGACTCGCTTAGATTTTGGGTTTGCAAATTTCTATGTGCCTCATCTCGCTAGAAATGAAAGTCATTATATGTCGGTCATCCTCGCTATCCTTGAAATGGCTTAGTAATAAAACCCTCAAACCATACTGGTGCAAGATGGAGTTCCTACAAAACAAAGTTAGGTGTGTTGTGGGCACCCCTATGCACCACTACTCTAAAGAGGGCTCAAACCACATTTTGTTCTCCTAGTATGTGATATCTATCGTAATGTAATCAAAATTTCACAAATATATTTTGACAATACCTTGCTTGAGTTTCACACTTGCTTAAATACTTGGGAAGGGTCACTTTGCTTGCTTGTGGAGAGAATATGGAGACTCTTGGACCTAGTAGGTGACTTTAGACCTATAGAGTATTTTCTTAATGGATGTGCATGAGTTATTTCATAGTTTTTGGAGCTTGGAGTGTCTTTTGTGCTTGTTTTTACATGAGGATCTCTTAAAAGTGTCAAGACCCTAAATGAGGTGTGATTGACTTGCTTTATATATGCTTTTGATGGTTATTATGTCATAAAAAATAGGAACATTAGTCCATATGAAGATGATGCAATTGAAATTTTTAGTGCACAATGTGTCGGTCTAAAACCATACACTAGGGTTGAGTTGTAGATTTTGACAAATCGACTATAGCCGACGGTTTTGACCCTAGAGGAAAAAGGTAATTTTGACTTCATGTAGTTGGGGAAAAATGTTTCTATGTATGTTTTATACAATTAAACCTCAAAAAATGATGACAGAAAGACATGTGCGAGATAAACAAGTGACTTTAGGTCTATTAGGTTGTGTTAAGAAAGAGTCGAGAGGGTGTATTTGTGCATGCAAGTGTGTAGTGTCAACACCAATAGTGTCAAAGGGTAGATTGCCAAATTTGAGTGTCTACAACTATATCTAGATGTTATTGTTCCAAAGTATAGTTCCTTTCCACTTCCTCATTATGCTTGATTACATATATTGTGTACATGTTATATTTTGAGCTAACAGGACTAACACATGTTTCTTGTGCAACATCAAAATCTCTTGCTTAAGAGGGATGCTCGTGGAAACCTCGGACAATAGAGGGAGAGACATGAGGCCACCCTCAAGTAGTTATTTCAATATAACATGTGGTTGATAAGGTAAGCGCGTGAATTACCATTTGCTTAAGAACATGAGATATAAATGTAGAGGGATGAGGAGGCCCATGAGATTGAGAAGGGTGATATTTGAAAGGAGAAGGATACCATTTGTGTAAGTATTTAGAGTCTTGATGAGAGAATTGCAAGCCCACATGGTCTAGAGTAATGTGTGTGGCATGCACCCAAGGGCATCTTAGAACATTGTCATAAGTGGGATGATTAAGAACATAATAACATGTGTTGAAGGTTTTGTGACCAATAGTGATGAGAATATGAATAAAACCTAAAATCTTATGAGGACATTATTAGATGCACAAATGCTAATATTAGAAGGATCCAAAATGCTAATATGAATACCTAATCCATGCATAAAATAGGTAATTCACACATTGAGGTCAGATGTTTTGTCAATAAGAACATGCTTAATCAAACTTATATGCACCATAACTTGAATATAGGGGGAAGTCCATTATCAAGAAGGGGTTACAAAGGAAAAGCCTCAAGGAGAGGAAAAAGAGCCTTGAAAAGAAGAGCTCTCACATCCTCCCTAAATGAATTAGGGGGGGACCATTATCTTACGCATTATGTCATAAAACACATATTGACATGTGGGGTAACACCGAGGTACTCTAAGAAGGACATAGATAGAATACTAGAGGAGGCCATTGCTAAACAAATAAAACCTAAATAGCGAGATGAAACCCTAAGACAACTAAGGGTGGCTACGATGTTCGATTAGAGTCGAGTTCACCAAATGATTTCACTTTTTGTGAATTTCCTATTTCATTCCCTTTTAATATTTAAAGGTGTTTTTAATTAACATACATAAAATGGATGAAATAATGCAACAAGAGGCTATTCTAATTTAATTAACTTCCAACATTAATTTCCCAAATTAGAATAATACTTTACAAAGTGACTATTGATCTAAGAACTATCAAAACACAAAGGAGATATTACACTTAGTTGATCTATGTGGATCTGGGAGGTTATGAGTGATCTAAGTGCAAGAACATGTTGATATAAGACTAAAAGTGCTTAGTTGTTGAGTCTAACACCTGAAACTATACTTGGTCAAAACCTTATAACTAGTTCAAACTGTTTGTACGGTTTTGGCCCTTTTTCATGATCTTAGACTGCTTGGATTCTTGGTCTACAAATTTTTGTGTGCCTCACCTTCTTGGAAATGATTTTCGCTATGTGTTGGTCTTCTTTGCTCTCATTTGGAATGGATCTATAACTATGATCAAACTCTAAACCCTCGTAGTGTAAGATGCAGGTTCCTACAAAAAAAGTTAGGTGGGTTGTGGGCACCCATGTGCACCGCCAACGTTGTCACTACTTTGAAGAGAGCACAAACCACATGAAATTCTCCTAACATGTGATATCTACAATAGTGTATTGGAATTTTACTAACATACTTTGACAATACCTTGCTTAAGTTTTACACTTGCTTAAATACTTGGGAAGGGTCACTTTGATTACTTATGGAGAGAATATAGAGACTCTTAGACCTGGTAGGTGACTTTAAAACTTGTAGAGAGTATTTCCATAATGGATGTGCATGAGTTATTTTGTAGTTTTGGGAGCTTGGAGTGCCTTTTGTGATTACTTTTACATGAGGAGCTCTTAAAAGTGTCAGGACCCTAAATGAGGTATGATTGAATTGCTTATATAGGATTTCGATGGTTATTATGTCATGAAATGCCGACCAAGAGGGAACATTAGTCCATATGAAGACAATGTAATTGAAAATTTTAGTGCATAATGTGTTGGTCCAAAACGGTACACTAGGGTCAAGTTGTTGATTTTGACAAACCGATCAAAGCCGACGGTTTTGACCCGGGAGGAAGAAGGTAATTTTGACTTCATGGAGCTAGGGATAAATGTTTTTTGTATGTTATGTGCAATTAAACCTCAGAAACTAATGGTGAAAGCCATGAAAAGATAAACAAGTGAAAAAGGGCTATTAGGTTGTGTTAAGTAAGAATGGGGAGGGTGTATTTGTGCATGCAAGTGTGTAATGTCAAGACCAACAATGTCAAAGGATAGATTGCCAAATTTGATTATCTATAACTACATCCTCGATGTTATTGTTGTCCAAAAGAACCCCAGTTATTTAGACAACTTATAATTCCATTCTAGCTCCAAGTTTAAGTTTTCGGGTTATGCGCTCCCTTGGTTCTCATGCCTTGGTGCATGTTTGGTTGCGATTCTTTGCGCATACCCACACATACCCTTCCTGCCTATTCCTTGTGATTTTCCTCCTATTTGCTTCCTTTCTCGCGCAACTTCCTCACACTTTTACCTTTCTCCTTTATTCTTTTATCTCCTTTCATTTATCCTCTGCGTGTACTCCTTGTGCATTCACTTTCATTCCCACTCCTTGCACACTCCTTACATGCACTCATGGACTTGGATTACATTTTGCTAAGTCCCTGACATGTTCTCTTGTGCATGTCTTCCCTTCTAAGTTCCCACGCATTTCTCATGCACACTTACAAACCTCCTACATTCTTCCCTCTTACACCTCCTACTTTTGTGCATGTACCAAGATGCAACCTTCCCCGCCACTCATTATGTGACGCATCACTCCTTGGAACTTGTCGGATAAAATGCACAATACGCAACCTATCAAAACATGCTAGCCTGAATCCTTATGAAAATGAATGTATGACACATGGCATAATGGACAAAACAAACAAATAATCACCAAATTTTTTCCCGACCGGATCGTGACATGTGTCTTGTGTGTTAATTATGCACCGTGAACTTCAAATCACCATAAATTTTGCTACAAATCTCAAATTCATGTGCATTTGGTCTTGATGGAAAGCTGGTAACTTGGGCTACACTCTAGGCTATTCAAAATTAGATTTTGGTAGGATTTGGTAGGTAGAAAAATAGGAAACATGTCTCAGTCATTAATGCATACATCTAGTCAACTCAACCACCTAGATTTGATTAGATCTTGCCTCCTTCCTTCTTCCAAAGTTAAGCTAACATATGGAGGCGGATATGGCAGTGCTGCTACAGGAGGATTTATAGGCATTCGATGTGGGTTGTTAGTAGTTGGATTTGAAAATATGAGATTCCATCTCTTTTCCCTCTTCTCCTCTCTTTCTTCTTCTATATATTGTTGACCAATGCTCATTTGAAAAGGTTGGACTCTCTTGGTTTGTTAAGAGCATTTTCACTCGGCATTTTGAGTCGTAGGCTTCAAATCTAGTTTTTTGCATGTGGATGCCTACCTCTTTCACCATCGTAATCGACTATGAATTATTTGGAAGCAATAAAATCTTATTTTGTGGCTATTCTTTGCCCTAGTTCGCATTTTATTGCATTTTCTTGCATTGTTGGTTTTATGCATCCTTCATGTCCCTTGCAAGGTTTATTTTATGTTGTGCTCCACAAAAGTGAGTGTGTAAATGTAGTTTTAGTATGTGGCATGTTCGTCTAGCCCCCCTGTACACATTTTCCCTTTTTTCACTCAGTTGAGAGTTTATCCCCCTCTTTTTGGTGTTATCACCTCCCTTTAGCTTAGGTTTTCATTTCATGCATCTACTTCTCACCCTAGTCCCTTGGAATCATAGAGTAGTGTTAGGTAGTTGCATTTCCCTTCATAGGAGTAGTTTTAGTAATATAAGTAGGTAGAGGAAGCCGACCTTCTTTGAAGGTCTGTCTTAAGTGTAATTCAAACAACTTAGAGACACTTCCATGTTGCCTCAAAGCCCCAATTCATCCTGATCTTGGATGAGTATAAGTTTGAGTTGCAATAGTTTTTGGCATGCTTGGTGGGACCAACATTGAAAGCTTACATTTCATCATTGCAAAGCTCAGGTGTGTGACTTAGCGATTTTTAACCTTTAGAGGCTTCTTTTAACACATGTGAAAACTCCCAATATCTAGATCTACTATTTTCAGTAGTCTAGTGGGCCTTTTCATGAGAATGATACATACTAGAAAGAGTGCAATAGTTGAAGACTCTTACGAGTATCTTGAGTTGTCTCCAAGAAGAAGAAGTATAAGAACTTTCATGCGTGCATCTCCATCTCCCGCACGTAGGGCATAATCTACCTCTCCTTTTGAAAGATCCTCGGTGCGCTAATAGGGTATTCAAACCCTTTCTAGCCATGGTGCAATAGAGAAATATTCCTTTGTCAACTTCAATGACGAAAGTCCTTTAGCCCTTCCCACACAACATGACATACCAGTAGCTGCACTCAAAAGTATCGTGTTCTTCATTAGTGAGAATCAAGTTACCCCTGCGAAGCATATTAAAGATATTACAAATGCATGCTTTGTTCACCTGGTCATAAAAGATGATGTAGCTATAAGGCTACTTGTTTCTTCACACAAAGGCAAGGCACTTTAATGGTACAAAAGTTTAAGACCTGCCTCTATTACTAACCTGGGATGGGCTTGGCTGCTACACTCTACAATCAATTTGAGGAGGAGAAAGCTGATAACATCTCCTTATTAGAACAACTCACAATGATCAAGAGAGCTCTCAATGAGCCCATGGCTAATTTCAACTTCAGATTTCAAAAGACATGAGACAGAGTTCCAGCCCTCCTAAGACCAACCCCTCAAGGTGCTTTCCTTTATTTCTTAAGAGCTTTGAATTATGACATTGTAGTGATGATACAATCTATGGGTGTTGCACAACTTCCTAATGCTTATCCTATAGCCATTAGGGCATAATACTATCTTATCCAAGCTAGTAAAATAGCCCCTAGACTACCTATGCCCTTATTTCCTGAATTACCTCAAGCACCTTAGCCTTTCGTTGCTCCCATTCCTGAGAAAATTTCCCAACCCATTGCTTCCACATCATATTACTTTCCCCAACAACAAAAGGAGTATGAAGAAATGAAGGCCTTGATTAGAAATTTGTCCAATAAAGTCATATCCTTAGAAAAAACAGGTGCAAACCTTCAGGAGTAATTCTAATAAAGGATTTAATCAAAGCCATCAACCCTTCATAAATCAATATCCAAACTAGAGATATGGGTAAAATCAACAAAATAATAGATGACATGTTAATGCGCACCTTCCTCTTCAAACATTGCCCCTATGTAACCCCTTCCAATGCCCATCACAAGCAAAGCACTAGTTTAAGTACAAAATAATATGGTCCAAGAAATAGAATGGTGCTTTCCTTACAACTTGCCACATAGTTAGTATAACTACTGCAAAACTTTGCATGCACACAAAATTTCATGATCCAGAATACTTCAAGTTATGATCCTTCCACTAGCTCGCAAGAACCAAAAATGAAGTAGTGTCATAAGTTGTTCTTGAGACCAACCTTGTTTTCTTTGATGTTGAGGAATTATGTGTAATAAACCAAGCTATAGACAACTCGGGTGGACCACGCATGTAGGTTTTGATAAGACAAGGTAAAAAGAGAAAGTTGGAAGCCAATGTGCAACCTTTACTTCGCCACTCGAGGCTCATCCTCAAGCATCAAAGGATGCTAATGCACCCAATAGTTTTGGGGCCTAAGTTTTGCATGCATGAGCTCCCACACAATATTCAACAAAAGTGACATGTGTTCCTCCTTTGGTAGGTCAATCCTCTGCGTAACCTAGAACATTTATTTCGGTGTATGAGAAAACAAGAAAAGAGAATGATGTGCCTCAAATGCACAAGTACATGGGCCTTCCATTCAACATTGTGGACCAGATGAAGAAGACAAATGTAAATGTCACAATGTGGGATTCCCTAGCCATTCCATCTTAACGTGACTTGTTGCATGAATCTTTAGTGTAACTTTCACGCATTGATCCTATTATCCAAAACCTCAAGCTAATTTCAATATTTGTCAAGCAAAGGAGAAGCAAGTGAGCAAGGTCATCAAAACCCCACCCTTTTATATTTCCTTGATAATAGGAAAACATATTGTTCACAACTATATGATTGACTCAAGGGCTAGTACTTCTGTCATGTCTAAGAAAATTGTTGATGTCTTAGGTCTTAAGTATAGCCCTATGTCTAAAGGAGTCTTGCAAACTTGATGGCACAACTGTTACCACTCTAGGAGTCATCAATGATCTTGAGCTAACTCTTCATGCATGTCCAAGTCTTACCATAACTCAAGATGTGTCATTCATTAACTTACCTCATTTGTTTTCCATTTTCCTATCAAGAGATTTCACTACCAAAGTGGGTGGTTACTTGTCTTTGATCAGGTTGGTCATCTCACATGTGTTTAAGAACTAGGTATGGTACCAGGTTTACCATACAAGTTGAGCCTATATTTTCCTATCATGTTGATTTGTATGACCCTTTCCCTCTCAAGCCAATTGCCCCATCTAAGAAGACCAAGAACAAGATTCATTTTAAAAGAGAATCTTATTCCTCCCTCCATACTTGATCTATACTTAGATGAATGGGCCAAAGAGAATTATGAGTTTGATCCCTATGATATAATTATTGAAACTGGTCTAGGAACCTATTGCATCCTTGAAGAAGAAGCCTTACCACCTACCCCACTCAAGAAAAATGATGAAACTTATCAACTATGGAAGATGTACTTTGATGGTTATATAAGCGGGGAATGGCAAAGCGAAGCAGTGTTATTCTTATCTCTCTAAGAGTGAGAAGTTCTTCACGCATAGGATGTAATTTGCATGTTCCATTAATGTAGAAAAATATGAAGCGTTGGTGCATGGTCTTCTTATTACTAAGAAGAGACAAATTAAGGTATTATAGATCTTTGGGGACACTAAATTGGTCATCCACCAAGTCACAAACAAGTGTGTAACAAAGAATAAGCTTCTCAAAGCTTATAAACATAGAGTTTGGGACCTCTTGGAGAGATTTAAAGCTCTCAATCTACAGGTGGTGCCAAGGAAATTGAACAAAGAAGTGGATCAAATGGAAACCCTTGGTTCACATTTCTCACTAGCTTAAGATTTTTCCAAGAAATACACAACACATCAAGGTGGTGGTAGGCCATCTATTCAGATAATGAAACTAGTTGGAAAGTGTTTGACAGTGATGCGTAGATTGTCCAGTTCATTCATAATGAAGTTGAATTCTCTTCAAACATACAAAATGACTTGCATGAAAGCTATGGTGACCAAGTGATTCAACTCAGGACAAACAAGTTGCCTAAAGAGTTGGTCACCTTAGAGCACATATTTAGCCCTGATGATGAGTTCAAGGGTGAAGAAAAGTATATATGGACAATGCAAGAAGATTGCTCCCCAATCATTATTGTGCACGAAAAAGAGTTGTTGCTTAGAAAAACATGCACGCAAGATGAAAAACAAGGACCTTCATTTCTCTATGTCAGAAATACGTTGACATATTCTCATGGGAATATGAAGACATCAAAGGATTTGATCCAAGTGTTGCTCAACACTCCATTGACCTTGATCCAAGTATCAATCCCATTAGACAAAAGCAAAGGCCTATTAATCCTAAGATAGAGCCCCTCATGAGGAAGGAGTTATCAAAATTGATTGGGGCAAAAATTATTTTTCCTATCAAGTACTCTACTTGGGTGGAAAATCTTGTTCCAATGCACAAGAATGGTGAAATCAGACTTTGTGTTGAATTTAGAGATTTGAATAAGGCATCTTTGAAGGATCATTATCATTTTCCTTTTATGGAATAAATTATTTATGATACATGGTACCGTGACAAAGATTTCCCATACTGGATGGGTATTCTGGCTTTAATAAAATCATGGTGGAGGAAGATGATCAATTCAAAACATCATTTACAACCAAATGGAGTACACATGCTTATCAAAAAATGCCTTTTGGTTTGTCAAATGTAGGCGCAATATTTCATATAGCCATAAACATTGTATTTAAAGGATATATCAATGAGTTCATCCTAGTTTACTTGGATGACATAGTTATCTTTTCAAAGTAAAATGCAGATCACATGGTGTATCTCGAAGAAAGTAATTTGAGAGATGCAAAGATTTTGGGGTATCTCTTAACCCCAAGAAGTGAAGTGTTGTTGTTGTGCAAGGCAAGGTTTTGGACCATGTGGTCTCAAAGGATGACACTGTGATTGATCCAAAATAAGTCTCAACCATCCTTTCTCTCTCTTTGTCGATACACAAGAAGGCCTTGTAATCATTCCTAGGAAAGATCAACTTTGTTAGGAGATTCATCCCTAGCTTTACAAGACTAGTTAGGCCCATCACCCTCATGCTCAAGAAGGACACAATTTTCAAATGGACAACATAAGGAAAAGAAAGCTTCAACAAAATCAAGAAAGAAATTTATTGCGCCCCAACACTCATCAACCCAAATTACTCAAGGATTTTTCCTTTATGCTTATGGAGCTGATGTTAGTGTTGGTGTTGTCTTGACTAAAGAAAATGAACAAGGATTGGAGCAGCCAATGGCTTTCTTCAGTCAAACAATGAAGGATTATGAATTGAAATATAGTCACATGAAGAAATAGGTCATTGCCATCATGTGCACTCTAAATAAATTCAAGAGTATGCTCACCACAAACCATGTCAAGGTGTTAGTTTCAAACTCTGGTGTGAGATACTTCATCATGGGAGTAGAAATCAGTGAGAAAAGAGCTAGATGGGTGACCAAAATCATGGAATATGATGTGACTATAAAAGCCACAAAGTTGATTAGAGGAAACACACTCTGCAAATAACTTGTTGAAGATGCGCAGAACGATCAAGAGAATTCACTATTCTTGAATGAAGAACACCTGCGTGAGCTGAGCAAAAATAGATCCTAGCACACACAACTAGATGAAGGACATGCCAACATTTCTTTCATGGGCACATACCCTCTAGACTAAGCAAAGAAAAAGAAGGCATCCGAGGCTGCAATCGATTCCCTATGCACTCATTGATTGGGTTCTCTTCAAAAGAAACATTGATGGTGTGTTATTGAGGTGTATTGATGGTGTACATGTTGATAAAGTGTTAGCAAAATTTCACGATGGATTCATTGGTGGACACTTCTCTTCCAAAACAACAACAATGAAGATCATCAAAGCAATATGCTTTTGGCCTACCCTATTTGAAGATGCACACAAGTGGGTAAAAAATGCAAAGAATGCACTTTCTTTACAGGAAAAATAAATTGGCAAAGTGTTTCCCCTCCATCAAATCTAAGCGAACTAGCCTTTTGGCGAATGGGGTCTTGAATTCATTGGCATGATTAACCCTCCTTTGAGTTCTAGTCACAAGTGGGTGTTAACATCTACTGAATTACTTCACCGGATGGACAAAAGCTGTCACGATCAAGGAATCAAAGCGAGTCGGTAATCCTTGACTTTCTCGAAGGCATTGTAACAAAGTTTGGTGTTCCTCAAACCATCATCTATGATAATGCAAAAGCCTTCCTTGTTGTAAGAATTTCTAATTGGTCTCTTAGCCTTGGAATATACTTGAATGCTTTTCCAACTACTACCCTAAGGTAAATGGTTTGGCAAAATCTACCAACAAGAACTGATCATAGAATCATGAAGAAAACAATGGATATCAACCAAAGGAAGTGGCACACAAAGGTCTTCGCACGCACTTTGGGCAGACAAAACCATGATGAAGAAAGCAATATGTACTTCACCTTACAAGTTTTTCTATGGAAATGAAGCTAGGCTTCCTTTATTTTTGCAATTTCCTTCATTAGAGCTAGCCCAATAGTTGGAATTTGAGGGTGCAGACCAAAGATAAATCAAAATGGTAGATTTGATTGTGCTTGAATAATTAAGTAGCTCTAGCCATGACCAAGTTAGAAAAACATCATAGATTAACCAAGCAATGGTTTGACATAAAGGCTAGAGCTCATGTTTTCAAAGTGGGTGATCTGGTCTTAAAATGGGATTGACAGAGCTAAACCAGGGCATCATTCAAAGTTTGATGCACTTTGGAGTGGCCCATATATCATTAGTTCTTGTAAGAGGCTAACTCTTTTGAGTTGTCTCATCTTGATGGAGATGCACTACTAATCCTAGTCAATGGGATTTATCTCAAGAACTTCCATTAAGATTCTTTGCATCATGTACATATTAGAGTAGTTTCAATTCCTTCAAGTGCGCTTTGCACACATTGTCTTGTTTGTACATGGCTCTTTCATTTTATGTGCTCTCACGTGCACTCTTTTTTATTCTTTCTGAATCTTGGTCCATATGCTCATAGGCTTAAAAGAGGTTGTTTCAACTTGCTTTGGCACTTTCAACAATTTTGCATGTAATTCTTAAGCGAGTTTAGGAAAGCGTTTCAAGTGACTTTAGGGGTGTTTCTTCAAGTTGTAGATCATAAATTCATGTTTTTTTGGCTAACTCCATGCCCAATGGAAGCTTAAAGAATACTAATCTATTTCATCTAGCAAGAAGATGGCCCTGAAAGTCACCAAACTATTGTTCAAAATAACCCCCCTAATTATTTAGACAACTTATAATTCCATTCTAGCTATGAGTTCAAGTTTTTAGGCCACGCACTCCCTTGGTTCTCATGCCTTGGTGCATATCTTGGTTGTAGTTCTTTCGCGCACCCTTGCATGCCCTTCCTACCTATTCCTTGTGTTTTTCCTCCCCTTCACTTCCTTTTGTGTAACTTCCTCATGCTTCCACCTTTCTCCTTTATTCTTCTATCTCCTTTCATTTATCCTCTCCGCACACACTTCTTGTGCATTCAATTTCATTCCTAGTCATTGCACTCCTTCCGGCATGCCCATGGACTTGCATTGCATTTCACCAAGTCCCTGACATGTTCTCTTACGCATGTATTCCCTCCTAAGTTCCTACACATTTTTCGCACGTGCTCAAAGAACTCCTATATTCTTCCCTCTCATGCCTCCTACTGCGGGCATGCACCAAGATGCAACCTTCCGTAAGTCCTACTATGTGCCACGAGTCACTCCTTGGAACTTGTTAGATAAAGTGCACAACATGTAACCTATCAAAACATGCTAAGAGCGCACCAAATCCTTATGCCAAATGAATGCATGACATGTGGTAGAAAGGACAAAACATACAAAAAACTGATCAGTAGAATCTTTGTGATTACATCGTGACACATGTCTTACATGTTCATTACACTTGTGAACTTTAAATTGCCATAAATTTTTCTACTGAGCTTAGATTCATGTGCATTTGGTCTTGATGGAAAGCAGTTTAGTAACGTGGGCTATTCAAAATCAAATTTTGGCGGGATTTAGTAGGCAAAAAATAGGGAAATGTGACTCAGGTCATTGATACAGACATCCATTCAACTCAACCACCCAGATATGATTAGATCTTGCCTCCTTCCTTCTTCCACAAGTTAAGTTGACATGGGGAGGTGGATCTGACAGTGTTATAGGTAGATTTGTAGGCATTCAATGCAAGTTGTTGATAGTTGGATTTGAAAATCTAAGTTTCCCTCTCTTTTCCATCCTCTCTTCTCCTTCTTCTTGATATATTGTTAAGAAATGTTCATTTGAAAAGGTTGGACCCTCTTAGTTTGCTAAGAGCATTATTTAGAGCATTATCACTTGGCATTTTGAGTCACAGGCTTTAGATCTAGTTCTTTGCATGTGGATACTGCCTCTTTCACCATTGTAATCGATCATTGTGCATTATTTGAAAGCAATAAAATATTATTTTGTGGCTATTCTTTACCCTAGTTCACATTTTATTGCATCTTCTTGCTTTTCCTTTGCATTGTTGGTTTGGTGTGTATCCTTCATGTCCCTTGCTTTTCCTTTCAATTGTGCTCCACAAATGTGAGTGTGTAAATATTATTTCAGTTTGTGACACGTTCATCTTCCCTCCATGTACATGTTTTCCCTTGTTTTCACTCAGGTGAGAGTGTTCATTCCCCTCTTTCTGGTGTTATCACCTCCCCTTAGCTTAGGTCTTCATTTCATGCATTTCCTTCTCACCATGGTCCCTTGGAATCGTAGAGTAGTGTTAGGTAGTTTTAGTGCAGAATCATAAGCACCCAATGTCTGCAACTAGATGAGTTGAGACTCTCAGTGTGATTGCACAACATGGAGCATCTCTCAAAGTGTGGGACTTTGAAATCGAGAGAGCTCTCTGGATGAAGGCCGGTTCCTATTCCTTTGTTCAGGTGCATAAAAATAAATTACAGAGGATCTATTCTAAAACCTACTCTATCTTACCAAGGAGATAGGGTTGAGAAGATATGAGAAAATAAACCTAAGCTAACGAGGTGATGCACCAAAGGAATGTTAGACACTCGTTTTACAATTTAACACAGACCATAGAAATGCAATACAACTACCATGCATAGATAACCAAACTGTAATGAGAGATTAGAAGACAACAATGAACACATGAAAGGGTTGAGAATCATCCACAGACATATATTATTGCTCCAGAGTTGATACAATACACTACAGTAGCCAAGAGGCAAAAACTTTGTATTACAACTCAAATGGGAGGTTTGAAAGCTCCACAAATTCTCTTAAAAGGGAAGAAGGGAGGGTGTAAAATGAAATTGTCCAACCCTTACAATGAGCTTTGAATCATTCTTTTATAGATGCAACAAAGAGAGGAGGAGAAGAGAAGTGGGAAACTTGATTTGAAGCTTAGCTAACTAGGCCATCAATGCCCCTACAAATCCGCCCACAATCTGTTGAGTCTGCCACTCTATGTCTATTTGGCGTGTTGAAGAAGGAAGAACGACGGATCAAATCAGATCTGATCTGGTTGTTAGGAGAAATTGGATTACATATTAATGGCATGAAGACGTTTTCCCATTTTCACCCACCTAACTTCATCAAAATTAAAGTTTAGGTTTCCATGGCGTAGACGAGGTCGAGACCTTTCAATGGTGCCAAATTTGTTGAATTTCGAGCACTGGGTCGAAAGATATGTCCATTTGAATGTTTGAGTCGGTCCATACAAAATGGCAAAACCAATTAGCAGAACGGGTCCGTGGGCCGAAATTCACTTTGCGCCTTTTGGCACAAAAATACAAAATGCACAAAACACCCACAACCCCGCAATTCATTCTCAAAAAACCATCCTCGAGCCCGCTGGTCTGCATTTTCCATTTGGGCAAAAGTCTTCCTCAAGCCCACTAACCCACTTTGACTTGGAACATGGCCACGTGTAGAGATGGCGCACATTTGGGGACCGCTCCTAGATTCTACTTTTGAAGTTGTGTCGGGCTGACATGTGGCTCCTTTCGCGGCTTTGCTTTGTTCCTTTATGTTTTTGACTAAGTCCTTTTATTTGGTGGGGCCATACATCTGACCAGGGACACGTGGAGGCTTGGCGCTTGTCTAAGGACCCACTTTTAGATTTATCTTTGAAGATGTGTTGGGCTGACACGTGGAAGCCTTGCGCTCATTTGAGTCTCCACTTTGGGCGCGCCTTTGAATGTGTGCCATTAAGACACGTGATGCCTTCCACTGCACTTTTATACTTAACCGATTTGGGCCCGCTTTCCATTTGACCTCTGTTGACCCTTGGCCATGTGGAGGGTTGGTGCAAGTTTGAGTCTCCTTGGGCTCCCATCTTGAAATTGCACCGAGCTGACACATGGTTCTTTCCACTCGTTTGGACTTTTCAACGACCGACTCTGTCCCTTTTCGGACCTGGGACATGTGGAAGTTCCACGCTTGTTTGGAGACTATTTTTGGGTTTAACTTTTGAGAAGCGTCGATGAGGCACGTGGAAGCTTCCGTTGATTCTCCCATACTTAGCCAATTTTGGGCTCATTCTAAATCATTCGTAGAGCTTGAAGACTTTGAGTTTTTCTCCATTTATTTTCCTTTGAGCCTCTGTAGTTTTTTCTTTGACATTGTTTGCTTCCTTCCCGACCCTACTCCTCCATTGTAGAGCCCGCATGTAACCTATTTGTTGGATTTGAAACATGGGCTTGTGTGATGGAACCGTCCCTTGGATTTCTTCCTGCATGAGGTCATGTTTGATCAATTTTCACTTGAGGGCAAAATTGAGATAACATTAGTTACATTTCTCTTCGTAGGAGTAGTTTTAGATAGAAATAGGTAGAGGAAGCCGGGCTTATTCGGAGTTCTATCTCAAGCGCAAGTCCCATAAGTTAGAGCAGTCCCATGTTGCCTCAAAGCCCCAATTCATCCTAATCTAGGCACAGTGCAATTTTGAGCTCCAACAATTATTGTTCCAATATAGTTCCTTTCCACTTCCTCATTATGATTTCTTACATATACTGTACATGTTATATTTTGAACTAATGACACTAACACACATGTTTTGTGCAACATTAACACATCATGTTTCACACATCTCTTTTGTATATTTGTTGTTATATCATCTCATCATGTTCTGACACCCTTAGTGCTCATAAATACTTGTTTGTTATGTATATTAATGCTTGCTTATTTCATTTCTTATTTCCCATGTGGCACGTCTATCTTGTGACACTTTGGGTGTCCCGCATGTTTCTAGCATTTACCTATCTTGTTTCCTCTTACTTACTCTTGTTTGCATGCCTACGTGTCTTGATTATTTTGTGACATTATGGGTGTCCTATGTTTGTAGGCTCTACAACTTTTGTGTGGCATTGTTGGAATATTACTAACTCTAACTTTGTGATTTTTATATTTGTCTTCTCCTACATGCATTCATACTATTGTTGTTATCATCTAATATTGTTTTTATCTATTTTTATCATTGATTTTATAGGGACGTCATGGTTGCCACAATGCGCATACACCTTCCTTCTACAGTACAAGTTCTTCAAGGTGGTCATCTTTTCAACATTATACAACCCTCTACAACTTCTCAAACATCTTATGCATGGGTACACATATTTTCTTTTGAGCCAAGTTCTCAACATGGTTTTTTGCACATGCCTTAAAAGAGGGGGAATTCATCTGGGTATATTCTAAACTTGTAGTAGACACATGCAAAAGTTTGGGGCAACATACAATCTGATTACAGTACTAAAAATCCAGTCAAATACAAAACTCAAACAAAAATGCACATGTTTAGAACTATACAAATTGGTCAAGACCATATGTATGGTCCTAATTCTCCCATGCATATTTACCCAGGGCGATTACATCAAATTTCTCAAGTAGTTTCAAATTTGTAGCTGATCATAGATTTTAGGTATAATGTCGATCTACTTCACTCGAGTTTAGTCAAGTTATAGGGGGCATGAAACACTTAATTCATTATTCAATACAACACTCGGTTTCTACTACGCTCTCAAGAATATTTGGGGCATGGGTATCCTTATTCATCTACATTTTAGTACATTACAATTTCTACTCAATTGTTTGTCACATTGGAAGGGTATGGGGACTCTCATTCTCTTTTCTATTGTGTGTCCTAATTTGTAAAATTATGCCTAAATACATCTATAGTGGTGTGTTCCATGGGGTTACAGAAGGTATCAAAGAAGATAAGCTCTTCATAGACAATCTTTCCTTTCCTCTTACATTTAAAGGGGAAGATATCAAAGTTGTTGAATAACTTTGATACACGGTCTTCTTCTTTGTGGGGTGTTTCAACACATCATTCTTATTCTACATCTCCTTTTTTATGTGTTAGGTTGCATGCACCTAACACTCTAGTTATCCTCGCCACAATGGGGACTAATCAGCCCCAATCCTTTGTGACAAGTTTAACGATGCAAATATTCAAGTACTGAAAAGCACGAGACCTTCTCCTCTACAAAACAAACATGTGTATTCCTTCCTTGTTTACATCTTTTTATTTAATTTTTATACAAATGCAAATCTTTCGTGTTACACTTTACATTTGAGTTAAATTTCAATTCTTTATCATAGACATTGAATATACTCTATGTTCCAAGTTTCATCGAAAGCATGCCAACACAAGACAATAGAACTTTCCAAAACAAACTTCAAGAAAGATAGAGTGTGTCTACACACTCAGGTATATTATCATTTAAGCATGTAATTTCATTACATACTTAAAGGGAGGAAATGTAGACACTCAAATTTAGAAATTATCCCTTTAACATGATTGGTTTTCCAATACACTCTTGTTAAGATAAATAAAACCTTCTCATTCGTGCTTAAGCACATTCTCGAGGTCTCTTTTTAGCTTGTTTATCCTCGCACACTAACATGTCATCAAATTTTGAGAACACAATGCATAAAATCCATAAAAAAAAAAAAAATAAAGTCGGGTTGTAAACTTCATATTACATGTTTTCCATCCTTGGTCAAGGTCGTATAGTTTGGTTAGGATATTATATCCAGGTGATAGCTAACTTGTATAGTTTTGACCAACATGTTCTCTAGCTTTGCTTTCAAATTCACAATTTTTGGGTCTTCTAATACCTTTGGGTTCACATTTCTTAGATAAATCATCTACGAAACCCTATATAATCAAGTAAACACTACCTCATTTGAGAACTTAGAGATCCTAGGGCACTACATTGATACACTCACTTTTAACACTTGCAAAAGGCACCAAATGCTCCCATAATCTCACAATAACACATCCAAAATTATTAGACAACAATATCTATAGGTTTGAATCTTATCACTAGATCAAGACATCAATATCTTTCATCCACAAGCACTCAAACATCCTTTCTCCAAGTATTTTAGCAAGAGCCAAACTCAACTCAAGCATTATCAAAGAGGGTTTCCAAATCTAGTTACATTCGTTTAGACATAACATGTTAGGTGGAGAACAATGTATAGTTTGAGGCCTCTTTAGAGTAACGCCAATGTCGATAATGTAGGGGTACCCATAACCTAACTAATGTTTGTTTTGTACTGGTCTCCCCTCCACGGCTAGGGTTTGAACCTCATTTAAGATGTCAAGAGAGCTTTCAACATGGTGACAACTAGGAATTGATAGCGATAAACAATTCCAAATAGGAGACGTTGTTGGAAAGTTACTAATCCAGAAATCAAATAGGTCCAAGACCATACAAAAGGGTCAATACCGTACATACTGATTGTGTGGTCCTACCCCAAGTCAGTTCTAGTCACAAGACCAGAACGAAGCATCATCGAGCTTATATATTCTTACTTGATAGTATACCTTTATAAATTCTCCCATAATCATTTGTACTCAACTAAGTTTAATCATTCCTTTGTATTTTCAAGTTTATAACATATCATTACGCATTAAAAGCGCTATTTTGATATTGTACAATTAATATTGGAAGTTAATTAATTAGAATAAGCACCTATAGCTCCTCTTACATCCTTTAGTGTACTCATTTCACAAATATCTTAGATTTTCACATAAATCTAATAAAGGGTGTAAACAATCAAATTTAAGGATGAACCTCACCACCTAAACCTTATACACTTAATTATTTATTAATTACCTTATAATTAATAAATCCACATCTATAAATGTGCCACCTCACCTGTACATACACCTCACCATGACCTAGCCCTAACCTAAACTAACCTAATTAAGACCTATAACTTGGTCAGACCCACACCCATGACTCATCACCCCTCACCTCACACCAAAATGAACCTAATAATGACTTGACTTGGCCAAGCCCCCTGTGACCCTCGGGAGAAAAGGAGGAAAGTTGGCTATTTTACTAAAAATAGCCAACTTTGACCTAAGCGACATCGGTCCCTACTCGGCCAGGGGCGTCGGTTAGGTAACCACCATCGGTTCCCTGTAAATGACCTCCCCCAACCAAAACCAAAGATCCGAATTCATTTGCAAAAGATCTGAATTCATTTTGCAAGAGAGGGACAAGTGAGAGAGAGAGAAGAGGTTGCAGAGAGGAGTATTGAGCCCAAGGCCATGGCCCGAGCAACTAGATCACTGTCACACTCATCCAAACATTGGGAGAGTCGGAGGATAGCTTCATCAGCTCACTTCGATTTCGGATCATCCCAGTGAGCCTTGCCTTCCTTTGCATTCCTTGGACTGCATCGCATCGAAACTAGTAAGTAGTCTCTTTTATTACCTTGTATGCTTCTAGACACTACTTTGTGAACTTTTGATTCATAGTGATTATAAGCTCACTCCTGGATCTACCACCCGGTAGCACCCTGCACCTAACCTTCATTCATCCATCTCTATATTGCCCCAAAGACAACTTTCTCACTCTCTGAGTCTTCTCTATCACCCTACTACTCCCCTCAACCATCTACCAACCTTCTAAACCCCATAACCACCTTATAACCAACCTCCATTTAAAAGCCCCTAAATCACTACCCCTACCGATATCGGTTTCCCCCTTCCGGTACCGGTTTTATAACTGCGGTCGGTTATCCAGTGACCGGCATCGGTCACTGTGACTTATACCAAAAACCAACCTTTCACCTATTTACCTCCAAACAATCTCATATCCAGCCTTGTCTATCCTTGTAACTTGATCGAAGCGTATCGATAACGGTGACCAAACAAACAAACATGACATTTTATTATTGGTAGTTTAGTCTCTATTGCTTTTAGTAATGAGGTACCTAAATCATGATTTGCATGATAGCTTCTTTATTATCATTTGCATTAATTTGTATTAAAAAGGGTGACCACCTTGAAAGGAAGTCTAATATTTCTGGGCCCAGGTAGTTCCCTCACTTATTGTTTAACGAAAATCTGGTGGTCTTGCATTCTTATTTACAGGTAGTCCTTCCCAGACAAAAGGAACTCTTCACCAATCGGTTTGATCTCTCTACGGTACGCACACACCTTCCCAACACTCAAGCCAAGGTATTCCTCCTAGCCCTAACCCTTATCTATTTCTCAAGAGAATGAAAAGATAGAAATAACTCTATTCTGGAACAAAATTCTATGTGAAACATTTTGGCACGCCTGGTGGGACCCTTCTCGGGTTTCTTTCTTTCTTGCTTGTTTTCATATAGGGAGCACACTTGTTGTTTCTTTCTTCTAAATATTCACAAAATATTTTGTCATTTTGGTAAAAGAACTTGTCTTTCTTTCGCATCTTTGCATTAGTGAAAGTCATCTTCTTAACCTCTTCTCTTTCTTTGCTTCATCGAATATCATTTTTGATTTGGGTTTAAAACACGTGCATCACATTCTTGCTTGTTGTTTTTAATTCTAGTGAACGTAGATTAAGTAACAAGGTTGTACACATGGGGTGATATCCATGGTATTGATGAGAAATTAATCTTACTCTCACTGCACAACACATACCAAATCACATCATAATCTACACAACATCTCAAACATCCCCCTTTCGCGGTATTCCTCTACCCGATTGAGGTAGCCTTACAAGCCAAAACAAACTTGACATCTCCCTTAGGTCTTTTGTTTAGGATTGACATCATCTTATGCATCTAAGGCATAAGCCCAAAGTGATTAAAACTAATCCTAGGGTTAGTCTCTTGATTTCTTGTGTATCTTGCTTGTTTTTTTTTTCTTTGATTCTGTTTCTCTGTTATACCTGTCTGTGATCACTTGAGATGGTTTGGTGGGTATACTAAGCCTTGTTATCCCCAAACCGTAGCCTCTTACATTCTCTCTTTGCCTTCACGGTGGTGACACGGTCCTCTTCTACCGACATCGGTTACACGCGACGCGACTGCACATCGTCGGCCGACATCGGTTACTGAGACCGATATCGATTCTTGTGTTTCTGATTCTGACAAACCAACAACCTACCAATTCCAACATTTTGTTGTTGTTTCTATTCCTGATTGACTAATTCCCTGTTGTATCCTCTTGTCCATGGTTGTTATCACCCGGCAACAAGCCGCAGCCATGGTTTCACATGCTTGTTCCGTGTCTTTCTGAGTCACCCCCTTCGCATCCTATGGGGAATCCTACGGACACCAGTGCTTTTCCCAAGATCCCTGTAGGAGATCTGGACTTTGCCAAATTTTTGGATGCTAATCCTAGCGCCGTACAGTATTATTTGTCTCATACCCCTGACCAGTACACCCGATGGTCAGCTCCTCTTTGGTATGCCTATTAGTATAGCCGCTCACTTAGCCCCTTCCCCACCTAATAACTCCGCCTCACCGTCTTCATCCTTAGCCCCGTCTCCCAGCTCAGTGGCTTCGGTGGTTCATACTGCACCAATTGGCCTTCCTTTGGTTAATCTAGGGCCCCACATATCACTACCATCCATTGCCCCTACCTCATCTCTCCCATAGATTGCCTCTTTCATAACTCGCTCTCTACCATCTATTCACACGAGCTTTCCCTCTCAGGCTCGCCCACCTTTTCATTTCCATGAGACTCATCGGTGGCCTCAACATCTTATATAGGACACCCTTATTAGCCCTGCCCCAACACATTCATCATCGTTACCTTATCAACATTCAACCCCACCATTGTCTAGTAGCGGCTCTTGGCCCGATCCTCCTCTCGGTTTACGATGACAAACACCATCATCTAACCTTGACGATGATTTAATCAAGCGGATGATGGACAAGATGCAAAATCTTGAGGCTTTGTTTGAGGAAGCCGTAACACCTGACATATGAGCAAGTTTGTTGGGGCCTATTCATCCTTCTTGTCCCCCTTCATACATATCCTCCTCATGGGAATTACGAAATTTACTTGCTTTAGTAGTAAGGAGGACCCTCAACAACACTTGCGATCGTTTAGACATGCCTGCTATCTGATTGCTCATGACGATGCCTTACTACTCCGTACCTTCCCCATGTCCTTATCAGGACCTGCCTTGGAGTGGTATAGTGCTTTAGCCCAACACTCAATCTTCTCCTTTAACTAGTTAGCCCAATCTTTCTTGGATCACTTCTCCATCAATATTGCCAAGAAAGTATCCATTACCGACCTCTATGCCATCCGATAATTTGAAGATGAGTCTATCGCAGATTTCGTTGGACGATGGCGGGGCCTCATCAACCAACTTACTTATGCCTTACCTCAGGCTGAGCTCATCGAACTCTTTACGTGGGCCTGCGCTAAACACATTTCTCCCACCCTCCAAATTCAAACTTTCTGCACCTTTGATGAGGCCTTTACTATGGCTCGGAAACTAGAGATTCGAGCCTTAGAGGAGGAGAAATTGAAGTTGCGCAACAAAAACTCAAATTTCGAACCCAAGACTCCACCAACAAACCCAACACCACCAACTCTCACGCATCATCAGTTGCTTGAAATCAAAAGGAGCCGTACACGCGGTGATGGTCAAATCTCAAGCACCATCTAATACCCAGCTGAAATCCACCTATAAGTATAAAGCTGAGCCCATCAAGTACACTCCCTTGGGAGAAACTTATGATGTGATCTTGGACAAATTGCTTAAAGTAGGAGCTCTCACCTTGCCTCCTGTTAAACCTCACTCGGGTTTGATTCCACCCGCGCTATACCTTCTTGGTATAAAGAAAATGACTTCTGTAACTTCCATCGCGTGAAGGGACACAACCACAAAAACTGCAAGATGTTGAAAAACATAGTGTAGGAAATGGTTGATGCAGGGGATATAACCCTCGATAATCCTAATGCCCCTGCTAATCAAAATTTAAAAATCTTTAACAAACCATTTCCAAACCATTCATCTAATAGTAACACAAACCAAGAAACCTCGGCGAGGAGAAGAGTGTGCATGAGATCCATGCGGTTTTCAACTCCCAACCAAGGGCTTCCATCGAGGAAATTCTGAATCGAGCCTCTTCACCAACGCAGGGGTCCTCGCCCCCTTCTCCTTCATCAGGACAAGAGGACAGCCCCGCTATTCCTTTACCCATAAAGGAATCAACCGCCCAGAGTTCTCTTCTCACAGAAGAGCCTTCTTACACCACATCCTGCAAAGACGTGAGCGGATGTTATCCAACCTATCTATTTCCCAAACATCTCCTTCCACCACTCTTGTTGCAAAAGAAGAAGGATCGCCACTTTTTCTGTCGTCCTTAGAGGAGAAACCCCTCGAGCCTACATCACCAAACTCCTTAACCATGACGGATCCTCTAGAACATGCCCTCCTCCCTATCAGTTCTTCATCACCTAAATCTTTCCAATGACCGGTTGACCTCTTAACACCCATTGATACAGCGCCTCATTCGCCCCTGTATCACACCCACAGTGGTGGAATCATAACCCACTTCTCTTCCATACCAAAATTCCCGTCCACACGTGAAGATTGTCATCCCCAGAAGATAGACGAGTCTTATGGGAACGTTTGAGTACACCATGCTCTACTCAAATGTAGATGACTAATCCAGACACCTCTACCATATGCCCGAAGTTTTTACAAAAGCTCAAAATGCCTATGTCCTCACCTTCACCCCCCTCATCTCTACCAGAATACCTCATCCACCTCTATCAACCTAACCAAACCTTCCCCTATGCTTGGGACTTCACCAATACCCAGCCTAACGCACCCACCTAAACGGTTAGATTTATCCAAAAATAAAGCCATCAATCCACCTAGGAGACAGACCCAATCTCCTCGAGTCAATCTATGCCTCCACCACAACTAAAACCCTCGCCCCCGATCACACACAGCAGGCATGGTTTCAACCCTCGCCGTCACACCTACCTTCTATATTGGGGCCTCACCCCTCCACCTTGCCTCAATACACCATGCCTCCCACGTCTTCTTTAACATGACCTGCACCTTCTGCACCCATACAGAAATCCACGGGCGTCTCAACACCATCGCCCCAAGTATCCTACCTACCTACCAACCCTAAGCAAACTCGATCATCGAAGGACTTGTTTTTTGTCGCTCCTCTTTCCCCGTGGTTGTTTCCTGCCACCACGTCATCTGTGGCCTCATCATCTAACCAGCTAAACATGACTTATGTGCAGAAGAAGCCATGCCTAGTTAAACCCAATCATCAAAATCCCTTGCCTAAACCACCACCGTATGAACCACTTGTACCTGACCATTACCAAAACAATCAATAATCTCACCCACTCAATCAATAGCCTCATCTTCATATGAATTTGACCCGCTCAAAGGATCTTACGCCAAGATCCTTGATATGTTGGTAGGGGATGCGACCATTTCCCTACCCCACTCAGACCCTATGATCCATCTAAACCTCGACCTATAGGTTATGATGAATCTAAAATATGTGCCTACCACCACACACCGAGACCACTGATGTAGAAGGATGCTGAAAGCTTTGAAAGCCATCCTTCGCGGTTGCCTATCTCGGATAGAAAATCTAAGAAAGACAACTTATGGAGGAAAAGCCCTTAGCTTGATCCCTTCTCTATACCACACTGTCCCCGCCTCACCAAAATCTATCATCATTGCAACCCCCCTCTCTTGAGAACAATGACTTATCCTACCATCTTCCTCATCTCGTATTCATGAGATCAACATGATTAGCATTGCTACTCGAGGTCGAGAAAAACAATGGAAAAGCTAAAGAGAGCACACTGCGGCCTCTCTTTCTCCTTCCGCCATCCGATCGCACCACCACCTAAAGTGGTTATTCGTGGACCTACCTATCAGGTCTCGATGGAGTTGCCCATCGCACCATGATCAAACAACTTCACCCGATCTCTGTAAAAATGACACTCTATGATCTCATTCAAACATCGAATCTCATCGACAAGCTCTAATTGAGATCCTCCGAGGGATAGAGGTCTACCTAATGAAACCCTGCCCGTGCCTCCATCTTAACACCCAACCACGTCGCTTCTCTCACCAAACAACCTACCTCCACTGACCACCTCTGTCCTGTGCTGACAAGCCGCTTTGTCGAGTTTTCCGAAGAAGAAATTGTCGTCTTTGGTGCGAGAAGATCGACCCACTCTTTTCATCTCGGCTTACATCCGGGACATCCAGTGTCGTGTGTTATGATCGATCGGGGGTGCTAGCCTAAACATTGTCTCTTCAAAGCCTTCGATAGATGAATATCCCTCCTAGTTGCATGTGTGTGCCCAACCCCACCATGTTGCGTTCATTCAATGATCTATTACTTCTACCCTAGGCACCGTGATCCTTAACATTCATGTAGGGCCACGTACCTTTCCCCGAACTCTTCTATGTCCTTGAGGAGAGTTCTAATACAACATGTTGTTAGGCCGCCCTTGGATCGGGCTATGGGATGCGTTCCCTCCACCTTACATAGATGCATAAAATTCAAGTATGAGGGAAGTCATCATACATACACCGTCGGTGCTGCGCTTCCCCCTTCAAAACTGTAATATGTTATACCACCCTAATGATGTGCTTGTACCAGTCAAGGCACCCATTGATCGACCCGACCATCTACTTGACCACGCCTCGACCATCCACCTTAGCCTTTGCCCACACCTTCGATAATGAAACCACCAAGCATGAATACCTCTTCCTTCCCCGCGGATAACATCCCAACCTCGGATCCCTTGGTAGGTGTTTTTCAATGCCTTATGCTTTGGGGAGTACCACCTATACAACGTTAGCACCTTCCATACCCCACAGAGTATGGACGATTACATGTGCATCCTACCTATGACCGTCGTGTGGGGAGGTGATCTCCTGGACCACCTAATTTCCGCACCAACCTAACGTATGGGGTGTGTCGCGCATCTCTATCACCCCTAAACCTCCCCTTGGTGTGGTTCCCTTCCAATCTGATTTTCAATATCTAACCAACCATCATTTCACCCTCACCTTCTTGACTCATTGTGCTTGGAAAGGTTTTGGTTTCGGTCTTTATGAACAAGGCCGACATACGATCATTCCCATGACTACACATGCAAACACAAAGATCGTAGTGGTCTTGGATTTTTGAACCACCTACACCAAAGAAACCTCGTGTCAATTGTATCCAGGAAGACGATGAAGTCACCCCTTCCTGAACCATCATCGCCCATTTTGCCATCTTCACCCATGGAGTCGATAGACCCGGAATCTATCCCTCCTAACTTTTTTTTTTTTCGTGAATGCTATCTTCCTAGGTCCTCTCACTTATCAACGCGATGGTGAAGACCCATCTTCTCTCCCCCTTTTGTATCCAGACATGATCGAAGAAGACTCACCTTCGATTAATGTTGTGGAGTGCCAGGATGACGACTCCATCCTCACCTACCTTGGTGCGGACGACTCTTATATTCAACGCGCCTTACCATCTGAAACCCAAACCATGTTGAATGAGTCAACTATAGAAATCAACATCCACATGGAGGACGATCCTCACATTGTAAAGATCAGACAATCTCTCGACGCATTAGAACAAGCCGCCTTCACTACCTTCCTCCATGCCCACAATCAAGCTTTCGCTTGGTCCTACCCGACATGCGGGAATCGATCGACATTGTTGTCCATAACATCACTCTGAAACCGGACTCCAAACCAGTTAAAACGAAGCGAGAAAAATGCATCCACGCATTGCCCTCTTGGTTAAAGAAGAGCTTGATGACTCCTTTCTGTTTCTTTCATCTTACTATTGACTATCCTCAATGGATTTCTAATGTCGCACATCACTAAAAAGCGATGGGGGACTTGGATATGTATGGATTTTCGGGACCTTAACCTCACTTGCCCAAAGGATGACTTCCCCCTACCTAGCATTGATCAACTTGTTGATCTCTCATGAGCCATGAGATGCTTTCTCTCATGGATGGTTTCTCGGGATCTGATCAAATTTTAGTAGCCCGAGTGATCAACATAAAACCACCTTCATTACCCCTGGGGACCTACTGCTATCGTGTCATGCCATTTGGCCTTAAGAATCTTTGGTGCGACCTATCGGCGGGCTATGACTTACATTTTCATGACATTATGCACACTATCCTTGAGGATTATGTCGATGATCTTCTTGGAAAATCCAAACATCGCAGTGAACATCTCGATGTTTTAACCATTATTTTCGATCACTTTACAATTGTGTTCGTCTTGACTAAAGAAATGTGTCTTTGGCGTCCTTTTGGGAAAACTCCTTGGCTTTATATCTCTTTGCGTGGCATTGAGGTCGACCAGCTAAAGTCAAAGCTATCTTAGAAATCCCCCACCCACTAACCTAAAACAATTGCGTAGTTTACGGGGAAAACTCCAATCTATCTCGGTGTTTCATCTCATGACTCTCGGATCGATGTCAACCTTTCCATCATCTCCTTAAAAAGGACATTGTCTTTTAATGGAGCGAGGAGTGCCACCAAGCCTTTGAGGCTCTTAAAGCTTATCTCTTGCAGCCACCCGTGCTTATCCCACCTCAGGATGATCGCCCTTTCTACCTTTACCTTTCTGCCACCGACCATGCTATAGGAGCCATGCTCGCACATCGTGACTCCGAGCATCGAGAGCAAGTAGTTTATTACATAATTTGTACTCTTGTGGATTACGAGACTAGGTATACACACGTAGAAAAGTTGTGCCTAGCCCTATCATTCGTGGCCACCAAACTCTGACATTACCTCTGAATCACAAAACTTTTGTCATCACCAAATGCTGACCCCATACATTATATGTATGCCAAACCTCATCTAAACCAACGCATCACCCGATGGCTTATGCTCCTCGCTGACCTCGACCTTGAGTTTGTACACCAGAAATCAGTCAAAGGACAAACTATCGTGGATCAACTCGCGGAAGCCCCTTTACCTAGGGAACAATTTACCAATTTTACTTTCCCTGATGAACTCATCACAACCCTTTCACTCAGTGATGCGTCTTATCCGATGACCCTCTTCTTCGATGGATCTAAATGTTAGCGTGGCGGAGGGGCGGGCATTGTTCTCATTCCTCTTGATGGTGAACCTATGCCTCTTTCATTCAGGCTCAATTTCCCTGCACTAACAATACATATGGAATATGAGGCCCTTGTTTTGGGTCTCCACATTGCGTTACACTTAGGTGTGAAGTCTATTAACATTTTTGGTGACTCTCAATTGGTAGTAAATCAAATTCTTGGCATCTACCAATGTAAAAATGAGGAACTTCAAAAGTACAAATGTTATGTGGATTCACTTTTGACCTTATTTTCTCATTATTCTATCAAATCTTCCACGCTCAACTAATAAATTTGCGGATACTATGGCTTGCTTGGCCTCGCAAATTCTGCCTCACCCTGTTGACTCGACATATTTGTCTTGGTCAACAACTCTTTGCCCCATCTTACTTAGTCCCGGATGTTTGTATGGTAAATAATGTATCTCTTTGATTCGTAGGATACAGTATCACCAATTTCACGACTACCTTACTGACCTCTTCTCCACTTGACCTTACTAGTAATGGAAAACATGCTTTTCTTAAAAGTGTTTCTCGTTATGTCATCATGGGGGGACTCCTCTATAAATGTGGCTTTGATGGTATCCTCCTTCGATGTCTAACCAGTGCTGAAGTCACCCATACCATCCAACAAGTCCATGATGGAATTTGTGGTGGGCACTTTAGTGGCCTTGCCGTGGCCAAGTGGATCCTTCGCCTAGGATATTATTGGCCTACTCTTAATAAAGACTACTGCGAATATGTTAAGCGTTGTGTTATGTGTCAACAACATGCCAACCTTCAACATACTCCCGGACCACCCTTCTGATTCGCATGAGATCTTTGGCCTTTCTCACAATGGGGTTTAGACCTTATTGGTGAGATTCACCCGCCTTCTTCATAGCGTCACCGTTGGATCATCACGGCAACTGAATATTACACTAAATGGGTGGAGGCTATTCCACTCATTTCAACCAAAAAAGAAAATCGTTGAGTTCATCAATCATCACATTATCTGTCGTTTTGGTGTGTTCACGATAACGAGATAATGGAAAATCTTTCAAAAATAAGCTGTTACGAGCCCTTTGTGACAACTTTGGTATCAAACTTAGCTTCTCGTCACCCTACTATCCACAAGCAAATGGTCAAGCCGAATCTTCTAACAAAACCTTAACCAAAATTCTCATGAAAGTCGTTAACGATTCTAGGAAAAACTGGCATGATCACATCCCCTTTGCCCTTTGGGCTTATCGTACCAGCATTCATACTTCCACTAATGCCACACCATTCTCTTTGGTGTATGGTACCAAGGTTGTCTTGCCTCTCGAAATACAAATCCCTTCCCTCAGAATATCTCTCAGGATATTCTCACCAATGATGACTTCCGCCAAGAGCGGTTAGCCCAATTGGAGCTTCTTGACGAGCATCGTCTTACAGCTCTTGACCACCTTCAAATTTATCAAAAGCGCATCAAGCGTGCTTATGATAAGCGAATTCATGAGCATACCTTTAAGATTGGTGATCTTGTCCTCAAAGAGAATCAACATGTAACCAAACTAGAAAAGAGAAAACGTGGAAAATTTGCTCCTAATTGGATTGGGCCTTACATTATCACTCACACTTACGGATCAGGTACTTATCGTTTAGCTTTGCTTAATGGTAAACCTGAGCCTGAACCCCTTAATGCCTTGCATCTCTGACCATTCTACTGTTGAATTTAGTGTTACATCACTTCTTATCTACCTTGCGCTCGTCCCTTGAGCTCATTTACCACCTCATACACCTTGTTTCGTGCATCTCAAAGTAGAATCAAACTCACGTGGTTTGATCATCACCTCCTCTTAAAGATGCCTTCCCCTTTTTAGTCTGGTCCATGACTTAAAAGTATCAAAATAACAAGTTCTCAATTATACAATTAAGGATATTCTTGAGTCAAACTTCCTACAAAACTAGATGCTTCATGCCAAACGGACATCTAGACCTCTAAGCTATAAACTAGACTGCTCCCTCGAAGGACAGCTATGTGCAAAGCCGCATCTGCTACTATAAGTAGACTGCTCCCTTGAAGGACAGCTATACAAAGTCAGCCTCTATCAGAAGCTTCTCGCATTAATCAGCTTCGTGAAGACCTCAAGAACAACAAAATGCATATCCCATATAGACTTCCGCATCGATCAGTCTATATCCAGAAAAATAAAAGTAGTATTCAAAAGCACTTTTGAGTCATGGACTTGTCTATTTAGGTTTGGTTCTCTTTCATCAGAATAATCACCTTATAACAAGTTCTCTGCCCAGCTATACCATCCACCTCACCTCACCATTCTTCAAAACAACAAAACTCAAGGGACGTGACGTATATCCGATATATTGTGATTATACAACTCTTTTCACCTATCGACTTCTCACCTATGCAAGGTACCTAGGGATTCAAGCTCATCCTATGATAATACGTGGTTTGTTTAGCTCTTTCCAACTATGGGACACTTTTGCCTCTTTTACCCGAATCTAGGATTATGTGTTGACCTTAATCAGGACACGGTTTCCTATGCTTGGGTAAGCTAACCCTCACTTCACCTATACCCACACCAACACCAACAACATTACCCTACCAACATCAAACTTTTACCAACCAACAAATTGCCTAACCACAACCAAATTTCTGAATTCACCTCTCCCTGGTCCTAAGGGAGAACTACATCGGTCTGAGGCCCCTCCTTGCTTTGTGTAATGGGCTATGTAGGTAACACTTAGGAGACATGGGGTCTCCCAAGGTTAGCTCGACCATCCCCTACCATAACCTATCATGTGTTGTGTTTTCCTTAAAAATATAAATATTTTCATGTATTTATATTGATAACACTCACCTTTGTCCTTTATCAATCCAAACATTCAAAACACAAACATTCTTATTATTATCATAACTCAAATCAACATACATATTCAGTTTTATTTAGATGTTAAACAAATACATCTTCTCTATTATCGACGCGCAGGTCGGAGTCCTTATTTATTCTTCTACCCCTATGTATGAAACTCACTTAGGCCCCCGCGCCTCGTCCCGAACCAGGTAGCGATGGTGATCGTCGACGCCACTCACCTGGCCTCTCCATCCTCAAAGGTACCACTGCTATTGGTTCCTCCCACTGATCCACCAATCTCTCCTGTAACATACGAATATGCCCTCTCGCGTGGAGGAATCTTGCCTCTAGTCTCTCCACTCGTGACTGCGAAGCCTCTAACAATCCGTGGTCTCGTTCACCTGTGTTTGTAGCTGGTGAACTAAACCTGCAGGTGGTCTCTCTCCCTGTAATCACAGCTATGTCAGGATGATCGGCCCTCTCGTGTGTACCTCACAGCTCTGCTGCCCACCATAATCTATAAGACTCTGTCACTCATGCATCCATTACCTGCGATCGGCTGCTATATCTTTTGGTCCTTCTGGAAGTGTTGGCCGTGGAGGTGAGAATGGTGCCTCGGCGTCGATCCTCCTGTATGGTCTATGATCCATGGGTATATCCTGAACAAATCCAAATTGTTGCCGCATGTGATCTAGAGGAATCCTCTCGTACTCACCTGGCCTGTGTCCTGTGATCCACCTCAATCGCTCTACACCCCTCAAATCCTTGGCTATGTTCACCGTCACCATGTAGTTCCCGTCAGGCCTCCAACGGATATCTGCAATCGTCACCATCTCCAACATCTACCTATAATACTTGGCGTCATCTGTCACGGTCTCGGCTCTTGCCTCTTGCTCTGTCTGGACCCATCGCCTGAATCCCAACCTCTGCAATCCTGTCTCTCCTACTGGATTGGTCGGCCTATTGGTCGCACACACACAATGTGCTCATAGGCCCAACAATGTAATAAGTATGCACAATCCAGTGTAGTCCTGTGATTTCACCTGCATGCCCATAAACCCCTGTATAGCTCCGCCAGATATGCGGGTGCCCATGCGAAAGTAACGCTACCTTCTATCATCTCATGAATAATACACATCAATGATTTTGGAAATCTTCCCCGTCCTGCTCTAGGTAATGCATAATACCCCACCGCTATCATTAATACCACGGCCAACCTTGTTGCCTCAGGGTGTGCCGCAAACATTATACCATAAGTAAATGTCAAGCCTTGTTGTGTCAGATCTCGTGTAATTTGGACCAAAATCTGCCGTTATCGCTGCCGCATTTGCGTTGGGCCCTGCGATACTGCTTGGTCTTCTGTAATTGGAAGTCTCAAAATTTGAAACACATCTTCTAATGTCACTGTCATCTCCTGTTGGTAGATGGAAGGTATTCTTTTCTGGATTCCATCTCTCAATCAGCACCTGCAACATAGCATGATTGCGTGCGATTCGTGAATAATAGTGGATTCGCTTAACCCCACATGGTTTATTAATGCCCACTCAGCTGGTGTTACATCCGCTTGGACCTGTGACAACAAAGTTGGCACCCTATCATTCATCCTCAACCCTACCTCTGCCTGCACACATCAAACCAACGAACAACAAATAAATCCCCAAGTGTTTTTATCAAAATCTAACTTTACACAGTAACCGATATCGGTTATCTAACCGATATTGGTTAGGCCTAAACCGATATCGGTCACTGTCAATTCTATCCACCCTACTCAAAAACACCACCTATGATAACTTATTCGCTTGTTTGCCTCTCTCTATACCTAAAAACATATCTGAAACACCTGATTACCTACCCCATAACACTCACCCCATCCCAAACCCTTGCCTATCACCTTTCTTTTCATCTCTACCCACTTACCTTACCACATCCTATTCATAACCATGCAAAATCTAATTCCAACCAAAACTTATACCTCTTGGGATGCAGCAACTTGAGGTGGAACTATCTTCCCTCTCCTCTCTGCCCCATTTGGACGCTTCTCCTTGTTGACCATGTTCACCACCCTCTTCACTATAACTTGCCTTTACGCCTTCTTAATCCAAGCCCACGATCACTTTACCTGTCTCTTTCCTCCTTATCACTCAATTCTCCCATGCAACTAACCTGTATGGACGTCAACAGCCTCGCATCCTCGTATTTAACATGTTGCATGACTCTAAAAATAAGAATTTAAGTTGCCTCCCAAGCTTTTCTATTTTTAGAAAAGCTCGTTTTAGCATAACCGATATCGGTTACCTAACCGGTATCGGTCACATAGTGACCGACATCGGTTAGCTAACCGATATCGGTCACCTGTCTCCTTTTGCTTATACCTAGGCCTTTTCTTTGTTTTTACAAATTTTTGGTGGAGCCCGCCTCTTTTCCCTGCATAACGACATCACTATCAACATCCATCATCATAATAACATCAACATTTCAAAACATATGCATATCATCAAAACATCATCACCATCATCTATATACATCAAATTCCAATACCATCGACAAAACACATGAAACATTATAATATATGCATCAAATCAAAAATTATACACACCATGTGGATCAAACTCATCATCTATATATCGTCAAATCAATGTCAAAATATACAAATTGCCCTGCATGGGGCCTCTGTAATCCAAAATACAAAGTCGGCACGCAGGCCATTGTCTCTGTCAAAATCTCGACTCGGCTCGCAGGCCGGTCTCTCATGTCAAAAATATACTTTCACGGCCAGTGTATCAACTATACAAAATGTACTCGGCTCGTAGGCTGGTATATACAACAAAAATGAATACATAAATCCTATGTGGGCACCAGGCCCCTATATGCACACTCGGTTCGTAGACCGGTGTCTCTATCAAAAATCATCTATCCAACTCGACCAAAAATGTCTCTCGCTCTGGGTGACTCAGCTCTCTCCCCCTCCCTCGGCCCGTCCCTCGGTGGCCCTGTGCCAGATCTTGCCTCCTACTTGTAACCGACCCACCGGCTATGGCTGCGGCCGCCTATGACCTGTGACTCAGGAAGTCTCGGCTCTATGAGCCGCATATGGCTGATAATCTGCACCGGTACCATCTAGTAAGTCCTGATAGTAATGGGCCTCTGCTCTAGCCTCCATGTAATGGGCCCGTGCAACCATGGCTGGTGGGGCTAGTCCCTGGCTCCTAATAGAAGTGGGCCCTGCCCTACTGTGTGCCTTGAACTGCACCGGTACCTGTGGTGGCGGTGGAGCTACCATCGGGCACGAGCAGGGACTTGAGGTTGCACTGTGCTGGCTCACGCCCTGTAACACCCCAATCGTGCTCACACATGCGGCAGCAAGCTGCCCTTGTAGTAACTGCACCTGACCCAAGAGACGGTCCCTCTCCCTTTCAAATAGCCAGCTAAATGCTGGTTGTGTTGGTGTGCTCTCACGGCCACCCTCTACCCTGCCCACCAAACCAAAAATGAGCCTGTAACCCCGGCGTCATCCACTGTGTCATCTGTCGGTCTCTCTGCTACCCAGACTGGGTCAAATGGCTGCGGTAGAGGCAGTGGTGCCTCTACATCCTCCCTCCGATACTGTGGGAGGGGAGGTGGCACATCCTGCCGTAGTCCTAGCTATCGTCGTACCCTCTCTAGGGGAATCCGCTCATACTCCGGGTCTCCGTCCAGCTATCCAGAAGATGTACTAGATCCATCGCAGCTATGCTCGGGCTCCTCCACGGGGCTGATGGCCTCTGTATGGCCTCCATATAATATCTAATGCAGTCAGGCCCTCTAACATATGCCTGTAAAAGGTGACATCCTGCCCTGTGATCACTGCCGTGGCTGGCCCATGACCCCCAACCACCTCTGAAACCCATATCTGTAGACTGCCTGTGGCCCTGGCTGCTGGGGAAACCCTACTGGTTGTATACACACGATGTGCTCGTATGCCCAGCAGTGTAACAAGAATGTCAAACATATACCGAATCACCTCATACGGCGATAGCCCTGTGGCTCTTTATATATTGCACCGAGATACACTGGTGCCCATGCATGTAGCAGTGTTCTCCTCCACCATCTCTGTAAAACTCCCATCGAGCCCATGGGAAGCGGCCTCCCTCGAGTCGGGAGGGCGGGTGATATCGACCATCATCGGCACGATGCTAATACATGTACCTTGACTCCCTAAGATTTATGATGAGTTTATTCCTTACTTGAAAATAGTTCTTAACCTTATCAACTTTAATTTTATCACCTCTTTGTCTAGTTCTTTGCTACATTCACTTTAAGGCCACTATCCACGAAATTCACAATTTGAGCACATGCATGCAATATGTCAAAATAGGGTACTTGAAAGTACTTTCAAACCTTAACACAAAAATTCAAATACCTCCATTCCTTTTCACAAAATAAAACTTCTATAAGAGCATCAACTTGATCTAATTCAACTTCTCAACACAAACCACAAATTTATATTACCATCCATATGACTCTTAAACACATCAATAAAGAAACACAATTTGAACATTAAAAAACAAAGTTATATCACATTGATATCTAATATTCATACAAAAACTCCTTCATTCCCTTCTCTTCCTCAAAGTACCATCGAGAATGATCTCTCTCTCGACTCTTACTCGAATGAATGACTTCCTCCACTATCCACATAACCCCACTTGTAACTATCAACTATGCTCATAACTACTTCACCCTAGTTAAGACTAACCAAGGTTCCCAAGGTGTTTTACAACAATTAAGGACCTCTAAGACTCTAACCAATAAGTTTCATTTCCTTTACATGCCTTATATGCTTCTCAAACTATCGATCAAAAATTCAAATTTTTGAATTTTAACTTTTGGAGGGAAAATGCTCTCTTGCTTCTATGAAGGGAACCTTGACTTTTTATGAACCCTATTGACCACCTACAACCTCTAATGATGTTTAATAACCTCTTGAACTACTATAAAATACAACCACATATAAGGACATCTTATATGCAAATTTATAATCTATTACATTATTTGCTACTACTCAGCCCCCTACTTTTGCATCTATTATGGACATTTAAAGCTATTGATAAGGAAAACACTTTTAGTCTAATTAATATCCCATCACCACTTGGTGCTAACCCAAGTTCACCTCTTCTTTTACAACCAAAAATTGTAGTTTTCTCATCAAATTTTTCCTAATCAACAATGGGTTCAACCTCAAATTTTTTCCGGCTCTTTGGTTCGAAAATGGGGATCTCTTTAAGCATAATTGATAAGAATATTAATATTTTAAGAGGCTTTGATAGCATAACCTACTCTAGGAACTATTACTCTTGACCTCCTCGTCAGTCCCTACGATCTTTGCCCATTATATTTCATATTGAGGATACAAAATTACATTACAATCTCTTTTAGTTCATCCTTGGTTGAATGCTATGTAGGCTATCCCATCCATAATACATCAATGCCTTAAGTTCATACATGAAAAATACAAATATACAATGATTGTTGATTTATAGCCTTTAAAATATTACAAGTTTAACACTTATCCTTCTCAATTACCTATTTTAATTACTCCTCAACAACCTATCCATATGGATAACTTACCCACCTATATTGTGGGATAACCTAGTCATAATTATAATACTACAATTCCTCTACCACTATTGTTGGAGCAACAACAATTTCAGACATTTCCACTTGATCTACTAATAATGCTCTATCCCCTTCACCTAATATGTATTCTCATTTTGTGTAACATGAGAATGTTGAAGACTACACCTCTAACAATGATGTAGATACTATTATAGTTATTGATGAAAACTTACATAAGTTGAAATTTAACCCTATTAATGATGATGAGTCTATGTTCCATTCTCTATTTTCTCCACTAGTCCTGGATATTATTGACTCAAATGTGTTATATCCTTCTTCTGTTACTACTTTGGCTTCTCACAATACATTTGAACCTTTACGGTATGTTGTACACTCAATCCTATATTGACTATTAGTTATGTCACTATTTCAACACAATTTGAGACCCCAAAAGAGTTACTCTCTATCATGTTGGATCTTGACCTACTTACTTTACCCTTTACATGACATCACTGTATCACTAGGTTATCTCAATTACAAGGTAACATATTATGTGAAAATCACTACATATTTGTACATGTTGTTAATCATATTAAGCCCCTCATTTCTAGCATTACTATGCTTTAGAGGTTGATGGGGTTGTCATAATAATTCTAAAAGACTCACCACCCTTGAAACAATCATATTCACCTCATATAGCTACCTCAAGAAAATGACAAGATATTCAAGATTCAAATAACATACTTATTGTTTACTGATCAATCCCTAACACAAGTTCCAATAAAGGTGGATAATAACACACACCTTACTCCACCCAGGGGTCTTATTCCCTTAGATCTCATTGAACTTGACATGATGTAGATGATCTTCTTGACAACCAGATAGGCCTCTTCATGGGGCTCTCCTTAAGTAGTGTTACTTCTTTTTTCTTATACGTAGTTATTTTCAAAGCATTAAAATATGAGAAACATATAAAATCAAGACGTGTTCTCATTTGCTTGGCTATATTATTTCTATAGACATGTTGTTTGCCGCATTGATTTAAAAGATATCATATCTCTTATTTACACACGTGTTCACACGGTACTTTGAGCTTGATGCAGGAAATTCATAAATTGTTACATGATGATAGGATCCAACTTGGTTCCTTACACTACTATTTTGGGGGCATCCCTCCATGTTATACAAGTGATTTTGTTTCATTACATGTTACTTTACACCTTCCTCATCATGCTTGATTACATACATAGTGTTTATTGCTACCTATTGGGTTAAGATGAATAAAACACATCTTGTGCTACGGTAACCTACCTTATTATTTCTTGTTGTAACTATTGATGTGTTCTATGCTTATTTCATATGATATTATCTCTACTTATTTATACATATTTCTTCCTTTATTGTTTACCACATGGTTTGATATGACTATTTTGTGTGATTACAATACATTGATTGTTTCTTGATACTGACATAAGTGCATTATTTTTATTGTGACACCATGGGTGTCCCATTTTTATGGTTCCATGTCATGTAAAATGACTAGCCAAAACATTCAAAACTCGAAGCATGACAACTAAGCCATGATGTGAAACCTTTCCTTATGATATTCCTGAATCCCCCTCAGCCAATCCACCTCCTAAGTCATCATAATTCAAGCCTTGGTGATGGCATTAATGCATTTGGAAATCACGTATCATTTTTCAAAGAATTTTAATCGGGTTCATCGTTCCATTCGGTGAAGTGTAGTGAAAGACTAGTTTTCTTGGAAACATAAAAAGGTTAATTTTGATCATTTAGAGCTCTGTGCCTCTCGAGAGAGTTATGAAAAGGAATTAAGAATATGGAGGAGGTATTTGGGATACTTGAAGTTTTTGTAATCAATTTAGTAATATTTAGGAAAGGTTAGATCATTCAAGGACATTCGCTCAACAACAAGTTTTCTAGGTGTAGGGAATAAGTAGTCTAATGGTGAAACCTAACTTCGTCAGATGATTCTGGGAGCTCCAGTAAAGAGTTAGAAGGAAAAAAATGGGAATTGGAAAGGTATGAGAATTCTATACAAGTTGGTAATATCCATGTTTATCCAAGGCTTGAAGGTTTCATGAAGCATTCCAAACACTGCAACTACCTCCCTTTGTTCCGAATGAAAAGGGGCATATTTTTTTAGTTTTATGAAAATTAAAGTCCTTAAACCTATTCCATTGGTATTATAATGTGTTTTTGAGTCAAAATCATATAAATTTTGACCCCAAAACATCATCCTAAGCCTTTTGGAACAATTTGTTGAAAATTAGAAACAATCTCACAAATGGATGTAAATGGAAATGGTATTTAGTTCGGACTAATAATTGGACCAATTTTGATATAAGAGATAGGTTTGGTACTATCAAGGATATTCTTATTGAGAAGTATGGTAATAAGGTGAAGGATTACATAGGTATGGAGAATGGCAAGAGGGTTTGGAAGCAACTCCATGTGGACATATCAGATCTGGAACCAATGGTCTCCTCTCTTCAAGCTCAACTTGCTCACATTCCACTAATTCAAATTGAATCTAAGGATGAACTTATTTGGACCAAATATTTTGATGGAGAATACACTTGTTAAATCTGGTTACAACCTCTTCTTTGAAGATATTCAATGTGACTTTAATTGGAGCAAAATTTGGATGACAGAGCTAACCCCCAAGATTAATCATTTTCTCTAGCTTGTTCTTAAGGGAAAGATTATGACTAATGATAATCTTATCAGAAAGGGGTTCATCATGCCAAATATGTGTTGTCTTTGCAAGAATGAGGCTGAAGATGTGAAGCATCTATTACTGCACTGTGAATTTACTACTAAGTTATGGGGCTTAATCTTTTCTAGATTTGATATGTGTTGGACTTTCCCTCATGATGTTTTGTAGGCTTGGACACAGTGGGATCCTCCATATAAGCATTGTATGGCCAAAATACTATGGAAGTTAATATTTCCACACACCATCTGGAGAATATGGAAAGCTAGGAATGGAGTCATCTTCAAGGACAGTAGAAATCACTACAAAAATCGCTCAAGGATATTACTATTGTTGTCAAAGAAAACATAGAGAAATTAGACCCCAAAAATAAGAAATATCCAAAGGAGGAGGAAGTTATTCTATCATCCTGGAATATAGATATTGGAGATATGTAGAGAAAAGATAATACTAGCATTGACAGGTCTCTAGTACATTGGATACCACCCCCAATATGTGGTTTAAGCTCAATTTTGATGGAGCTTCAAAGGGAAACCCAAGAGCTATTGGAGGAGGTGGAATAATCAGGGACCACAAAGGTTGTATAATTGTTGCTTATGTTGGAAGCATGGGACATCAATCAAATCACTATGTTGAGGCTTTATCAACATTATGGGGAATTAAAGTTGGCTAAGGAATGTAACATCTCTAACATCATCATAGAAGGAGACTCCATGAATATCATTAATCACTTGAATAAGTTGAACCCACCCAGTTGGACAATAAAATTTTTTATTCTTGAGTCCATCAACATTTGTAATTCCTTCAATAATTGCAAAATTTCACATTCTTATAGGGAGGGGAATAAGGTAGTGGACACTCTAGCTAACTATGGTGTACTTAATCAACAATTGAGAATTTGGTACAATCATGAGGAGCTACCTAATAATGTGCAAAGTGCTATTTACAATGATCAACATAACAATGCAATAAAATCCTAAAGGTGAGGTGTCCTTTGCACATGTGAAGGAAGGGATAGTTACAACATGTAACATGACTATCAACTCTAAATGCCCATACCCTCTCATTAAATTTGTATGCTTTACGGGTGGGTGATAAAGTTGAGAAGAAGTCGTTTAGAGGAATTTTTTCGCCATTGTTGAAAGCAGAACAAAAAGACAACCGAGTTGTAGAGATCAAATGGGAGGTGCGTGTCAAGTGGAGTGTCAAGTTGAGCCAACTTGTGACCCTTTGTGGAAGGAGAATGAGGAGTTATGGGGCTACCTGCAGATTGGAGGGGTTTATAATTTAATCAAGTGGATTAACGATATGACCAACACATTTCTTTGTAGTTTGTTAAGGGATGGAAGGACATGACCGTGGTATACGAGGGTTAAAATTCACTATCATAGAAGAGTTGATAGATAAGGTTATTGGTCTAAGCATGGAGGGGAACCGTTTCTTTAGTAGGAGGATCAACAAGGTTGCGGAAACTAAAAAGTTTCTTGAGGAAGATGAAGAGCTGGAATTTTTCACTGCTAGAGTCAAAGTGTCTTCAATTCCAGCCCCTTTTGATGAAATCGCCAAAATGATGGTGAGATACGTCACCTTGGAAGGTAGATATATCATTGTTCCTTTGAAGCACCTTATTTTTCTCAACCATTTCAAGAGAAATTTCAAAGTTTTCATCCCACATTTCATTTTGAAATCCTGGAACAATCAATTTTAGAGGTGCAACATCACTCAAGGGCCCTTCCCCTTCATCAGGGGATCATCTTTTTATTACATCAACATTGTCTCCTTCAAACCCCCATGTTACAAATTACCACCATAATATATATCAAAACAGAATAAATTCAATAATGAACCTATCCCTATCCCTATTAACCCCACCCCTCTCCCTACATCTTCCATGCCTATACCTACCTACCAAACACCAACCCAGGCGAAGGAAAGTGCAGTCGAAGAACCCCTTCTACTTTCCCAATCCTCCTTCCCCCGAAGAGGTTTTTTCGTAGCAACAAGAACAAAGATCTTGAAATTTTCCAAAACCTGTTCTCTATGAGGGAGCTTGTATAGGATATGGAGAAAGATGGAGCTTTGGAGAAGATAATTGAGAATTTGGAGAAGGAAATTGGGGCTCTGAAGGGAGAGGTGAGACAATTGTAAAAGAAAGTGGGGAAAGGAAGCTGGAAGAGAGACTTGGCCTTGAAGACAATCAGATTACAGAGATTTACAAGAAGCTTCATTCCCTTGACACCAAGATCAATGGAGTTAGATAAATGTGAGATGATAGTCTCTTAGCTTTTAAAGCAATTCTCAATTTTTGGAAACTCAAGTCAAGAATGTTTGTATGTTGAGTAACATTTTTGAGAGTATTTGGAGTGATGGGATCAGATAGAGACCAAGCCTTTGAGTGCAGTGGACATAATTGATCCTTCACGAGGAGTTACAACATTGGGGTTCTTTACTTCCCTTCAGGAGATGAAGAAGACAATTGAAAAGGCATTCAAGTGAAGGGGATGCTTGCTAAGTTGTTGTATTATCGTTGTTTTTTTGTTGTTCTTATACTGTTTGTTGTAGGCTTTGGTACTTTTCTTGGCAGAATATTTATCTGCTTTTGGGCTTTCTTGTAAAATCCTGATTTTGATCACTTTTTGATTTGGTACAATTGTAACATATTTTTAATGAGCCTTTTGTTCAAGGGTATAGCCCCTTTCGAAAATCTCTTTTGATAATTAAAAAAACATCATCCTAAGCCTTCGGGGTGAAAGAAGTAAGTTTTCGGGCTGTTTTTGGATAGCTAGTGTAAATATGGATTTCCATTAATGGAAAGGCAAAATTTTGAGTTGATTTTTTTCCCTATAGTCCCCTTGGGACATGGGGACATTCAGAACACAAAAGTGTGCCCTCATACTCCTCCCATAGGTGCACTTTGTAGCATTTGTTGTCCATGTTGTCTATGTTGTACATGTTGCCCTTGTTGTCCCTTATGTCACCATCGTTCCCATTGTACCCAATGTCTAGGGGGATAAGAGGGACAATAAAATGCACCCCATGCCATTTTTAGCTCTCAAAATCTCCTTATGAAGTTAAGTTAACCCGGGTTGAGTCTAAGCCGAGTTAAGGTGGGTGTGAGTGAGGGAGAAGTTGTAAATCCATACTTAGCCAAATTTCCACCATGACACATGTCAACACCTTGCTCCAAGGCACACTTTGGTGTCCTTATTGTCCCTAATTTCCCCATTGTCCCTTTTGAACCAATTCCTAACCACACATAGACCCCATTCAATCAGAATCAAACCATGGTTAATGAGGAGAATCTAAAGTACATTTAAACATTATTTTGGTTAGTTTCTTCCAAACAGTTGGTCACTTTGATGAAATTGTTGTTGTCACACTTTCAACCTCCATTAATGGCTTCCATTCCATATTATAAAAAAGGAAACAATATCCTTCTTCGTTTGTTGAAGATCGGCGGTGAAATCACTTAAAAATTAGAGCAAACAATCCTCGAAAATTCTAATTTCATGTAAGCCAATTTTTGCACAATGAAATAGCTGATTTTTAGGGATATTAAAGACTATTTTTTCTTAGCATTCTACCCTCCTTGAATAATTTTTCACTTTCTCAAAGATCCAACAAGAGAAAATCTCGAAGCTTGGAGAGCGAAGGATCCTAAAAAAATCTAGTTTTATTGGAACCATTTATTGCATCACGGGGTTGTTGATTTTTTGAGATATGGAGGACTGATTTTTCTTAGTATCCTACCCCTCCGATGAAAAACTCATTTTATCACTCGTCTAGATGAAGGAATCATCTAAAATTTGGAGTAGGGAATCTTAGAATAAAACCCAGAATTTCAAAAATGTTTTCATTACAATCTAACACTGTAGTGTACTTACTAAAAATAACATGTGTTCATGGAAAGACATGTATAAAAATAGTAAGTGGTCAAATGAGGTGAATTCTTAGCATCCACGTTCCCAAGATAAGAAAGAAACATTATGAAGTAAAAACAATGCAAAATTGTTAAAAATAGTATTCATGGCTAGGACTGCTTAAAAAAATAGTAAGTACTATAATTAAGGTCGAGACAGAGTGATGTGGCAACTCCCATTTTGCTTATCTCATTGTTTTTTTCCATTATCAAAATTTTGGGAAGTTGTCTCATTGTCAAAAAGGTCGGGAAATATCCCACGGGATCTTAAAGCATCAGTCTGAGGTGGTTTCTACATGACACAATTTGACAAAAGGAGTTAGATGATCTAACTCATTCCACTTGTGGTAGGAAGAAGTCACTTTGATTAAATTCATTCATGAAAGGAACATCATATGAATCATACTACGCCAAGGAACATAATAGAGTGAATCAGCTTGTGTGTATGAAAGGAAATTTCTTAGGCAAAGTGGGAGAAACCATGAACATCGTGGGGTTTGAAAATGATCTGAAACATAGAGAGCTTCATTCAAGTTTAAGTCACCAAGAGGATGATCATCATGAGAATGATGTGAGAATCTTGTTTCAAGTGAGGAAGGATGTCATCTCAAGAAATTTATACCTCGATAAGTGTTTCTAAACACTTGATCCATGCTTGATAATGAGCTCGCATCTTGCAAGACAGAGGAGGTGAAAATTGCAGTGTTTCAATATAGCGTGGGAGATGAGAACATGAAACTCATTCTCATTCATTCCTTCAAGTACCATTCAAGGATCAATCTTGATATCAAGAAGATGAATCCTATCTCCATGAGGAACAATTGAGCAAGAGAATGTCTAAGTACCATAAACATGTTTCCACCTAGGTAACATCTTGGTCAAGAAAGTGAATTATGAAGAGATCATCATGTTCAAAAGTGAAACAAGATGTTGACTCTTCCATCATGTCCAAATATCTCCAAGAAACAAGTCAGAATGGGATAATCAAGATATCAAGGTACTCATGACCACTAGGTGTGAAGGATCAAGAAGTCACCTATTTTTATGAGAAACATGTGAGTAGGAGGTGTATGAGTTGATCTCATTCAAGGAGAATTCTAGAGTCAGGAAAGGTAAGAGGATGATCCTCATATGGAGCACAATGTATGAAAAATGAGAAACCATCTCAATTCCACTTGATGTCATTCACTTAGTAGTGTGCTTAAGCACTCATTCCATACCTTATAATGTCATCACACCTCAAGAAATAAACACTTTGCAATCACCCCATTTCATTCCAAAGGGTGGTCACATGACAAGAATATCATTTGGGAAGCAATCCTCTATCTGCAAAGTGAGGATCTATTTTGGTGAATGAAAGATAAACATCAAGAGATTCAAGCATCATAGAGTTGATTTTTGATCACTAAGGTCAATTGTGAAATCCTAAGAAATGAGAAAGTGATCCTCACTCTCACCATGAGATCAAGAAAGAACCATCATGAGTGATTCCCGCAGTCATCCCAAGCTCGCATTGTGATGCATCATAATAGTGTTATTCAACACTAATTCAATGTCTTGGATTGTCTCTACATATGGTCACTTGGGCAGAAAATGAAATAAAAAGCATCATGAAGCCTATGGAGGTGTTGAAATATCAAAATTTAGGTCATTAATACGATGGTCATGAGAAGCATGACAGGAGAGGATCATCATGGGTGATATTAGTGGTCATCCTAGGTTCACTTTGTAGTGCCTTGCAACATTGTTTCTAAACATTTATTTAACACTTTGGAGTATATCACAACATGAGGAATCATATGCAATCTCAGTGCTTCAGTTAAATAGGTGATTAGAGGTCAAGATTCTTGTTCATGAAACATTTCCTCAAAGGTCTATCAACAAAGCTTCACCTCCATTAGATTATTCAACCATTCGTTCTCTCTCCATCTCTCTCCATATTCTAATTTTCTATTGAGAATGTACATTTTGCTATTTCATCCTATTCACTGAAGTAACCTCAATATTAACATTGTAAGAGTCCTTTTTCATTAATAAGAAAAAGAATCACTTCCTAGGAAGATTAAAGGCCACAAATGATGGGGATAGGTGAAAATTCATGTGGGGGGTAGATGAAGAGACATTTTTGTAGGTTATAAATTGGAATGAATTCTCCATTCCAAGTGGTTGGTAATTATTGTTTGAATGTATGTTGTTGAGATTTACCACTCCGACATCAAACAATAAAAGCTGTAATTCTTATATTCCTTTTTTATGTTCCTCTACTCTCTCTCTCTCTATTTTCCAACTTTGTGAGCATGATAATCGTGTACAACCAAGAAAGGTGTTTGTGCCTTTGATAAATGGATCAATGGAATTATGCGTCTATGATTTTTAGTCTTATCATTGTTAACATTTTTATATTCGTATAATTGAATGTGGACCTACTTTGGTTATTATATGTGTACTATTTAAGCCTACGCACAATAGTAACCCTCTCTATCTTGATTTCCCCAAAGATGCTAGAAATTCCCCCTTGTATCTTGTACAAGTACTTTTCCACTGAGTTTATTGGAGTATTTCTATGTGATCCTCGGTCTAACGACCACCCACAATTCTTAGTTAGTTTACATCTAATAATGGGAGCCTCCCCATACACGGGGAAGGAGGTGTGTAATCCACGACCGTTGGCACAAACAAATAATTTGCTCACACGAAAATTATTTTTCCAACATAGACAATATTGTATGTTATAATTACAATAAGTATGGGCATATAACAAGACACTATAGAAGTATTCATGTAGATCAAAACAAGAAAGTGGATGTTTATGTTAAACACAAAGGTGAATACATAAACTTTGGAAGAAGAAGCACACGAAGGAAAATCCAAAGAGAGAGTAAACTATGTTTGAGTAAGAGGCACGTAATGTATTGGGATATGGTGCTAAGAATGTTGCAAAAGAGTTATCATCTAAAAGAGAGGAAAAAAGACTTATATGATCATTTTAGAGAAGAACAATGAGATTAAAATAGAGACCTCAGTAGGAAATCACAAACAATAGTTGATGAATGGAGTGTTAGAAAATAAAATATAGAAAAAAAGGTAAATGGTTATGCTCAATGCTTGTAGGGGAGTTCCATAATTAATTAGCTATATGCAACAACTACAGGCGTAGAGAAGTAAACTTGTCTCGGAAAATCGGTGGCCTCTAGAGAGAGTTAAGTGTGTCGGTGCCGCAGTTGCTCCCAAGGGACAATTGGTGTTGATCCCGATGTTTAGGTTACATGTGACCACAATCGTGACCAGTTGTTGCAAAATCTCATATCAATAGTAAAAGAACAAGAGAAAGTTTTAGTTGTGTTGTCAATGAATCTGAAGTGAATTCCACATGTAATGACGATGGTGAGAATTAGAAGAAAGCAAAAGTAAGTAACATGTTTTTTCTAGAAAGAAAGCGGATTCCAATTATACAACTACTCTAGAAACATACTCATTTGATGATGTTGGTTTAAATAATTGAATCAAAGATTCTAGGAAGTAGGAAAAGCATACTAAGAAGCATGATGAAAAGGATGCAAATATGGTACTTACGAGTAGTTTTAGGAGCAACCAAAATTGAAGCTCGAGAGACAAGCAAAAAGGTATGCTAGAAGCAAAAGGAGCCATGGGAACAAAACAATATCTTCAAGACAAGCTACAATGTTCAAGTTGCGAGTGTCTAAATATGATTGTGGATAGTGGTAGTAGTGAAAATTTGTTTTCAAGAGTAGTAAGTAGTTAATGAGTTGTTTTGAGCTCACAAGATGTGAGGAGAAGGCACATGATAAACTAATTGAGAATCTTTGAAAGATGTCACTTGAGGAACTCATGGAAAGAAATAAAGTTGAGTCAATTGAAGTCATGGATTATTATGTAACAATTAGATTAACATGATAGAGTTAAAAAGAGTACAAGAGGAGGATAATTCATTTTGGGAAACAATTTGGTATCCTGAATAAACAAGAAGAAGGTTTTATTTCTTCATCTACAACAAAAATAGAGTACATTGTAGCAGTGTGATGGTACACATAAGGTCTATATATGAAGCATATATTGAAGGTCATCAAAGGAAGCATAAATTCATGGGGAGGAAAGTCAATAAGAAATCAACATGTGCATACTCCAGGGAGAGTTTGGATAGTTACTCCTTTGCAATTGATCTCAAAGGGGGAGAGTTAAAGAAAGGGGGAGTAGTACAAAATAATTACAGAGAAGGAGAGTTTTGTAGAATGAGGGAACAAGCTACATTCACAGATTAATTCTATGTAAGGTGGTAGGTTTCCATCAATGACAAAGGGGAGATTGTTAAAATAATTGTCATTGATGTCAAAGGAAGTTGAAGGAGCTACTAGACAAAAAATATTGTTGGAATAATTATCATTATTGTTAATTTTTTTTTTCTATATGGTGTAGAGCTTGATTATAATGTCTATCATCCAAATCAAAGCTTGCGGTGAAGCTCATTTGGAGTTTGGTCACAATGTATCTCATCTGGAGCTCGAAGTGTAATGGTCTGGATCTCACCTATAAGAATGCATATCATCTAGAGCTCGAGTATAAATGGTGTGGATCTCGTAGTAGAGTTAAACCGAAGCTCGCCTATGAACACTTGTCATCACGGATTTGAGCTCATACCATTGCTGGTTGCCAGGAGCTTAGAGTATAAATGGTCTAGAGCTTTAAGTGGTGTTTGTAGTCCATATCTCGCTCGTAATTAGTTTGTAACTTTCTCTCAATGTTTGATGTCGAAGCTAGCGGGATGATGGTTCGAGAGATGATTGTTGAATTAGTCGAAGCTAGTAGAAATGGTTTGGAGTCGATTGTAGTAGAATAAGTTCCAAAGCTTGACTATGAATGTTTGGGAGATTCATTACATGTAGAAATAAAAAGAAAAGAATGTGTGAATTGAAAGAATATTATGTGTGCACTAAAAACCAATAATCTTCATCCAAACATAATTATCTATGAATCTCCATTATCTAGGAAAAATCACCCATTCTAAGGCGTTAAAGAAAACATGTTTATGATCTTGAAGGATACAAGCCGACTTCCCTTGTTTTGGAATTGATACATTTTCATGTTTTGATTCAAGTTATGGATGACTTTGTCTTAGAATTACTATTTGAATTGTTATGACCAACCTACATCTAGTCGGGCGCCAAATGGTTGAGAGATGAACATGGTATAAAAGAGACTCAAATTAGAATGAAGTGTGCACTTCATAGGAGAGAATGGAAAATTGTTGAAGCTAAGGAAAAATGCTTGAATGAAGAAAATGGAAAATTAGAAGAGGAGGAAATGCAAAGGCGAGCATGGTGTGAGAGAGTGCTTGGGAGGAGAGACAAAAAAGCTGTTGAGAGGTGAAGGGAGAGAGTGGGTGTGGATTTGTATCATGAAGATACATCATTAACGTCCAATAAGACTTTTGAAGGAGAGAGGAGCGGAATGGAGGAACAACAAGCTGCTGAGTGGATGATGTGGTGAAAGAATATGCGAATGAGGAGAAACATCAAAATGTTGTGAGGAGATGGAAATAAAATATAGATCTCTTAAACTCAATGGAAAATTGCTAAGACTGGTCTTTGATGGAGAAAATGGAAAATATCTAAGGAAGAAGGTGGAGTGAATAATGCAGATATATCTTTAAGTCCCAAGCAGATTTTGGGTGTGGAATGCAATGAATAATGAAGGCATATCAAGAAGATTTATGAAGAGGAAGGAAGTGCGAGCAAGAAAAATTTAAAAGGAGAAAAAATAATAAAGAGAGATCATTGAAGCAAAACAAAAAGAAGAAGTGTAGAGATTTCTAAAATAATAGTGAAGAGATAGAAGAATAATTGATTGTCATCATCAAAGTTGAAGAAAAAATAGAAAATGTGGAATTGTGTATTGTTGCACAGTCGAGTGCCTCCTCACAATTAGGAATTGGTGTCTCCAGTGAGTTAGTGCTCACAAATTAGCTAAGTTGGTGCTCTATATTATCTCAAAGTGAGTTGGTGCTCACGAATTGGCTGAGTTGGTGCTTGACATTGGGATTGGTGTCTCCAATGAGTTGGCGCTCACGAACTAGTTGAGTTGGTGCTTGGCATTGGGGATTGGTGTCTCCAGTAGGTTGGTGCCTACAAATTCACATTGAGATATTTTGGGGATGGATTTGGATAATAGATCCAACAATATTTTCTTTGTGGTTTTCTCCTGAAATGGTTTCCACATAAATCTTGTGTTTCATAATTGTTTGATCTTTTATGATTATTGTTGTGGATGTTAAAGTTTTAAATAAGTAAAATATTGTATAATCTTGGTTCGCCCCCTCTAACTATAAGCGTGTGCTCTTCACCTACTACTCTACTAAACCTTTAATGCAACATTACATGCCTACTTTTACTACACACTCCTCATGCATTGTGCTCCTTACTTTTACTACACAAAGTGATCACATACTTCGCACAATCTTCCTCTTGTTTTGTTGTTCTCCTATTTCTTCTCCATGTGCTCTCAACCTCATGCACACCTACACTTAGCTAGAATTATGTAGGATTTATTTGGACATTAGCTACTCTGCATCAAACATATGAGGTACTTAATCTTGATGTCCACATTAAGTAAAAGCGAGTGAGTGGTAAAACCACCATTTGAACTATTAAGGTTGATAGTTCCAGGTCATTCATCCTTTAAACCTTTTCTTGTCTTCGATACTTCTTTCAAAAACTCTTCCATTCCTTCGTCACTTCTCGGTGACTTATCCATATTATCCCGCACACTTGGTGAGCTTGAACTCACCACCATCGACCCACTCCTCCAAAGAGATCCTTGATAAATTTTTATTATATTTTTGCTATAAACCTTCTCCTTTGCAAGATTTTTATTTCCATGAACCTTCTCTTGTGTGAGCCCCTACTTTCCAAGAACCATTCTCCTCCTCCTAAGGCTTCTCCATTGAGCCTTTTTCCTTGTGAGTGTGTGTTCTCCTTGAACACTCTCATTTGTGAGTTTGCACTTTCTGTGTCTTTCCACCTCAACTAAATCCTTTGGGACTTTTATTCTCTCTTTCCACTTTATCTCTAGGCTCTTTTTCTGTTTGATCCTCTCGTTTGCACACTTATTCTCTGAATTTTCTCTCTTTACGCCCTTGTCTCCATGAGTTTCCTCTAGATACTCTATCCTCTTTTCTGCATGTTATCACCTTTTAGTCATGATCTCTCCTCTCTATGTATTCTCCTTTTGTACACTTGCGGGTTGTGCCATTAATTGTGCACCTTCTCTTCTTAATGTTATATTTTGTGTTGTCTTCCCTCACACTCTTATCCTTTTCACATATATTTCTCCACGCACTCATGAGCTTGGAACCAATGTAGACCATCCTACTCTTGGCCTTCTTCCTTGTTGTCGCGCTTCTCTACCTTGGGTTGGTCTTACTTGTGCATATACCTTCTCTCACGTTCCACCTTACATATGTCTTCCATGCAATCTTCCTCTCCACGCTTGATATCTCCTTGTGGGATTATTCTTCACTTATCCTTCTCTTGACCCATGTTAAGTTGTTATCCACTTACCTACGTGTATTCAATCATGTATCTTCTTGCTTACAAATTTATCTCCTCCTCTACCTCATGTATACTTTGTCATCTTAAATCTATTTTTTTGTTCACCTTCATTGTCACACACTCTCTATGGTTCCTTCTCCTCTCCCTCTTCCTAGGAATCTTTTCCTAGCCATCTTCTTTCTCATTCATCTCTTCTCTTATGCCTTGTTGTGCACAACTCTAGGAGCTTCATTGTGTTACTCTTTTCCTTCATCTCTTGCCTAAAGGGACACCTTTACATCTTCGCAAAGTGTCTTCTCACTACTATTGCACCCTTGATGTTTGCATGTTCTTCCTCATATGTGCCTCTTGTATTGTGCACTCCTCAAATTGCTCCTTTATTTCCTTTGGGGTAACTTATTCTCCTTTATGCAATTCCTTCTTTTGGTTGTTTTCATATTTTTTGTGCTCCTCTACACGCTCTTCATCAATATATTCATAGATATCACTCTTCTTTAGTGTGATTTGTTTCACACACACTCCCATAATCTCCCTCGTGGACTACTCGCTTCAAATTCCTTCGAGGTAACCTCTTCCTCTCTCATATATGCTTCCTCAAAAATGGTGCTCCCAATTCCATGCACACCTACATCTACACACTCCTTAACTCATATTCTCATAGTTTATCCTCTTGCACACTCTATTGTGCTCTCATGCCTTTCTACCAGGATCTCCTCTTTTACACACTAAGTTGTGTGCCACATTTTCATTTCTTTGGGACATCTTCCACACAATTTATTATACTCTATAGTCCTTCTACTAGGAATCCTATTTTTGTGTTCTCTCCTTTCTTGATTTGCAAAATCTCCCCACGCTTCTCTTCTTCTTGTCCTTCTACATCTATTTCCAATTTCACACAATCTTTTGAGCACCCATAGTCTAAATGAATCATCTCCTCATTCTTGACATCCTCCTTCTTTAGCACAATATTGTTGCACACTACCATGTACCTCGGGGTGACTTCTCTCTTCACCCTCTACTCATCTTGTGAGAATCCTTCACGTATTGTTCTTTTTTCATCTCTCAGGTGGTACTCCTTTCCTTCATCTTGACACTCAACTAACACTCTCTTTGCATAATCTTCTCTGCTTTGCTTACTCCTTGTCGAGTCCTCCTCCTTGTTGGCATCTCAAGACAAAAGACCCCTCTTCATTTGGTGGTATTGTTTTATGATTTCCAATATGTTCCTCACATCATTTAGCTCCTCCAACATCTTTGCAACTACTGCATTTGACCCATTCCTTCTCTTCAACAACATCTTTCCTTCAGATGCAATATTTGTTTCTCAACTAGCCATTTCACTTTGGGATGTCCTCTTGTGTTCTCTACCTACCTTTCTCATAGTGGAGAACAAAAATGTCATTCATTGGATGCCTCACGTTTGGAGCTCTTCTAGCTCTATCTCCTCTTCTCTCTTGTAGGAAAGTAGCCTTCTTTGATACCTTTTGGTGCAAAGGGGGACTCCCCTTACTACAAAGTCACACAAAAGATCTGTAAACAAAATCTGATTTATATTAGTGTTTCTCTCACAAATCTATTGAGCTTTCAAATCTCTCACGGATCTTTCACAGACTTGGTGTTTCTCCTATAGACCTAACCTAGACTATTTTTCTTATTCCTTCATGCATATTCAATAACATTATCTCTCTCTTCCTTGGTCATTTCTCAACTTGGCCATTTCCCAGCTCACTCGTGCTCTCGGCCACTCCTTCTTCTGAATCCCAACTAACCCCAAAATGGTGAACTCATTCTCCCTTTATAGTTGCGCTTTCCCACCTCTCTGTCTCCTTGTTTGAATAATATTTGGGTGGGTTGGTCTCTTCTAGATGCATCTAGATATTCCCACTCAAATTCCAATTTGATCTTGAGATCACTAAATTCCCTAAACCACCTCATTTCCATCTAGACATCCCTAGTGTGCTACTTTGACATGGTTAGTAGGATTCTCTAATCATTGAGTCCTTTTGAACAACCTTTATCAGATAGTTTCTAACATCTTTTTATCTTTTCTTTCAACCACCAACTTTGCCACACACTCCTTGTTTTGTCTCCCCTAGCACACCTCAATGCAATTTTCTCATGGACTCTAAACTTAGAGCTACACTTGCATTATCTCATGCATTTTCCTTGTGATTTAAGGCCTTCATTTGCATATCCACGTCCTTCCTTCGAAATATAAGTTATAACACAATCATTCTTCATGCTCTTGTACCTTTTTCACACTCATTACTACTATACATAACTTATCTCACAATATCTACATGCCTTCAATCAACTAGGTTGAGTAAAAATCCCTGCGCTCCCAAAATCCCATGTGTAACATTGTGCATTATTCTTCCATGCCTACTACTCTGTCAAACCTTCCACACACCATTGTGCATATGATTCTATTACACACTCCTCATACATTCCACTCCTTCCTAGTTTCCATTGCACAAAGTGCCCATGCATTTCTACACAATTTTCCTCTTCTTTTGTTGCACTTCCTCTTCCTTCTCCATGCTCCCTCCAACCTCATGTGCACCAATAATTACCCAAAAAAATTAGGATTACTTTGGATGTGCATCGACGCGCGCACGTGCATGCATGTCTCTCTCTCTCTCACACACACACACGCACACGCACACACACATGCACACACACACATGCACATGCACACGCACATGCACATGCACACACACATGCACATGCACACACACGCACACGCACACGCACACACACACGCACACCCACATGCACATGAACACGCACACGCACACGCACACGCACAAGTTATATCCACCAAAATTATCCGAGAAAACAAAGTACTCGGGGTTGAAACTTGTCTAAGCACTATTAATGCAAAAATTCTAATCTCCCACCTTCCAAGGTTCCTTTTGCCTATTTCAATCCTTCACCAATATTAAATAACTTACTCATATGTAATCTTCAGGCCTTTGAACAAATTTTCCCATCAACCTAGCTAACTTAACTTGGATGTTTAGTAACACGATCGATATGGATTTCTCTTGCTTGATCAAACATCAACAATATAAGGATTGGTGAAACCAACACAAATAGATCTCAAAATATTTATTTCCAACATTTAGACTACCTCTTCAACAAGATTTAAACTTAGATCATGTGAAATTCCCACTCACAATGAATGTTAAAAGACTTTGTAGGCATTCAACCTTGAAAGCATACACAAATCTAATGTATTTTTACAAGAATTGAGACTAAAATGCTCTTTTCAAACCTGATACTATCTTCCAATACAAACTTTGAGATTAAGAATCCCTAAAGCACAACACCAGATTCAACTAACATGCACAAACTGTTACAAACCAGATTTCCTTCTTAAATGTTCTCCTTGGAACTCTTCCTTTGATTCTTATTCAAATGGAATGAGTTAGTCAATTATAGGCAAGGATTAAATATGCCCTTAACTCCCCTTAACCGAGGTGTTGAGTCCTCGGTCACTTACACCCATGGTTTGTATGTATGAGTTCACTAGTAAGAGGTTCTTTTCACAAGATTGCTTAAGAATATAGTACTGACTTACTTGTTATGACCTCTAACCCAAGAGAGGACCTAAGACACCCCTGTTATGCCTTATTTCATTCTTTACAAAGCTTATTTTCTCCAAGAATACATCATAACACCTAAACCAAACAAAAATGGCCTTTAAGATTCAAATTTGCATTTTGGAGGGAAAACACAATATTCAAATTTGTGAAGGACTAAAAAAACTAGTAACACCAATTGACTTCAAATGACCCCTTAGACCTACATGAACACTTTCAAGCCAAAATTTTGATGTCGTAAGCCATATGTACAAGCTAGGAGTGATGTTCTTGCATCACACACACACACACATACAAACATGCATGCACACACATGCGCACACACGCGCACACACACGCACACTCCCACACACATAAGCACACATGCATGCACACACGAACACTTGTACCATGAGTTGAAAAGGGGTCATGAATATATTCTAAATATTCTGTTGGCATGGTTGTATTAGAAGCGTCTTCGACTTCAATTTCGCCATTGTCAAGTAAATATTGGATGTAATGACGAAATTTTAAACAACGATCCGTAGGATGAATGCTGATGCGGTAGTATTCACAATAGTTTGATTCATTATAACACGTAGGTTTTTGTTCCCATTTTGCAAAAAAATTGTGAGATGAAAGGTGACCATTTTAGCTTTTGCTAATTGACGGAGTATGTTAGAGAGACTTTCTCCAAGAGGTGTGAATTATCTTCGTTTGATTTTACATGGATTAGTTTCTTGAGTGAGGAGTATGATTGTTTGTTTACTTGATTCACTTAATTGATGATTTTAAGGATTTGTGATGAAGCCTTTTGCAATAAGGGATCTCTCAATTTTAGTTCCTTTTTTTATCAATTATTTAATGTTTTTGGACAATGCATTTTCATTTGGAATGAGAGTTTCAAATGAAGATTTGTTATGAAAATGCCTATCAACCATTTTTTAGGTATGAAGCAATGAAATCGGTTTGCGATCCCTTACCATCGTTGAAGGAAGGATGTGAATGTTTCATTGTTCCTTTGCTTTGCATTGCAAAGGTCCGTCATGGTGAGTTTTTTTGACATCTCATGAATTTTTTCTAGAAAAGATTCATTTGATGTGTTGCATGTGGTCGCCATTGTTTAGTGAAACCAATGTTTGATTTGATCAAAGGTTAAAATTATGTTTTAGATCGAATCGATGGATATTATAATTTTTGATTCAATGTGGGATTGATTTTAAAGTCTGTTAGGACTAATTGGATGAAATATTTTCTTAAATTTGGATAAAGTGAATACCCAAATGATAAGACTTTTTTTGATTTGGATTTGCAATTTGCTTAAACTTGGATAAAGTGAATATCTAAAGTATAAGACTTAATGTGATTTGATTTACTGAATATGTGAATAAAGTGAATATCCAACGCATAAGGTTTTGATTTGGTTTTTGGCTTATGAATTGCTTAAACTTGAATAAAGTGAATATTCAATGTATAAGACTCTTGATTTAGTTCAATTTGATGTAGTTTAATATGTGAATAAAGTGAATATTCAATGTACAAGGGGTTTGATTGGATCAGATGTGCTTAAACAATGGATAAAGTGAATATCCAATTAAAAAGGCTTAAATCGTGAGATGATTTGATTTTGCTTAAGTCTAGGATTTTTGGTGAAATCAAAGACTAAGGCTAAGAGAATGGTTGGATTTGATTTTGATAAATTTGTGGAACAATATGGAATTAAGCGGCCCCAATTTTTCAAGTGTCCTAAGGGTTACAAATATTCTCTCACCAATGTTATCTAAATGAGTACATGCACAAAAACAAATCCTAGCTACAGACTATACCCCTCAATCAATTAAGAATGGGGCCATCACCACAAACAAATTTTGGTATTCCTCACGGGTAATACTAGTCAAGTGGGCTAGAGAACTACCCATTTTGTTGGTTGGTTCTCTCAAGGCGTCAACTACTTTGGGGTTCTGTGGTACTTCTCATAATGAGTTTTAGTGCTATGCCCAAGCACTTCCCTAGTTAAGCAACGGGTGCTAACCCTTATCCGAACCTGCAATGATAATGTGTTTTTAGATTATTTTAACAATTTTTAATAATTTGTAATGGTTTTTGGCCAAGGAAACCTGCATGCAAACTTTTCAGTAGTTTATTGCTTGATTTTATATTTGGAATTTTCTAATTTTGCAATGGTCCTACACACAAATGATTAGTAATTTTCCTACAAAGAAAACACGATGTAAAACAATGAAACAAACTTCATCATTTCTTGATTCTAAAGATTTCCCAAGAGGGCGTGAGAGAAGAGCATATGTAGTTTTATTTGATTTTATTAGATTAGATAAATATTTAAAGCAAACCAAGCATAAGATGTTTTTTTGTGAAAACATGTATAAAATAGGTTGAAAAATAGTGATTAGATAGTAATCGGATGTAAGTTAACACGCATGAAAATTATAAAAACCAATAAAATAAAACCATAGAGAGCAGCTAGCGCGTGCAACTAGATGCGCTTAGCGTAGCGTTAATGCTAGCATGAACAACTAGGTATGCTAGCGTGAGATTTAAGGCTCTCTCGTGTAACTAGGTGTGTTAGCGTGAGTTTTAACACTCTCACATGCAACTTGGTGCACTAGTGTGAGATTTAACTCTCTAGCACGTAACTAGGTGTGTTGGTGTGATATTTAATGCTCTTGCACACAACTAGGTGTGCTAGCGTGGGATTTAACACTCTTATGCACAACTAGGTTTGCTAACATGACAAAATCTTTTTTTGGATCAGAACTCGTTATGGTAGCGCACTTCACAAGCTACGGTAGTGCAGGTTTGAATACAATAGCGTAAGGAACTGTGGTTGCACAAAAAATGAAGGGAAAATGACATAATGACTTTTTTTTTGGAATTTCTCTCAGATATCTCCACCAAATGTCTTAAAACTTTATCAATTGGTCTTAAAGAAGAAAAAAACATGAAAACAAAGTTAGATTGACAAAAACAAGTTAAAACGATAAAAAATATGTGGGTCTCCCACGGGCATGCCAAAATGTGTACAAGGAAAACTGAAACAAATGAAAGAAAACAACAATAACAATGCAATGCAAACCTTCCTTCAAGTTCTCTTACAACCTCAAATGAGATAGCTGAAGTTTGGAATGGAGTACCACACTTGTTGGATCTCTTTGAATGATTTGATTATGGATGCTCCAAACTTGGTTCCAAATGGAAGAAGGATGTAATGGATGCTATGAGAAATGGATGATCAAATGGGAAGCCTCATGATGTGCAAATTCTAATGGAAAATTGACATAGTAATGTTACAAATGCCTAAATCTTCCAAGAGATGATTTGTGAAGGAAAGAGCATCTTATTTATAATCTGAAGGAGTGTCCATATATTATGGATCAAGATTTGAATAAGTTGCGGGTTAATGAATGCATTTTCTTGATTTAACAAGTTATTTGGTATGTGTAGTTGGCTATTTTGAATAATAATTTAAGGGGAAATGAATTTGAATAGTTGGTTCTTGAATTCTTCAATTATACGTGCAATTTTGCTTCCACCTTTGTAGGGTTCTAGAACTTGAGTGAAGTGAGCTAGTGAAGTGGAGTTGAGTGGATAAATAGATTTTATTCAATTTAAAAGCTGATTAAATTAGCTAAGGAGTGTAAGTGAATAGTTTATGAATGAAATAATTATTTAAATTAACTCTAATGGGATGTGGGTGAATGCTAATGGAATGTGGGAGAATAATGGTCTAGGATGCATTCTAGAACTGATTTGGCACATTGTGCAAGAGATAGGGATGATGAGAAATAGGTATGTATTTTTAGGAGATAGGGATGATGTCCACAATAAATGGGATTGAAGTCGGGACGTTTAATACATTGACACATAATAGGTGTCATAGTTTTTTATAGAGTTTCATGGTCCGTGTTTTGAACACCGATAAGACATAATGGGGGATTCGAACAACACAATGATCACACCATATGGTAGTAAAAATAGGAGTAAAATCATATAGCCCACCAATATACTTTGAAGGTATGGGGTGGGTATCATAGGAATGACGTGTTCTTGGTACCACTATACGATTGTGGAAATGAAGCTCTTATGATAGGTTTAACAAGGTCACTAAGGGAGTCCTAGATATATATTGTAGTATGTTAGGCTTGATTTTGTGTAAGAGGAGTATTATCTAAGATATGGTATCGGAGGGTCAAATCCACCCTCACTTCACTCCAGCTAATTTAGAGGAGCTTCACCAAAAATTACATTTTCTACCTTGATGGAATGTTGTCCTAAGGTATGGGTATTGTTAGAATTGCACATCTCACTTCACATGAGCCCAAAAAGGTGAACTCTTGCTTAACTAAAAATGAAAAATCCTCCAAAAAAATTACATAGCATGTCGATATAAGGGATTTGAGAATGACTTCGTTATAACCTCCAAGCCACCACACTCTACAAAGGCGGAAAAAAAATGTCTAAATCATTTTTCACTCTAAAAATCACCTTGCAACTCATGGGAAGAGTATACAATCTAATATTACATTTGAAAAAGATATGAAAGTAAAAGAAATTGAAAAACAATAAACACATGCAATAAATGATTGCAAATCCCTAAACATGATTATTAGAAGTTTGTTTGATTTTTGACTTTAACATGCAATTTGAATGCTGCAAATAAGTTAGAAATGTGCAAAAACTTGCCATGATTAAAAATTATAAAGCATATAAAATTAATTCATTGTCTCAAATGTGCCATTCAATGATAAAATACGCTAAAACACGAGCATAAACATTATAAGAAAAAAAACAACAAGAGCTTGTAGGAAATAATAAAAAATGAAAATGTTATGAGTATGACCATATACACTATATGGAAAATAAAAATGCTACCTCAATAGTTAGAAACACAAATTTTGTATATGAAAAGACATAACACTAAAACATCGCGATGTTGATTAGAAATGTCATTCTCAAAACAAAAATTCTATAACAATAGTGAAAAATGTCAAACCTACAAACAAAGCGGTAAGAAGCATAAACATTCCAATAATTATCAAAAATCCCTCTGTCGAAAAACACTAGAACAATAGGTTGAAATGTTGAATCGTAAACAAGTTAAATTTTTTGAAAATGTTGCAAAAATGTACAAAAATGTCATCATAAAGACAAACATCATAATAAATGTCAAATACACTAAGAACATGCAAAATAGTGTTAGACACAAACATTACGATATTGAATACAAACATTATTATTGGGGATGGATATGCCACTATAGAGGGAAAATACACGATCCAGTAAGGGGCATGAAATTCAAGAAAAAATGATGAAAACCTATAAGATTAAGGGTCAAGATGGAATTTTGACAACATAACAGTACTCCTATTTTTGTAAGAATAAGTCAGGCATCCTAAACCTACAAAACCTTAAGAAAAACTAGAAAACAAGTTAAAGGGACAAAGGGGTGTGTCTCTTAGGATATGCCAAATGTATACATGCGTAAATTATAGATTTAAACTAGGAACCCACACCAAGAAGAACCTAATCTACAACATAAAAAACAACTCAAGATAAATCATAAGAATAAAATCAATGTGCATTAATGTAAGTAAGCACAAATGTCCACTTATTTAAACTTTCTTCAATGTAATGTGGGTGTTTCAAGCTGATTTATGCAAGATTGGGAAACATGTTTGTGAGGAAAATGATTATTTAAGGAGTTCTCTCAAATTGGAAATATAATGAACTTTAGTAATATCTTACACAAGAGGGTTTCTAAATTTAGCTACATTTTTAAAAAATAAGGTTTGCATGAGAGAAGGTGTGTGATTGCATTTCGCAAAGGTCATTATATAATTTTGTTGGAGGATGTTGGTTGATTTTGGTGAATGTGGGAGAATGGAGATGTATGATTTGTAGTTTGTTAATTGTGATTATGAGTAATTAATTAGGATTAATTGGCCATGAGATGTTATGGGATGAAGGGAATTTAAATTAATTGAAGGGGTGATTTACAAGATTTGTTTGGTTTTTGAAATCTATTTTTGAAGGGCTTGAAAAATTTTCGTATTTTTTAATTTGTAAGGGTCTTCAAAGAATTTATGGGATTCAAATAGTATGATTATTGAATAGTCTATTTTCATAAATTTTATTTTCAAGTTCACTATGTTATCTTTCCCAACAGATCCAACGATTTTCATATTGGGTCAACAGGCTAGGAAATATGACCCAAACAAGGAGCACTTAAAAATAATAATATAATATTTGGATTTTGTCCTCATTTTCCCATTCAAATTCACCCCAAATATGGATGGATGTCATCTCCATGAAGGATGACCTTTTGGCTTCCATTTGGAACCCTTCATTTGATGGCCTTTTGGATTCTATCTGGAACCCTTCATTTGATGACCTTTTGGATCCTATCTAGAACCCTTCATTTGATAACATTTTCACTTTCATTAGGAACCCTTCATTTAATATTCCTACAACCTTTCATCTTCCACATTGTTTACCATAAATAAAATGGTTTTAAATGAAGAAACAAGTCTGAAAGTTAATTTTTTTGTAAACACAAGTTGTTGGTTGTAGGTTTGCAAGTTTAGAGGCATACATCTCTCATATATAGAGTTTTCTCATTTCTATACATCTTCATTTGTAGAGAATTGTGAGGCATACATCTCTCCTACATATTTTTCTCATTTTGCATCCCTTCTTGATTGCAAAAGATTCGGCATACATCTCTACTATAGAGTTTGTCCACTTTTTATAGATATTTAATAAAGCTCTTTTACTTTTACAATTACAATTTTTATTTTTGCAATGCAATTAATTATTTCTATAATTTCAACTATTTTATTATGAATGCATTGTCATAACACATTAAATGCTATCATTATTGTGGTGTCCACCGAATTCCAAAATAATTTGAATTAGTGGTATTAGAGCAGGAAAACAAATTTTATTAAATTTTGTAGGTTTTAAAAATGACAGGAAGAGTCATCCGGAAAAAAGAGTAGATGGCCCAATTCAAGATGAAGAGCCATTTACGGCATTCTAGAATGAGCACTAATCACTCCTTATAGAAAACCAATTTCGAGGGAGAGAACCAATGGTTGCATATGAATCGAACATGATCATGGAGGAAATGAATATTTTAAAAAATTGTCCTATTTTGGAAGCCCCATTTTGGGAGGGATTGCTCCAAGAAAAGGAAAGGTGTAAAAACTTATACATAATTTACATAATCAACTTGGAGAAAAAGAAGCATTTTGTGAGGAAATTCAACAAGACCTAGCCATCCTACAAGATGAATTTGAAGAGATGAAAGGAAAGAAGAAAAGTGTTGTAGATGCACAAATAGAAACAAAAAGAAGCAGGGTATGTTTTTTTTTTGTTCAACACATTCGATAATTCTCCATATGTGATTGGTAGTTTTGAAAAACACACAAAATTTATTGGTTTCAAGATGTTAAATAAAATAGGTTATAATGGACATGGCCTTGGAAAATATGGAAAAGGAATTCAAGAACCTCTCAAAGTATTAAAAAGACCAAAGAATTTTGGTCTCGAGTACACTACGGAATAATCTCAACCCACCATGGATCCCACATTCATTAAAGAAAACATACATCAAGAAAATTGTGCTCAACATTGGTGTGAACCTCGTATTCATGCATATGGAAGGTATTTGATTCATCATGTCATTTGTAGTCATTGTGGTAGAAAAGGCCACTATTTTATTCATTGTTGGAATCTGCATCCTTGTGATATTTGTGGGAAGTGCAACCATGAAAGTTTTACATGTTGGTTCACTGATATCCCTACACATAGGTCTCTCAAAATAGTAAATAGGAATTTTGGGTGGGCACCCCACTCAAGTGGAAGGAAATCACTTCAACACTCAAAACTTCCTATGTACATTAGAGGTCAATCCTACAAGCAATGGGGCCCATTGCTTCTCAAGGAACAATGAATGATCCGAATAAGCTCTTGAAGCAAGACTGACCTATATCAACATTCAAAAAGTATTTCTAAAAAGTCTATTTTTAAAAAGTACTTAAATCTATTTTTAGCAAGTATTGAAAAAATTTAGTATTTTACAATTTTGAGGGTCTCAGAGAATTTATGGAATTCAAAATGTATGATGATAAAAGTCTATTTTCATAAATTCTATTTTCAAGTTCACTTTGTTATCTTTCCAACGGATCAGCGATTCACAAAATCGGTTCAACTGATTAGGAGATATGACCTTCACAAGGAGCACTTAAGAATAATAATATAATATTTGAATTTTTTCCTCTTTTCCCATTCAAATTCAGCCCAAATGTGGATGGATGTCATCTCCATGAAGGATAACCTTTTAGCTTCTTTTTAGAACCCTTCATTTGATGAACTTTTGGATTTTATTTGGAACCCTTTATTTGAGGACCTTTTGGCTTCCACATGGAACCCTTCATTTACTATTCCTACAACCTTTCAGTTTCCACATTGTATATTATAAATAAGATGGTTTCAAATGAAGACACGAGTCCAAAAGTTAATTTTTTTGTAAATATAAGTTGTAGGTTGCAGGTTTGGAAATTTGGACGCATACATCTCTCATATATAGAGTTTTTCCCATTTGTATACATCTTGATTTGCAAAGAATTACGAGGCATAAATCTCTCATGTAGAGTTTTCCCATTCCACATCCATTCTTGATTGCAAAGATATTCTACATACATCTCTCCTATAGAGTTTTCCCACTTTGTATAGATATTTAATGAATTAATTTTACTTTTACAATTATAGTTTTATATTTACTATACATTTCATTACTTCTAAAATTTCAGCTATTTTATTATGAATGAAAACACATTAAATGCCACAAATGCCATCATCGAGTGTGTTGTCCACCAAATTTGAAAAATAATTTGGATCAATTTATTTGAAATTGTGTGTGTTTATGTGTTTATGTGTGTGTGTGTGTGTGTGTGTGTTTGTGTGTGGATGTGCATGTATGTGTGTCCATGTGTATGTGTGTGAATGTGTGCGTACCCATGTGCATGTGTATGTATCTCTATGTATGGTGTTTTTGTGTTTTTTGTGAGGGTGCATGCTCGTGTTTTTGTGTGTGCGTGTGTGCACATACATGTGTTTACATGTGCATGTGTGTGTGTGTGTGTGGAGTGCGTGCGTGTGTGCGTGTGTGTGTGGTGTGTGTGTGTGTGTGTGGGTGTGTGTGTGGTGCGTGTGTGTGTGTGGGTACGTGTGTGTGTGTGTGGTGTGTGTGTGGGTGGGTGCGTGCATGTGTGTGTGGGTGCATGCATACGTGTGTGTGGGTGTGTGCGTGGGTGTGTGCGTGTGGGTGCGTGTGTGCGTGTGTGTGGCGTGCGTGTGTGTGTGTGCGTGCGTGTGTGTGTGTGTGTGTGTGGGTGTGTGTGTGCGTGTGTGTGTGCGCATGCGTGCGTGTGTGTACATGCACATGTGAGGCATTCACCCTAGAGGAGAAAGACCACAAAAACATATAGTATTGAATACTTACACACTCAATGTATATTCGAATTCACCTACTCTTATGAGTTTTTTTCCCATCAAGGAAACTCAACCTATGAAGTTATCACTTTTTTTTTAGTACATGGATTCTCATTCTTATCCTTACTCAACTTTGTACACTTATGTAATTTTCCCATATTCTTTTAGTTGAATGGAAGTTAAATTTCATACAAGTAGTCTTCTTCATTTTGAATATGTTTGGTTACTTAGAGTGTGTAACTCTCCCTGCAAAGTGTATAACCTTCAAATATTTCCTCCAAGAGTAGTGTTGTCCACCGCACATACGTGTTGGGCCCCATGGTGCATGTCAAAGGAACCATTTTTCAATAAGGTTGTGAGTGCTCCTACTTATGATGCATTTTTTAGAAATGTGTGGTAGTATCTTGTAAGTCATAACAATCCTCAAAAGTTCTTGAGGGTTATAAAAAAATTCCATTCTACCATGACCTTTATGTTGTTAGGATCCACCTTTGGCTCCTTCATGAGAGGAAATGTGACCTAAATACTCCGTGTCTTTGACTCTAAAGGCCCAATTACAAGGCTTCACATAAATTTGATGTCTATTAAGAGTTTTTGAAACCTACTCAACATAGTATAAATAGATTTTTCATCTAGTATATTGTCAAGAACAATAATATAAAATTCTTTAAAAATGAATTGAATAGGGAATTCACCAAACTTAAAAATTTAAAAGCAGAATTTGTAAGATCAAAAGGCATAACAAGAAAACCATAATGACCCTCGTGTGTTTGGAATTCGGTTTTCAAAAATCCTCCTCCCAAAATCTAATTTGATGATACTTATATATGAGGCATAGTTTTGTGAAAAAAACTCCATGTAACTTAGCTAGAAAATCAACTACAAGAATAAGGAACTTATCTCTAATGATAATCTTTTTAATCTATTTTTTAGTCTACACGCATATGTTATAATTGTCATCTTTCTTATGAACCATCACCACTAGAGAAGAATAAGTGTTATGAATTTGTTGGATAATACATTATAATAACATCTCATGTATCATGTATCATTAGCTCAATCTCACTCTTTACATATGTTGATACATGTAATATATGTGATTAAATTTTAATTTTAATTAAATCTAATTTCATAGTAACTATTGTCATGAATCATATATAATGCTAATATACAATAAATGGACAAGCAACAAGTATGCAATAATGTGAAACCCTAAGAAAGAGAAGTAGATAAAGTGAATACGTTGATTTTGAATGGCAAGGAAGTGGTGCGGGCGAGGCACTCTTTGGAGCAGTGAGAAAGCGCGTCGTCAAGGTTCTTTGGAGATCTTGGGACTCGAAACGTGCGGGGTAGGAGAGCACCCTTTGGAGGTCGGGAGTGCTTGGGCGTTAATGACCGATTGGGCGCTAGTGTGTACAGTCATATGCTCAAGTTCTATTCTCTTATATGCGGGAGGAGCTTCGTTGTTGGATTCCTTTTTCACTCTAGTTTTGATGTATTTTCATTGATTATAGCGTAACTTGCAAAAAGAGATATCTAGCTGCACATTCCCACAAACCACATCGAATCCTAAAAGAAGATGCAGATTGTGGAGTCGAGAATGACCCCAAATAGTCACCTAAAGAGTGAACTTAGTATCATTGCACTACATTTCAAACTCCATGTAACTTTGTGTGAATGTGTGTAATGATGCCCTAGGATGTCCTTGTGTAAGTTTTATAATGATAATGAGCTAGATCTAGAATGTAGAAAATGTATAGAATGTGTAAGATGGAATAAAATTAACTTGCCCCTCTATGTTGTGTATGTAGAGTGATGCACCCTTTTTCCCTCATGTGATTGTGTTAGATGAATGCCTTTGCAGTTCTCCTTATGCCTTCTTAATGCAAGCTTAGGTGATGATAGGCACTACTTAGTGTTTGGCACCCCATTTGAGAGCTATAACTATGTATATGTATGATTCCCTTGTTTGAATTTTGTAATTGACAAGTAAAAGGCCAGCCAAAAGTAAAAGAGACCCAAAAGAGTATGAAGAAAGGGAAGAAGGTCGGGAGCGCTCGAAGGAGGCAGGAGCACTTCTTTCCTAATGGGTGCTAGTGTCGAGACCATAAAAGATAAAGTAGGTAAATACCGACATGGTTGTAGGGTGTGAGGTCAAAAAAGTATAAGAGAAAAAAAACAAAAGGCCCAAAAGGCGTTGTCAATTATTAGTTTTCTCACTTAAGAATCATATATATAGTAGTATGCTCTAGGACCTAGAAATGTACCCAAGTGCATATATTTTGTGTCTACATTTTGCCCCCACTTTATGTTGTTGAGTGAATACTTGATAACATAAAGTAGATAGAAGATGTGTACCTTGTGATCCTATAGAAAAGAGTGTAGCCAATAGTGTGCCGAGTGGACAAGTGAAGCATGAAGTGATCGTAATGTGAAGCGTGGAAACTAAGAAGGGAAGGTAGACCTTAGGGGTGGAGTGTATGCGTGGTAGTATGCCATTAGAGCTCGTGTTTGCTGATTTAAGTTTTTGCTTGTTACATATAAGGACAAACCTGCAAAAGAAGAGAAAGAAAGTAGTCAAAGTCCCGTATATGAAAAATCAAAGTAATATGTGTATAAGTATGTAAAAGTATAAAAGTGTGTAAAAGGAAAGTGTGCACTTGATGTATAAGAGAGTAAAAGATAGAAATTGTCTGATTTTTGTAAGATGATGTTGGATTTTTACCGAATGGTGAGGCTTTTGGGAAATCTCATGCCAAGATATATTTTTTTGGGTGATCTTACGCCAATAACAATTTTTTGGTGATATCACGCCAAAGATGAGTTTTGGGCAATCTCACGCCAAGAGAAGAGTGTTGGGGAGAGAGTTCTAACTTCAATCTCCTTCCATGATGTTTCCCAAATAAGTGCCACTACAGATGGCGCATCACTATATACAATTGTATGTAATTGTTGTTTCACCAATAAGTTTTATGTTTTCTAGGATGAAACAAATAGAAGGTAAATGGTTAATGAGGAATACTTGTGAGGCGAAGGTGGAAGGTAGAATGCACACATTGTTGACGTTATCCAAGCTGATCATAGAGAACTCCTTTTTGTTTGGGAAGGACTACTTGTAGATGCAAAGCAAGACCTCAAAAGAGTATTAACTAACATGTGATGGTGGGTCGCTAGCGTATGATAGATCCAGGAAGCATGGTGCTTCTGGAGAGGTGTCAATCCTTTGTTTAATAACAATTCAATGTGAATAAGAAACTAAAATAAATAAGTCCTATTGTAATGTAATGATTTAGGTTTCTCATACACACAATACACTAGATTTTAAGCTAGATATTAAAATAACACTAAATCTAATTAGAACCGGGGTTTGTTCAGGTCAGGCAGGCATGTCAAAGGTTTGGTAAGGGTTTGGGGTTGATTGGTTGAGGTCTGGGTTGGTTTTGGTGAGTGGGAAGCTTGTTGGTCTGAGAATATAAAATGACATAGAGACCGATATCGGTCAGGTGACCGATGTCGGTTCAGGGATGAAACAAAAGCGGTAGGGTAAAATGACGTCAATAGGGGTAATTGGCAATAACTTAATAAAAATGGTTTTTGGGCTTCTCTATGTGATTACACAGAGAGTGAGGAGGGTGTGGTTAGGTTGTAATATAACTAAGAAGACTCAAGAATACAGAGGGAGAGGTCACAAAGGGTGAAAGGGATTGAATTGGTTGGGTTGGTGGATTGGTGAGAAGATGGAGATATCCGAATAACAATAGAAACTGAAAATAATGAATGGAGGAAAGAGATCTTGCAATAAAGTAAGCACAAATGATTAAGATCATGTTACTTACTTATTATATGAAGATCTTGTGGTTGGATGGAGGTTGGTGATTGATTGGTGAGGTGGTAGCTGGTTCAGTGCCGCGACAGTATGACCTATGTGTTCCCGTGAATGCTCAATGATCTGGAAGGGAATCCTTGGCCTATGCTTCTCTTTGGTGGTGTGTAGACATCATTTGGATGAAGCAATGGCTCTGAGATCCTCACTTGATTGCAATAGCACTCTCAAAACTCAAAATGACCAACCGGGTAAAAGGTTGTAAAATTGTATATAAAGGAACCGATGGTGGTTTAGGTGGTAACGACGTGCCGAGGATAAACCAACGTCGGTTAGGATGAAATAGTCAAGTTACCAAAAATAACTTGATCTTTACTATTTTTGTGCGTGATTTTGATTAGCTAAGTGGTCTCAGTGAGGGTTGAGCTTAGATAACTTGGAGAGTGTTGTTGGAGAAGGAATATGAATTTCATGTTAGGTTAGACTAAGTCTCGAGTTGGCTAGGATAAGTAGGGACCTAGTCTTAATTAATTAATAGGCTAGGAATAAGTCCATGGAGAGGGTCTAGGTGATGTGTAAATTAGCTTAATTAAAGTAATTAAATTAATTAATAATTGAGGATGAACATTAATTAATTAAGTAATTAAATTAATATGAATATGGGGTAAAGGGGTCATGGTTAGTTAAATGCGTTATGTTAATTAATTAAAGGGGACAAAGAGAGTGTGACCCAAATTTGGTGTCTACATTTGCCCCCTTTTTGTCATGTAGCTTGTATTGGTAAGATGACCTTTAAAAAAAGGAAATAGGAAGTTGAGAGGTTAGGTTGCCCCAAGTATGGATGGAGATGATCCCCCTCAAACAAGAACTAAGGAGGTGTGAAATGAAGTCGGTGAGTGGTTTGATAAATGGGTAAATGATGAAAGAAAGAGTAGGTGGGTTGTAGGTAAGGGTAATGTTGGGTCGGGTAATAGGTAATGGAAGTCTAATGCACACACACATATAGATTACGATAAGGTACTAGGTTGAAGAGCTTGCAAACTCTACGTTGTCAAAGGTCGATAGGTTTATCCAAACAAGGTTGAAGTGGTTCAGGTATCAAGGTATAGGATATGGTCCTGAAACACCACTAGGCAGGTGTAGGAATGGGAAATAGGTTTTTTCCAAGGCACCAAAGGTATGGTCGGGATAAACAACATGACATTTAGGCAAGGTAAGGTCATTAGGTTGAACAACATGAGTATCACATCGCAAGGTATAGTGAGTACACAAATTTGAGTGTCACAAAAGGTGAGTGTCGGTTGGGTGATTTAGGCAAGGCCGTAGGTAAGGCCACGTGAGGGGAACAAACATGCCCCAATTGATGGTGAGGTTGGGTGATAGGTAATAAGGTCATGAGGGTGAGGTGTAAGGTCAAGGTCAACTTTGGGTTAGGTAGAAAAGGTTTCAAGCAAGTAGATGTGGTGCAATATGGTGCAATGGGGTCAAAAAAGGCTAACCAACATCGGTTATGGCCAACCGATGTCGGTCAAGGGAAATCGAGCATGATGCACTAGGGCACAAGACCGATGTCGGTAATGGATAACCAACGTCAATCAGGTCGGGGTTGGTTAAAAAAGAAAAAATCCATGTTTTACGGATTCATTATAATCTTTTGTTTATAGAAAATGACAGTGGAGACAAATTTCATCTCTTTCTGAGGGAGAAAAGGACAAGGTTATTTTCAGGCTGAGTTGGAGGTAGCTAAGTGGCTGGAGGAGAGGTAGATGGGTCCATGAGATCACTACGAGCGATTTGATTGGGTGGAGGACTATGAGAGGGTGATTTAGGCATGGTTGAGGTAAGAGAGGGTGTTGGAGGACCACCCGTGTAGAGACCAGAGGTTCCACCAGGAGGAGGTGGCGCTAGGTTGAGGTAGGAATCAGTCTCCATTCATTATTTTGATTGAAATTTGATAAAAATAAAAAATGGGGTGGGAAATTTATAAATTTGAAATTTGGGTAAAAATGAATGAAATTGGGTATGGGGAGGGTGAAATGTAGGTTAAATAGGTGGGTAAATGAATTAGGGTGGGTTCTAGGTGGGATTGGGGTAGAATTTAGGGTGTTTTTTTAATTTTTTGAAATGTGGGGCATGGGGTTCAGCCTAGGGGACCGAACTCAGAGAGCCCGATTAGATTTGGCATCGACCGATGTCGGTTGATAGACCAACATCGGTGGCTAGAAAAAAGGAGCAGTATCGGTTAGTGGTGACCGATGTCGGTTGAATGTAACCGACGTTGGTCATTGTTAAAAGTGACCTACTTCACAAAAAGGGGTAAAGTAGGGAAAATGGGTGTAGAAAACTAGGAGGTAGTTAAATGCAGACATATAAGATGTAGGTATAAGTGGATTTAGGTGAGATATACCTAGGAAAAGGTGGGTATGGGTATGGGTGAAGATAAAATGGATGATAGATGAGGTAAAATAGTTAGGGACTAGATATTTGGGTAGATCAATGTAGGTATGGGGTGTCGGTGGGGGTGGGGTAATTAGGTTTGAAGAAATAAGAAAATTAGTTTAGTACTTGACATTATTAAGTTGTATGGATGTAGGCATGGTATCAATTGATGATGTGGGACAAGGTCATAGTTATTAGGGAAGATGTGTCCCTAAGAGTTGCGAGGATGGAATGGACACACATGCGAGATGTCATGATTGGTGGGTATTAGGTGCTACAAGTGGATCCGACGGGATCACAGTCTCATGGTCTCTCATCGATAGATGGGATGCAATGACCAACACCTTCCATCTACCCAATCGATAAGATGACGATCACGCTGGAGGATGTTTATAGGATTATGTGGCTACCTATTATTGGGAGCCAAGTGTATTCAGTATCAACAAATGGAGCCTTTGAGGTGATGATTGTAGTATTTGGGGAGATGGCGAGTGACCGAATGAGCACAATGCCAGTCTTGTTTATGGGGCTTTGTATGTTGCACACACCCATAGAGATGGTTAGCAATAATGATGATGGTAGCGGTGGGGTGCTATGCACTTCCAGATTTAGAGGGTGGCCGATTTCCTAAAGGATTGATGGGAGTGTTGCGAGATATGATCAAGATCGGGTCTTCTTTGTATGGGCACCTGCATATTTAGTGCAACTATACATAGGAGTTTTGGGCTTACCAGAGGATGCGACACTACAACATCTATTATACGTTCCTACTACACTACTATTGGGCATATGAGCATATTGTGGTAGTGTGGACCATGAGGACTACTAGTACTAGATTGACACCGTGGGGGGGACATAAGGGCAGGTTATAAGAGGTGGGTGGCCGTAGGTGGTCATCCTCGAGTAGAGGAGGCAACTCATGATGTAGTATATTAAAGGTGAGAGCTGGAGGGCTTGTATGAGATGGAGATAGTCTGGAGGCCCTATGTCAATTTTCAATCTTTTAGAGGGATATCTCTTGAGCTATAAGAGTTACAATTATTGTGGTGGATACTGAGGGAGAGACGTGCCGATGAGCACGAGATGATCCCGGTCGACGGACTAGTCTGATGCTAGTTTGGATTATAGCAGGATGTGCCACCACCCTTCCCACAGTACCACAGGGATGATGTGGAGAGACCTTTGTCTCCACCCCAACCCAAGCCCACATACCCCATAGAGACAGGAGGAGGTACCAGTGGATATGAGATTGGATGATGTAGGGACCACTGTGGCATACAGACAGTGGTGGGTAATGGAGTTACAGGAAGCACCACCATGGCCAAAGTTAGTCAGACTTAGCCACAGTGATGGTTCAGAGGGATGCCCTATAGGGACAAGTGACCACATTGGGAGTTTAGTTCATAGTGGCACAAGCACATGTAGTTACTTTGACAGGACATGTGACTACATTACGAGTTCAATTTGAGTGTTGCCCAAGTAGAGACATAGATACATGCACAGGCTCCTGTAGGGGATGGTGCATAGGTAACTGTGCTATACAGTGCATGTCACTATTTTACAAGGACAGTTGATAGATGTGTATGCATAGGTTGCAGCCTTACAGGCCCAAGTAGTTACACAGGTACTAGCACAGGCACCAGGACAAGGTCCTATAGTATATGCACCTACACTAGGACAAGGTCCTCCATTGGTAGGGAAAAGTTCACAAGGTGGTAGTTAGCCGATGGCACCGCCCCTATACCATATCTATGGTGAGGTTAGGGATGCCCTGAATGAGGCCCACTATTACCAGGACCATCTAGCCACTACAAGTATTGATGTTCCCTCTTATGCCAAGCACATGGCCTAACAAGCAAGCTATGAGCGGACCAGATCTAGGACTCATAGCTCGGGTAGCATAAAGGGGTCATCAGCCCCCAGAGATAGGTTCGGGGGTGAGGTTACCAAGCTCTGGAGATTAGGCCCAGATAGAGGGCAAGGAGGAGGAGATGGAGGTCAGGAAGGGACCAACAGAGGGTGGAGAGATATTGGCAGGGAAATTGATAGGGAGAGAGGAGGAGACATGTGAGATTTGAGAGGAGGGCCTCTAGGTGGGGCTGATTGGTCATGATATGTGATATTGTATTATCATTTTGATTTTGATATATATACGACCCATCTTGTGTGCCAAATATTTTGTAAGATTTTATATGAGAGTTTTTGAGACACTTGTATCCTATGTACATATGTATTGATACACAGACATTCCCCTTATATAGTTGATGATTATTATTGGATGGATGATGTACTCTTTTTAATTTCCATTGTTATTGTGTATCATGGGAACTAGGTGAGTTAGGCATGATTGATGATTGAGGTTGAGGCATGATGGAGTTAGAGTATAGGCATGGTTTGAGTCAAGTATAGGTATGGTTTGGAGTCAGGTATAGGCATGGTGGAGTCTAGGTAATTTCAATAATGTGTTGTATGTATTTTTGTTTAAATTTCCAAGTAATTAATATCATGGAAATATGAAATGATGTAAGTAGAATATCATTGTGGTGATAAAATGGTAGGTATGTATGTTTTTATGATATATTAATTTCCATTTTTGTGTAAATGGAAACTAACTAGGGTAGAATGTGAATGTAAAGGGAAAAAAGTAGTTTGGGGTAAAAAGGTGTAGAAAGAGAAAAATAGGTGGAGAAAGCTGGAAAAGGTTAAAAGGCCTGGAGAAGGTTAAAAGGTGGGAAGATAACCTAGGGCCCCATGCCCTGAGTCATTTGCCTACATATATTAACGAAAAGAGACTAAGGTCGATTTAGTTCTCCCATAAGCTAGGGAAGAATATGATAAGGTAGATGAATGGGTCAGTAGGTTTTAGGCATGATTGAGTCTAGGTCATTTAGGCATGGTTGAGTTTAGGTTGAATAGGCATGGTTGTTGTCTAGGTTGAATAGGCGTGGGTGATTTTGGTGGGAGAGGAATTCCCAGAATGTAGGTGTCGAAGGTTTGGTCTGTGTAGCAGAATCAATAAGTAAGAAAAGAGGTGAATGGTAAGAGGAGACAAAAATCCACCTAATTGGTAAGAACCATTATGAGTCTATCATACCAAAGATTGGTTTATGAACGTAAGACCCTAAAGGCATTGCATGATTGACTATTATAAGGGTGAAGAAAGTCACATGATCATGAAATGTTGCATTTGTGGCACATCCCTTGAGTAGGTAGAAGATTAGAAAGGAAAGACGGTGAGGTGAAATGGGTTGTTTTAGTGTAACCTTGTGTGATACAACATGCCTCTTCTGCAAGATACCCAAGACCAAAATAGGAAAGTCCATGACAAAAAAGTTATCTTTTTTTTTTTTTTTTTTTTATAGACTGATCAATGTGGGAAGTCTATGTGGGATGAATAGAATATCTCCTTGAGGTCTTCATGAAGCTAATCGATGCGGGAAGCTTTAGAATATTTTTAATTTAATTTTATAGAAATAGTCTTCTTTTTTTTTTTTTTATAGACTATGTACAATAGGGCTAGCTTTTTATAGTTGTCCTTCAAGGGAGAAATCTATTTATAGCAAAGATGGAAATATAGATGTCCTTTTGGAGGGAGTCATCTATTTACAAGAAGTTTGACTCAAGGAGTTGAATTTGAAAATCTCGTATATTACTTTTGATTTTTTGGACTTTTAGGTCATGGACAAGACTATAAAGGAGTATAGGCTTCTTTTATGAAGACAAAACCATAACACATAGAGGTTAGCTATGAAAGAGAAGTTTTAAGTGATGAACGACCATGGGATTCCATCCTGAAAAGGATGAAAAGTATCCATGAGAATCATGCCATGAGTAGAGCCGTGGTACTCATATTTAAGATAAGGCTGAAAGGTGATGGATAATCACATGATTCTTGTTTAGTCATTGATCCTTAAAATAGGTAAGTGGAAGGTGAATGTTTCTCAAGGGATGAGCGTTTAATAGATAGAAGGTGATATAGGACTTGATTCAACAATAGATGATCGAAGATGCAAGGCATTGAGGGGTTCACATTATCGGTTTACCTTCGAGTGAAGATAAATGATAAACACCCAATCCATAGCAATGAGTAACGATGTATGGTCCAAGCCAATAGGAAGCAAACTTTCCCCATTTAATTTTCTCTGCTTTAGTTACATGTTGATTTTCCTTGAGACGAGGCTCACCGACCTTGAAGGTTCATTCTTGGAAATGTTTATCATAGGCACATTTGATATGTTTTTGGTAGATTTGAAGGTGATCGAGAGCATTTAGACGAAATTCGTCTAATAACTCAAGTTGTTCCAAATGGTCTTGGTAAAAATCATCACCGTTAATTATATCTTTGAGTGAGATACGAAGAGATGGAATTTGGACTTCGAGAGGCAAAACAACCTCTATACCGCATGTGTGCAAAGAAAAGTTTGCAAAAGCTTATAAAATGGGGTAAGAACACAAAAGAGGTCCCAAAAGATTTAAACAAACAACTCAATGACCATCAAATTAGAGATAAGCAAGAGCTACCTATTTGCATGCATATATAAATCTTGAAACAAACAATCAACCTCTAAACATGATTATATTAGTTCTCTACTCCATGAAAGCTATCAATAAATGAACCTATTAAAGCTCTAGCAATCATTTTTGTGATTGTTGATGTTTCAAAAGCTTAAGAATGGAATCTCACCATCAATGGTTTCTCCCATTTACCTAAATATTTGAAATGGACTAGCAAATAACAAGCAAATAACTCAAATAAACTATGAAATAACTCTAAGAAACCTAAAATGGCTTAAATCAGAAATAAGAGAGAGAGAGTGTGTTCTTGGGAAAAGGTGGGAGGGGTATCCCTCTATTTATAGTTTTGGATTTGAGAAAAGGGTGTTTTGAATGCATGTGGGACTAAAAGGAATAAAAAAGTTGAGTTTTTAGAAAAACATATTTGGAGGTGTGAACATGATTTTAGGAAGCTAAGTGGCTATTTGGAAAGGTAAGATATTTGTTTAGAAAGTCAAATCCTTCCTAGAAAGTCAATAAGAGGGTTAATTAACCTAAACAAGGTTAATTAAAGGGAAACAAGCTTATAGAAGCTAGTTAGAGAGGGATTAACTAGGGTTTAGGGGTGTAGGAGAGGTTAGAAAGGGTAATTTACTAGCGTAGTGTAGTAAATTAACACGAGACTAGGATAGTTAGTATGATCTTAGTAATAAGATCATGTAGACCAAATTATAGGTGTCTACATTTTCCCCTCTTTGAGGTGACGTATGCGACGTCACTTCAAAGAAAGTAGAAAAATATAAACAACTAATTTTTTGAAGGGGTAGAAGAAAAATTAGTAGGATGAAGGATGCCCCCTCGAGTGTCGATGGGTGATGGAGGAACTCGATCGAAGATCAAAAAAGAGAACAAAAGAAAGAATAGTGTGAAGAGAAGGAAGGTGAGAACACAGAGAAACAACCAGAAAAGGGATTTTGAGCTATCTGCAAACCAGTGCTATAGAAAAAATTATATTCATCATATTGCTAGTAATCTTCATAATCGGTCCTTATTAAAATATAAGCATACGAAAAATGTAAAATGACATGAAAATACAAGATATAAACAATTGTCCATTGCTAAAAATGGCCAATTCCATACAACATACATGAATGTAATGCAATACGAGAAGCAAACAAACTCATCTAACAGGGAAATAAGTACAATCACACATACTCAAACCAACAACGTTTAAGATAGTTGCACAAATATTTTGTTATCAAGCTGCAATCCCAAATGTTTTGATAAACGAAAAGGGTTTAAAATGATGCCCCAAGAAATTTTTATATGCAAGGAAAAGATGGAGGACACTTAGGTCCAATGAAAAAGTAGTGTGCACAGTGAAACAATACCAAGAAAACTCATGCCCCAGAGTATCGATGAAGTAAGCAACATAGCTTTTGTAAATGATTTGGAGATTTAGAGGATCCATGATTCATTATCTCAATACGCATGGAAATGCCAACAAGATATGAGATGAACGTCGTGTGAGAGACATAAATTTCAGCTGCAAATGAGCTTGTTACCAATTTTAGTCCATTTTGAAGTTTTTACGATTTTTTTTTTTGGCATTTTTGAATGATTTAATAATTTTTAATTTTTTTATCGGTCAGAAGAATTTAAGAAATGGAATATCTCCTAGAAGCATGTGAAAATGCTCCAGAGTGAGGAGAATGGGTGTTGGGTAGCAGTAGCATGCCCTGACGAGAAGAAAAATGGGCAAAAAATAATTATGTAAAAATAATCATGGCGATAGATAAAAATAGAAGAAAGAAAAAAAGAACGACAAATAGTACTTGGAAATATTTAAAAATGCCCCAAGGTGAAGAGATAAGTGCTAGGTGGAAAATAGTGCCCCAGCGTAGTGGAAAAAATAATTATTTAATAAAAATAATCATTTTAGTGAAGAGGAGAAGTATTAGAGTGATGACAGTGGAGAAAACATGCCTGGTTTCGCGGTAGCCTAATATACCCACCCAGGGGTAAATCAATCACAACTAGTTCATTTGTAGCAGAGCTCTTGCAAATTTTTACCGAGCGAGTGCGAGAGCAGTTGAGTGAGATGGCGAGGCTTCCGAGGAGGAGGAGATGAACATACCACATTTTAGAGTATCTTCGGGCAACAATGCAGATGAACCCTTTGTGAGTGCCCTATCCTTGCTTTGTCCTTTTGCATTTAATTATGTTTTTAGCGCCTCTTAGGTTAGTTTTAGGGAAAAAAGATGTATGCATGTGTGTGCATGCGTCAAAATTATGGGTATGCGTAGGCGTACTTGTTGAAATGCGGGTGGAGGTGAGGGGATGTAGGTGATGATGAAGATGATGATCCTTTCGACGGACATCGTCATCATGGGGGTGGGGAACAAGGTCCTCCACTACAACAGCCACACGGATAGGGGACTAGGCCTGGCAAGAGACAAGTACCCTAGGCTCCTAATATACAGTTACCTCCAGTAGGCATTCCAGTGGGAATATATATTCCATTATAGCAAGGTTTGCCACCTCGTGCTCCGAGGTGGTGCTAGAGATGATGAAGCAGTTAGTTCCACTTCAACAACTACAGTGGCGATAGCCGTTTAATTACGAGGTAGTGTCGAGAAAGATCAGATGATAGAGCATAGTTACGAGGTCGTGACAACACAAAGACTAGGTGAGATCCCATGCCACTCGGGGTTGAGGTGGGGCAACATGGAAACAACAAAAATGATAGCTAATAGTGCAAGGTGCTTAGATATTGAGCCTCTTACATCAGTGCAAACACATGCACAGGGTGTCACTGCACAGTGGGACCGAGGCCCGAGCACAGTGCAGTGTGGTATTACTATTCAGAGAGATCGGGCACGGGCCTAGGTCTAGACCATTATAGCAAGATAGAGATCGGTAGGCCGCCGCTTTGAGACATGCCCATGCTGATATTGGTAGAATGACCGGGAGCGAGATTTATGCATACGAGGCAGCCACAACTTTCGGGGACACAGAGATGATACAAGATATCATGAGAGCCAATGGTGAGGCCTCGTATTACAAGGCCACCTACCATCGTGTAGTTCCAGTAGGGCAGCATGTTACACCATTTGATCAGCTAGATGTGAGCAGGACAAGCTCTAGATCACGGAGGTTAGGATGGTCGGTTAGATCGTACACAATAGCTAGTTGGATAGCAAGGTGGCACACTTGGAGCTCACCGATCACATTAGTTGTTGTTTTGTCCTCTAGGCCATAGACCAGGCATCCTTGGAGAGGCGAGAGTCATGGTTGACTCTCTCTTTTTGTATTGACATATGTATGTATACATGCCTCTTATGAAGGCTGATTTTGATCGATGTATGTATTGATGTATCATTTTTTACTATGCCTCATGATGAAGGCTCATTTTGATTCATGCTCTTTTGATGGCAGATGTTGTATCAATGATGTATCTTATTTTGAGACAGATATTTACATATGTATATATGGACATTTGATGGTTTATATTGTCATGTTTTTATATGCTCTATGATGATGATTCATGTTTATAGATGTATGATGAGTATATCCATATGTGGTACAATTTCATTTCTCATGTATGTATCCTTGATAGATTGTGATGATCTTATATCATATGTTGTAGATTGATGATGTATCCTTAGATAATATCATATGTTTTGTACATGAGATACTTTGGTAGATGTGAGTACACATGATGATATAGATGATATTGGTGTGGGGGGGATAGATTTGTGATTATGCGCAACCCCTCTTGCCCCCATTGATGATACGATATGTGATGATTAGCTTAGTATACATGCATGATGTAACACTTAGCATTTTTTTATATATGATGTATTTTGATGGTGTTAGATGTGATGAGAAATGATAGATGATAGATGTGATATATGTAATGATGAAAACAATTTGTACAATCAATTTACAAGCACAACTTAATACAAACTAACATACTATAAACAATCACAATCATGTAAATTGAATCCAATGTAATGAATTAAGTAAACACTCAACTAAAGTAAGCATTTGAACTCAATCTTGTAAACATATCACACAATGCAATGGAAACAAAACGAATGAAAATAATACAAGTATAAACAAATATACATGATAGAACGAACTAAATGCAATAGCTAAGCAAGACTTAACCTAAGAAAATGAATCCAATGTAACGTATACAACATGGAAATGTAATGTAACCACCATTCTACAAACCGACAACTAAAGCAAGCAAACTAAGACTCTATTTTTGCGGGATAATTTTGATATTCTCTCTATTGTTTTTGGTGTCATCGTAAAAGACAACTTTTCAAGGCTACTATGCTCACATTGTTTTTGGGGTTTCTAAAGACAATGTTATTAAAATGATGTAGCGTCATCCCTAGAAGGGGGTATTTCAAATGTTTTAGTTTTTGTATATCTTTTCTGAATGTTTTTATGTTTTCAATGTTTGTTTTGAAAGCGATGTATAATGTCAAAGAAGCATGGATGCCCCTAGCATTAGATGGGAATATACAAAAGGTAGAATGCCACACGTGTATGTTCAAGAAGGTGAAATGTGAAGGTGCCCCCAATGTTAGATGGGAATATACAAAGGCAACTCCTTCACATAGATATAAGAACAAACAAGCCAGATCACGGCTTGGTGAAGTAGATTCAGGGAAAGGTTCCTAGACTTGACAAGGGGAACCAACCCTATACAGAAGTAATAGCTATTTGTCCAAATGTAAGAGTAACTTGTGAACAACGAACCCTCCTTGAGTGCTGGAAACCGGTTTTCACCCAAGGACCAATCCAATGCGCCACAATTGCATGGTTTTCACACTTGGATACATTTTTTCCTTTCTATTTTCTTAATTTTTAGGTATTTTATGATATTTGCACCATGCTTAAGCATAGAACCACTTGAGATGCATGGCATTCATAGGTTCTGGAAGCTCTTCACCATCTGAATATGCAAGTTTATAAGCTCCGATCCATATTTAGCAACCACCACATAAGGCCCTAACCAGTTAGCCTCAAATTTTCCTTTCTTTTCTCTGTCCTTAACAGTGTTTTTCTGATTTTCTTTTAGAACAAGATCACCTATATCAAATTCATGATGAATGATCTATTTTTATATCCTCTTGACACTCTATTCTAGTAAACCTTTAGGTGATTAAGCACTCTCATACGCTTCTCATCCAACAACTCTAGCTCTATTAGTGAGCAACTCTATAGTCTTCATCCTTATCAAGATAGTCTCGAGTGATATTCTCAGGGAGGAAGCTCTACTTCCAAGGGTATGATGGCCTCAATGCCATAGACTAGTGAATATGGGGTCATACCAGTAGGAGTGCGGATGGAAGTTTGATAGGCCCAGAGGGTAGGATGTATTTGTAAGTGCTAATTATGGCTAGTCTTACTTACCATTTTCTCCATGATCCGTACAAGAGTTTTATTGGTGGCCTCGGCTTGTCCATTACCTTGAGGGTAATAGGGGTGGACCACTTGAGTTGAATCTGAAAGCGTTGACATAACACTTTGACCATTTTATTTTTGAAGGATTTACCATTATCAGTGACAAATGAGAAGGGATGTTGTAGTAGCAAATGAGGTGATTCATAATGAATTTGGAAATTTGTGCACCAGTGATATAAGTAAGAGGCACAACCTCTACCCATTTAGTGAAATACTCGGTGGTGGTAATAATGTGGGTATGACCATCTGATGAGGTAGGATGGAGCTTCCTATGAGATCTAGTCCCCACCTAGAAAACGACCAAGGTGTTGCGATAGGCTGCAAAGCTTGTGCTGGCGCATGTATTAAGTTTTCGTATTTTTGACATATCTCACATTTCTTTACAAAATTACAATAATCTGCTTCCATGGTGGGCCAATAATAGCCCACTCTTAAGAGTTTCTTAGCCAAGACCATGCCACTAGTGTGTGCTCCACAAATACCTCCGTGCACTTCTTTAATAAGCGTGGACTGATTCAACAACATCCAAACAATGAAGTAGATTCCCGTCGTAGCCACGATGATAAAGGGTGCCTCCTAGGAGGGTGTAACGAGCTATACGATGGATAAGAGCTTTCTTCTCAGAATGGGTAATGTTTGGGGAAACATGTCCATCTTGTAGGTATCTAAATATAGGGTCATACCAAGGGGAGAGGGACCAACAACTTCACATGCCAAACATGACTCTAGCATGTCATATGTGGGAACTCGTAAATTTTCTACAAAGAATGAAATTTTACTTGCTTGAGGTGGAATGTATAACAATGATCCGATGGTAGCCATGACATCCATTGATCTATTGTGTGACCTTGGTTTTGTTCAAAGATAACCTATACAAAATATTCTTTCAAGGTTTCAACCAATTTCTTGTATGGAATAAGCTTTTCATCTTTAACCTTATACTCATCATTAACTTGTTTAATAATAAGTTGGGAGTCACCAATGACTCGTAACTATCTGATATTCCAAGTGATAGCCAACTTAAGGCTAACAATGAGTGCTTCATATTCTACAATGTTATTAGTGCAAGGGAATCCCAAACAAAATGCCCTTGGAATGACCTCCCCTGTGGGAGTGATGAGCACGACTCCTACTCCTGATCCGTGGAAGGTGAATGATCCATCAAAATGAACTTGTCATTCAACAAACTCTTCAACATACATCATGGATGCATCTGGAAGATCCAGACACAAAGGTTCCATTCTGGTAGAGGAGCTTCTGCCAACTGATCGCCAATACATGTCCTTTCAACGACTTCTGGTTAACAAACTCAATATCAAATTCACTCAGGAGAATGATCCAATTAGCCATCCATCCTGTAAGGGTGGGTTTGGATAAAAGGTACTTGAGAGGGTCAACTTTAGATATTAGCTTGGTTTTATTGTTAAGGAGATAATGACGTAATTTCTAAAAGGAAAAGACAACTATCGGAAAGCCTTTTCAATCTGTGGGTAATTCAATTCATAGGCAATCAAGGTGTGACTAAGGTAATAAACTACTCTTTCTCTATGGTCTAGGTTATATTGGGAAAGCAAGTGCACCAATAGCAAATTGGGTAGCTGAAATGTACAAATAGGAGAGGTTCACCTAGGGTAGGCGACATGAGTACAGGCGGGTTGACAAGGTATTGTTTAAGCAATTCAAATGCCTTTTGACAATCTGGTCCCCAGTTGAATGTAACATCCTTCTTGAGGAGATGTGTAAATGGATGACACTTATCCACAAGTTGTGAAATGAAATGATGGATTGCCTAAATATTTCCTTGTAAACTTCTTAGTTGTTTGAGATTTGTAGGTGGAGGCATTTTTGTGATAGTTGTAACTTTTATAGATCCACCTCTATTCCTCTCTGTGAAATGATGAAACCTAGGAGCTTCCCTGAAAAATGCCAAAGACACACTTCTTAGGGTTCAAACGCACTTTGTAATCTCGAAGATGCTGAAAAATACGTCTCAACACTTCAGGGTGCTCTCCTCTAGTTTTGGATTTTGCTAAGATATCATCAACATAATCCTCCATGATGTCATTCATCATGTCATGGAAGATGACCATCATTATGCGTTGATAGGTGGCCCCAACATTCTTGAGTCGAAAGGCATGACCTTGTAACAAAATGTCCCCCAAGGGGTGATGAAAGTTGTCTTATGTTGATCTTCCTCTGCAATTTGGATCTGGTTATAACCTGAAAAACCATCCATTAAGGATAACATTTCATAACCAACGGTAGAATCAACAATCATATCAATATTAGGCAAGGGGAAGTCATCTTTGGGACATGATTTATTGATGTGTCATGGAAGTTGTGAGATCCTTATACCAACCAACTTCTTTTGAATTGGGACTATGTTGGATATCCAATCTAAATAGTCAATGGGTTTAATGAAATCAACAAGCTAATAAATTTTCAAGTTCCTCTTTGACAAGTAGTGCAACCTTGGGGTGCATCTTTCTCAATTTCTACTTGATGGGTTTGGCATCTGGGTGCACAACAAGGTTGTGCATGACTAAGTCTAGGTCCAAACTAGGCATATCTGCGTATGACCACACAAATATATCTGCATATTCTCGCAATAGTTCCACAAAAACCTTATGTTCTTGTGTTGAGAGTGAAGCTCCCAACTTTATCATTCTAGGCTCTCTTCTTGAGCCAATATTGACACTGATCATTTCTTCTACAAGCATTTTAGAAGCATCCTCCATCCGTGTAGGATCAGGGGAAGAGTGAGATCAACCTCAATAGGAGGTGTGAGATCCTCTTTATAAGAATATTCTACTTCTTCTATGATTTCTTCATTTTTCTTATCTACTAGGGTCTCAAAAAGTTTGTCACTATGAGACTTACGCTTGTTCTTCCCACAAGGCTTCTCTGATGTATTCTTTATTCTTGCTTACAACCTTCTTACTCAAGCATCCACACATATCTACTTCTTCTCCAAAGTATGCACAAGACATCTAGTTTGATCGCAAATCCTTTCTTGTGATCCCCAATTGGAATAGAATCCCTGAGTCCCATGAATTATGTGAATGCCTCATCATTTTCAAAGAAATTGAGTGGCACATGAAATTTTTGATCCCAATCTACAAGTTCTAGATATATAAGGGTTACTTGATAATTGGTTTGGGAATTTGATCCAGATAAGGTAAAAACAACTAAATCAGGGAATAGGTTTGTGGAGGAAAGATCCTCGTAGAGGCTACATTGGGAATCCATGTCGCTATCTGAATGAGATGAGCCATCCTCATTCAGAAGAGGTGGCATCGATCTCAAAGGGTGGATCATCATGAGGTCTAATTCCAAGGCCATGTTTGTTAGATTTGAAATGAGGGATAGGAATGGGTTCTAACCATCCTTGTGCATTGATACCACATCCAAACCCATTGTAACCCATGACATACATCATGCGGTGGCCTTTGATATATTACACGGGGCTTGATGGCATGATGCCATGGTACCCTCAGGTACTCTCTCAGTGGGGATCTTCTAACATCTTTTCCTCAAACAAGAGACCACTAGGGATGAATCTCTCAAAGGGTTTAGGGCATCTATCTCTAGTGATTTTGAATTGAAAGTAAGGTTTTCCCATGTCCTGGGTGATACTAAAAGATCTGATATTAGTAAGGCATGTTGAAGAGTAAACTATGCTCACCGGGGCATACTTTTTTGATGTTTCCTCCCATGATGAGAAAGGGTTGACCAACGAAGGAAAGTTATGATTACAAGGAGTGAGTGTATCTGGATCCACACATTCCCTTATGGCCTCTGTTTGTAAGGGAACAACAATATCTCGTAGAAGGACATTCATAGCCACATGAGAAAAACTATGCAATGCCCTATAATGTGTGAATGGTTCTGGATCACCCTGAATGGTGATTATCTATCCTCCATAGCACATCTTGATACACTAATGGAAGGTGGAGGGAATAACTGCATGGTGTGAATCCATGGGTGTCCCAAGAGCATGTTATAGGGAAGATCTAGGTCAAGGACATGGAAATTCGTATCGTGACATGTCGGCCCCACTTCCATAGGAACTACTATAGTACCTGTTGACTCACATTCCTCATTATCATAAGTTGTGATTGTAATAGTTTTAGCCCCTAGATCTATTTTTGAATGGCCCAACTACTTAACCAACTTCAAAGTGCAAATATTTAAACCGGATCCACCATCCACAAGTACTCTCTTGATCTTACGATGAGTAACAACTACTTCTAGGTATAAGGGTAGGTTGTGCTCTAGGTCATTACGTGGGATTGTAGTGTGATCAAAAGTGATATGATCATTGGAATCAAGGTGTGTAATCATCACTTGAAGGTGCGTGGGATCTACATCTGTGGAGACTCCCGAACTCTGCAGTGTTTTATATAATATGTTTTTATGAGTAGTAGATATTTTGAGGAGATCTAAAATCGATATCCTAGCAGGTGTCTTCTCCAACTATTCTATTAAATTGTAATGACCTTCTTGAGGAATAGGTAGGGGATCTGGTATGATCAAATGAGCACATGTCATGTACCTACCGCACAACTCTTTTCTAAAATCCTAATAGTATTAACTTGTTCATCAGATGAATGGACACAACCTATAAGGGAATCAAAGGGACTATCATTAGTTGGATAAACATATATGCAACAATCCTATAGTCATTGGAAGTTTGTTCATGATCTGGATTCTTGTGTTTCTTATCTGCATGGTTAGGAAAGGGCTCTTTGAATATACCCATTTTCTTGTTGGGACCTTGTCCTGAGTCAGGGGGTGAATCTATGGTGATCTTGCCCTCTTGATGAGGTCTTGTATATAATGTCATAGTCTCAAGCACCTATAGTTTTGTGTCCTTTGACATGATGGAAATCACAATACTCATGTTCTTTGAACCAACCTAGTTTTGGAGCATCTTTTGGATATGGTATTGTTGTGGTTGGGTACTGCACCATGTTTACCACATCTAACTATTTAAGTATGGCAGATAGTGATTTAGTTAGTGGTGTAAATGTACATTTTGTAGGTGCCTTTGGGTGAGGTCCTTGCAAAAGCTTTAGAAGTGGAAGGACCATTTGTATGGTTTGGACTCTTTTGGAGTCTGTAATGCCATCGCCAATGACATGTTTGTTTTTGTTGAAGAATTTTGGTTTATCTGAGGGTTTTGTTTCATGTTTGTCCTTTATGACCGGTTTAAGTGTACCCTTTCACAATGAGAGCCTTTTCGATTTGACTACCTTTCTCTATAACTTCTTGAAGTTAGAGCCATAATGCATTTGTAAATGAAAGGCTATTTCGGGTTTAAGTTAGGGATGAATATGCTTACTAGCTATTTTTTTGGTAAGGCACAAGGGAAATGACTTGCCAATCCACGCCATCATTGTAAGAAGCCCACAAAGGTCTCATTAGGTTTTATTTTTTGCATTGCAAAGGTCGTTCATGGTGATATCATTCTCCATATTGAAGGAGTAATGTCACAAAATTTTTGGCTAGTGTGGGCCATGTCGTAATGGATCCCTTGGGTATACTAAAAACCATTCTAAACCAGTGCTCCTAGGCTATGAGGAAATAATCATATTAGAAATTATTGCTATATGTGACCTCTTGACAAGCCATGTAGAAGTATTTGATGTGATCATGAGGATCACCTTTGCTTTTATACTTTTCAAACTTAGGGATGGTGAAATGTTTTGGAAATGGTTGTCGCAACATATCCTTATCAAAGGGGTAAGGACATAGCTCTTCGTATAGGTATTTCCTACTGTGTCCTATGTTGCTTTCTTGTAGTGTAGTAAGTGTATTTTTCATCGATTGTAACTCTTGTTGAATGAGTTGTTCCTTTGTAGGTGATATTGGTCTATTTACCTTAGCAACTTTGAAAGTTACATCATCATATGGATCAAAGTGAAACTCACAGATTTCATCTTGAGTTTATCTTTATGCACATTCTTACTTCGAAGAGCCTAAGTTTGCTAACTTTTGACTAAGTTTCAATATCTGTCTTTGGAGGATCTCTTCTTCAACTAAGGGATCATCTTCTTCATCAAACCTAGGAGGTGGTGAGCCTTGTGCTCATGTTCAACTTTTACTTTGTGTGAAGCCTTATAATAAGGTCTTCGTGAATCACCTGTTGGTTTTGATGGGTTTTCTTCAACATTTTTGTTATGTTTCTCGGAAGTGGAAGCATACCCTACGTCAAAGGGGTTATCCATGTCTAAGAGGGATGGTCGCTCTTCCATTTTATGGTTAATGGTCTTAGTCTCCACTTCACGTTCTTGTGGAAGCTTGGCTCCTAACTCAAGAACTCTTGCAAGTACTTGATCTTTGTTATAATAAAGGAGCTCATCGAATCAAACTAGGTCTAACTTATGTTGTTCCTCGGAAGAATCAGATTCTTCTCTGCTATGATCGACCAAAGGTTTCTGTGTCTTTGACTTGCGAAAAGAGAGGTGCTAAGTTATTATTACTGCTGAATGGGAATGATGCAAAAGGATTTTCTTCCAAGTCACGCTCATCTGGTTTAGATGCCATTTTGTGATTCTTGGCATTACTAGTCAAAGTTTGTACTAGGTTTTGTCTAAATGTATTCAAAGTTGTATGAAACCTAGGTGTATGTTATGTAAGTCATCTGAAGTCTAAATATCCTAGTGTGTCCTAAATGTAATGTTATGTAACCATTATTGTTCTAGGAACAATCACACAAACACCCTAACAAACCAAACAATCACTCAAACTACTTTTTAGAAAGACTATACCCTAAGCTATGATCTCAATGATGGGTGCAAGATAGATAGTGACAATACCCTATCAACATATAGGTGAGTTAGAATTCCAACAAGACCTAAGTACCAAAGTGATATTGACACAATCTCTCCACAAGATATACTATGACAAGTTCAAATGCCGACAAAACCTAAGTTTTTGATAATGGAAGTTGTGAATGTGGATATCATAACAACACTATTTTGATACGTTAACCAAGCAAGCAAGGTGTTAGTATCAAGATGATGTCATCATGATATAAAAAAAGTAGTATCAACACTCTCAAAAGACTTAGATGATGTTGGAATCAAACTAAGTACAAGTATAGCCAGAAGTTATTATCCATGTGAGAAAGCGTAACGATACAATAAAGAAACTTATACCAAGTTCTCAAAAATGAAAACAAGATGTAAGTACCATAATTGTATAGCTAAAATGCGAGAAAAAATAACAACTCAAGGGGAAATATGATGAAACGAAATCCTAGCTATGAGGACGATCTTGAAATCAAGATCAAAGGACTATCAAAGACGTGAAAACGTACTCACACACTTTAGACATTTAACAACCCAACCATAAACATGGATGGGTAAATGGCAAAAAAGTGGTGAACACTATCTATGATAACACTCACGAGGTATGCCTCCTTCTTGTCCCAAATGGGCAACAAGAATGCAAGGGTATAGACCAAATGAGGTGGAAATAAACTAAGTGTCACTTGGGTAGAGTTTCACCGTCCTAAGGTGAGAAATAAACTAAGCTAAGTGATACGTCGTAAATCTCGTGATGAATGAACTTAGATCTAACTTAAGTGGACTCTTTTCCTTGTTCGAAAAACAAGGTTTAGACTCCAAGTAAGTCGTCACTTTGTGATGGTTTGACAAGACGCGATAATGGACTAGTAAAGTGGGCTCCAAGACAAAATGGCTTTCCTAAGTAGATCACTCAACTAGGTGTCAATAGTTTGTCTAAATGTGAGCTCGATTTACCAAGGTTTCCCAAGGAGTATCTCAGATTTACTTTACCCCCTTCAAATATGATGAGCAATAAATGTGTTCACGCATGTATTCTCACTGGGGTCATGATACAGACAACTTTGACTCTAACTCACAATGTAAAAACTAGTCAAGTGGGTAAGCAGAGTGCTTCTATTTCATCCACGAGGTTACTCAATGGTGGATTACTTTAGGGTTCCTAGAACCACCCCCATTGTTGTAGCTTAAGGTGTTATGCCAAAGGGTTATGTTCTAGTTGAGTGGGATAGGGACGTACCCTTTTCCAAAAAACTGCAATATAGTGTGATGTGAAGTGGTGTGTGTTTTTATCTTGCTTAGCTTAATGTGGTTTTAAGTAGCACACTGTTTGGAAACCTGTATGAAAACACGTATTAGTGGTCTTGTGTTTTGAACCTCCTTTCTTTGACAAATGAGTTTTGGTTCTACATGCAAAGAGTTAGTAATTTTCCAAAAGATAAAAAAGAGAGTTCACGTGTTGTTTTTTATTCCCAAGATCACCAAAATGAGGTGTGAGGGAAGAGCATACACAATGTGACAAAAAACCCAATAATAATAATGGAAAATACTTGAATTTTTTTGAAAAAAAATTCATTTTAACCAACTTTGAACTTTAATCCATTTATGAAGCATTAAAGCAAGTGTTTTGAAATCAATAAGAAGGTTTTGGAAGTGTTTTTGGTTCCCAAGATCACCTAGAAGGTGTGAGGGAAGAGCATACACACTTCGAAAACCTCTATCAACTAAAAAAATGAAACACTTAACTAAGTTAGTAAAAAAAAAAAAAAGAACCTACAATCACCTGTTAGAACTTGCAAACAACCAAAGAAAAACTAGAATTTTTGATCTTATAACTTGGGAATTTTTTTCAATTTTTAACACAAACACCTACGCGCCCAGACTCAATGCCTGCGCATCCCAACCAGTGGATACACCCCAACCAATGAGTATGCGTGGTAACAGAAAATGACAAGTGAGGTCCAACACTGCATGGGTAGAAGAACAATGGAATACACTAGGGTTTTTGAAGAGTATGCTTCCTTTTCGATGGATATGCCTGTAAGCTAAAAAAATAATTAGCACAATATGTAAAAATACACTGCACGTCAGAGAGACATGGATACACATGCCAGTACATGGATACACCGATGTGTAATAGGTACGTGACCCTTTGTAAATGGTGATGATATGTAAAATATAACTAGATGGGTGCGTGCGACCAACTCGATGGTGTGTGTCTGTTTGACAGAGATGCTCTGATCCAATACACCTATGCGTACCCTTAAAAAAACCTAAAACTCATGGAAATGAATTTTTTTAAGAAGAAAACAGGTTAGTTGTTGATCATGGAAACCTATTTCTAGCTAGACTCATTAAATGCTTAGGCAAAAGGGAGATTTAACTTGTTTAAAACATGAAATCTATTAAAAGACAAGCCTTTTAACCCTAGAAATATTTAAAATGATTAAAAATGGACATGTAAAGCCTAGAAAATATTTAAAAAGGACTATGGAGTAAGTCCCACCAGGCGTGCCAAATGTGTGCAATGAAAAGTTTGCAAAAGCTTATAAAATGGGGTAAGAACACAAAAGAGGCCCCAAAAGCTTTAAACAAACAACTCAATGACCATCAAATTAGAGATAAGCAAGAGCTACCTATTTGCATGCATATATAAAGCTTGAAACAAACAATCAACCTCTAAACATGACTATATTAGTTCTCTACTCCATGAAAGCTATCAATAAATGAACCTATTAAAGCTCTAGCAATCAGTTTTGTGATTGTTGATGTTTCAAAAGCTTAAGAATGGAAGCTCACCATTAATGGCTTCTCCCATTTACCTAAAGCTTTGAAATGGATTAGCAAATAACAAGAAAATAGCTCAAATAAACTATGAAATAACTCTAAGAGACCTAAAATGGCTTAAATCAGAAATAGAGAGAGAGAGAGTGTTCTTAGGAAAGGTGGGAGGGGTATCCCTCTATTTATAGTTTTTGGATTTGAGAAAAGGATGTTTTGGATGCATGTGGGACTAAAAAGGAGTCAAAAAGTTGATTTTTAGAAAAACATATTTGGAGGTGTGAACAAGATTTTAGGAAGCTAAGTGGCTATTTGGAAAGGTAAGATATTTGTTTAGAAAGTCAAATCCTTCCTAGAAAGTCAATAAGAGGGTTAATTAACCTAAACAAGGTTAATTAAAGGGAAACAAGCTTATAGAAGTCTGGTTAGAGAGGGATTAGCAGGGTTTAGGGGTGTAGGAGAGGTTAGAAAGGGTAATTTACTAGCGACCAAATTATAGGTGTACACAGAGACCAAAGAGAAAAGGTGTAGTAGTGCGGTAAGCCCAAAGCGAAAAGAAAGGTACAAGTAGTAAATTAACATGAGAAACTAGGATGCGGTAAGCCCATAAGGCGAAAGGAATGTACGTGTGATCTTACAAGTTTCATCAACCAATTTCATAAGAATTTTGTTTAGGGTTTTGTTAGTTGATTCAACTTGGCCATTTGTTTGAGGATAATAAGGTGAAGAAAAACTGAGTTGAATGCCGAAGGCGTCACAGAAGTTTCCGTAGGGTTTTATTTTTGAATTGTTTTCCATTATCAGTGATGAGGTAGTGAGGAACACCAAAGTGACAAATGATGTGATGGTTGATGAATTCACAAATTTTCTCAACTTTTATAGAAATAAGAGGTACGACTTCCACCCATTTAGTGTAATATTTGGTAGCAGTAATAATCCATTGATGACGTTGGGAAGAATGAGGGTTAATTTCTCCAACTAGATCCAAACCCCATTGAGAGAAAGGCCAAAGGTCTCATGCGACCTGTAAGGCGTGACTAGGGGTGTGGTGAAGATTAGCATGTTGCTGACACTTCACACAACGCTTCACATAGCAACAACAATCACGGTTTAGGGTTGGCTAGTAATATCCAAGGTGAAGGACGTGCTTAGTGACAACTAAGCCACCGAAGTGACCCCCATAAATCCTGTTGTGAACTTCCTTGATGTTGTCTGGGATTTCTGAACTTATAAGACATCGTAAGAGGATACCGTCGAATCCATGTTTACAGAGAAGACCGCCCATGATGACATAACGAGAGACACTTTTGAGGAAGGCTCGATGTCCATTATGAGTAAGATCTGGAGGTAGAATTGAAAGGGAAAGGTAGTCAACAAACTGCTTATACCAAAGGTCACGTGGGTCAGTTTCAATGTTTCCTACAAAGTTAACGTCTTAGAATAGATAAGAAGGTGATTTTAACTTTTGTATTGTGACAAATATTTTCATGTTGGAGGGTGAAGCGGGTATTTGAAAAGCGAGATAGGCCATGGTGTGTGCAAATTTATTAGTGGAGCACGAGGTGGTATGAAGTTCATAATGGTCAAAGGTAGTCAAAAACATGTCAACATGATGTTTATACTTTTAAAGTATCTCGTTATGACAATGGTATATACCATTAACTTGGTTCACAACTAGTTGAGAGTCGCCAAAGATATTAATTGATTTAACATCTAAGGCTATGAAAGTTTGAAGACCTAACACAAGTCTTTCATATTCGGCGATATTGTTAGTATAATCAAAATCTAGTTTGAAAGATAATGGCATAGGCTCACCATCAAGAGGAATGAGGATAACTCCTGCACCACCCCCACGCTAACATTTGGAACCATCGAAGAATAAGGTCATCTGGTAAATGATATCATCCAAAGTGAGAGGGTAGCAATGGATTCGTTAGGGAAGTCAAAGTTAGAATGTTGGTTTCCGGAGAGAGGTGTGTTTGTGAGTTGGTCAACAATGGTTTGTCCTTTGATAGATTTTGATGGATGAATTTGAGATCTAGGTCTGTAAGAAGCATGAGCAAACATGCAAAGCACGTTGATGTTGGTAAGGCTTAGCATACATGTAATGTAAGGGGTCAGTATTGGTGACAACAAAGGTTTTGTGGTTGAGTAGATAATGATGAAGTTTAGTGGTGACAAAGACTAAGGCTAGGTAGATTTTTTGGCATGAGTATATCTAGTCTCGTAGTCTAAAAGCATATGGATTATATAATAAACCACTTGTTCCTCTGTGTGCTTGTCGCGATGAGCGAGAATGACACCCATGGAATGATCAGTGGTAGAAATATAAAGGTAAAATGGTTGGTCATCCTTAGGTGGAATGAGCACAAGTGGTTGGAGGAGGTATTGTTTTAAGGTGTCAAAGGCTTTGTGGCATTCATCATCCCATTTGAAGGAGACATCCTTTTTGAGAAGATGATGAAATGGATGGCAGCGGTCGGAAAGCTAAGAAATAAAGTGATGAATAGATTGTAACTTTCCTTACAAACTACGAAGTTGATGAAGGTTAGTAGGTGGAGGCATCTCGAGAATAGCCTTGATTTTAGTGGGATCAACTTCAATGCCACACAAAGAAATGATAAAACAAAGGATATTTCCTGAGAGAACAATGAAGACACACTTCTTAGGTTGAAGGTGAACATAGTATTTGATGAGACAGTCAAAGACAACCTTAAGGACTACAAGGTATTCGGCTTGATGTTTAGATTTGATACTAAATGGGTAGAATGAAGGAAACTGAAAGGAGGCATTGGAATTCTTCTTTGACAAGAAGGGAAATGCGAGGATGCATTTTTCACATCTTCTATTTCATAGGTTTGGCATCAGGAATGGTTACGATATTGTGGACCATAATGTTTGGGTAAATACCGGTCATATCGAGTGTAGGACCAAGAAAAATCATTGCTATGATCCCGGAGGAAAGAAGTGAAAGCTTCTTGTTCAACAACATCTAAAGATTGGCCTATTTTTAGAATGTGCGGGTCAACATGAGTGTGGATGTTGATCTCAATGTTTGATTCATTCAACATGGTTTGCATCTCAGAAGGTAACAACCGGTGAATATAAGAATCTTCCACACCAAGGTAGGTGATAATAGACTCATCATCTTGACATTGAACGATGTTAATAGAAGGCATATCATCATTGATCATGTCAGGATACAGGAAGGGAAGAGAAGAGGGAGCCTCGCCATCATGCTGATAAGTCAGAGGTCCCAGGAAATGATGTTCACAAATTTGTTTTTAGGAGGAATGGATTCTAGATCCATAAATTCTATAGGTGAAGGTGGTGAGGTCGGTGAATGGGGTGGGGAATGTTTATCATCCTCAATGAGTTCGATTCGGGCCTTATTGGAAGGTGGTTTGGAAAATCCAATACCACTACAGTCTTTATGCTTACAAGTGGTGTAAGGAATGACAATATGATGACCTTGTTCATAGAAACCAAAGCCAAAGCCCTTCCAAGCACAACAATGGAGGAAGGTGTGGGCGAAATGGTGGTTGGTGAGAGATTGAAGGTCGGAGGAAAATGGTTGAGTTTGGGAAGGTGGTTAGTGAGTAAGTAGAAGCATCAAGTCCCCCATACGTTAAGTTGGTGCGAAGGTGGGGAGGAACATAGGGGAAAACTTCACCTATGCGGTGATCATAAATGGGGATGTTGGTGAAGGTTACCATACTCTTGAGGAGTAAGGAATGTGTCAATGTTATAAAGGTGGTACTCCCCCAGAGTGAGGCATTGAAAAACACCTTCTAAGGGATCAGTAGTTGGTATGTGGGTAGTAGGAATGGATGAATCACTTGGAACTAGGAAGAAGAAGCATTGGATGTTTGAGAAGTAGATGGGTTGGTTGATGGGTCAGCTACAAAATTTATGGTGGCAATGGGAATAAAGGAGTTAGTTGTGGAAGATGTAGTGGAAGAAGTGGTGGATGAGGTAGTGGCTGAAGAAGAAGTGGTAGCGGTGGTAGATGCCTTAATTGGTATAAGGACATCATTGGGTCGATACAACATGTTACAAGTCTTGAAAGGTGAAGGGTTGGTTGGAATGGTATAGTTTGTGCCCTTCATGTTCAAATTTTAAACAATAGTGTAAGGTTCAAGGAACATAACCCATGACACGAATCCAAGGTCGGCCAAGCAATAGGTTGTACTAGAATTCCCCTCTAAGACATAGAATAATTTAGGAATGGTATAGGGGCCCACATGAATGTGGAGAATGATGGTGCCGAGGGTGGAAGTCATGACATCGTTAAATGAACACAACATAACTGGGTTATTATGCATGTAATTGGTAGGGATGCGTATTTGGTTATACGCATGTGAGGAAATGATTGATATGGAACCTTAATCGATCATAATACACGTCGAATGCATATATTATCAACGTAGATAGAAATAAATAGGGCGAGGTTAGGATCATCTAATTGGAGAGGTACAATCTTTTCATCGAGAAACCGAAAGTGGCTACTTGAAGAGTGGTAGTAGGGGAACATAATAAGGGGGTGAAGTGGCGAGAGAGGCAACATGGTGAGGATTTATAATGGATGCAATAGGCGTAGGGTCATTAGGTAGAACCTCAATAGATTACAGGACCTAAATGAGGGCCTGCGATGAGACTCAGAGGTTTGGATGAGGTTGTACAAAGACATTTTGAGAGGAGACTGGTGTAATTTCTTAAGCATTGTATGATGGGAAACCCCATCAGAAATAGGGTATGTGGGTGCATGGATGGTGATTTTAGTGTGAGTGCATATGGAATATTGGGTAAAAGAGTAGTGGATGAGCTAGTTGTTTTCTCCTTTCCTTTGTCTTTTTGGGCTCGAGTGGCAACTTAAACCATATTGATTTGTGGTAAAGGAGAAGGTGAGTCAAGAAAGGTGTAGTGACATGACGAGAAAAAATATGGTGAGGCTTTGGTTTTGTGAAAGCAATGCGGCACATTGACATTTTGGTGGAGGTTTGGCTAGCTCTCTTATGCGGACCATATTGATCTCAAATGTTGGAGGAGGATAAAAGGTTGTGGAGGTGGAGATGAAGGTCACTAAATAGGTAAGGGATGAGGATGTGTGGTGATAGGTGTAGGTGGAATAGGGTCCTCATCTAAAAGATCATCATCGTCAAAGTTTTCTTTGAGAGAACATAGTTGGAGAAGAATAGTCTTAAGAGCCTTACAATTTTCCACATCATTCCTTGACACACGATGATAAGCACAAATTTTGGTATCATCAAACCCTTCTAGTTTAGGTTTGAGTGGGTCGTAAGGTCTAAGCGGTGGTAATGTGATGACAAAGGTTTCCAAAAGGTTAGCTAAGATGTTAGCGTAAGATCCTGCCAATGGATCACAATGTGAAGTGAAGTGGGCTGGATGGAAGTGTGGGTGACATTTGGTGGGAGAGGCATCACTGGAGGTGGAATCAAAGGTTGAGTAAGTTTGACTACTTGTTTGGTAGATAGTATGGTTTTAGGTTTGGGTTGCACCTTCTTGGGTAAAGGTGTAGTAGGTGAACTAGTTGTTGAAGGTGGTGTAGGTTTAACTACCTCTTTGGAAGGTAGTGGGTTTTGGGCTTTGGTTGCACCTTCTTGGGTAAAGGTGAAGAAGAAGTGTGTGATGTAGAAGGGAAGGTAGATGGCGGAAGGGGATGGGTTAGCCAAGGTGATAATGGAGGTGCGGTGAAGGTTATGGTAAGAGGCAATGTGGAAGGGACTAGTTGAGGAGAAGGGAATGGCATGGGTAATGATGAGGATACAAGAAGTGGTGTAGGTATAGGAGGTAGAAAGGATGTAGGTGATGGACGAAGGCGTAAGATGTGTAGGTAATTTGGGTGTAACAAAGGATCGTGATGAGGAGGTGGGATGTTGTATTTTTGTTTACTTTGGGTAGGAGGCTGCTTGACCAAGGTTGATGGGTGGGGACCTAAGATAGATGGAAGTGGTGAAGGTGACATAGAGGGGTAATGGGCAAAGTAGGTGTAGGTGTATGCAGCCTAAGAGGTTGGGTCTCCTTATTAGGTGGGGAATACTCTTACGACGGCTTGTGAGGACTGTGGCTAAATCTAGTTTGACAGGAGGATGGACTAGGCTTGATGTCGGCATGACTCCTAATGTGGTAATGGGTCTAGACGCGAGAGGAAGATATAGATGTAGGTAAGGTTTTAGGCATAGGAAAAAGTTCATTTGATGGTAAAGGTTTAGGTGTGGGTGAGGGTGATGAAGAAGGGGTCATTACTAACTGGCATGGGCATGGTGGGTTTGGTTGTCTGAAACACCTTTGGATAGATCGTGGAAGTGTCAGCAGACAACATCTGCATTTGAGTTGAGACATGCATTCGAAGGCATCCCCAAAGCATGGAATTGTCAACATAATCCAAGCGGTCGGCCAAACGTGAGAATGACACCGATGTAAGGGGGATGATGTTGATTTGGTAGTAATCCTGTAAAGAATGTTTATGAGATAGGGAAATGGTTGGCTTAGACTCTGTGGGTAGAAGAGATGAGAGAAAATCAACAAGATCCTTGAAAGCCAATGGAGAATTATCACCAATAGGAAGGGATGTTGTTAATGGATCCCCTGTGGGTAGGGGAGATGGCAAGTTGGATGAGGTAAGTTCATATTTTGGGAAGGAAAAGGTAAACATGACTCTCCCATGGGTAGAAGAGTAAGTACTGTGAGTTGTTTGTCAGGTTGAGAGGTGAGTGGGGAAACTACATCGATAGATATGGTGGACTCCTCCGTGGGTGAAGGAGAAGATAAAGGAGACTCCTCTATGGGTAAAGGAGCAGATGAAACAGGTCCCTTGTGGATGAAGGAGCTCATGCAAAAATCTCCTTGATAGATGGAGTGGGAGGAAATTGAGTAGGAAGAGTTGGTATGATGTCGAAAATGACATGAACCTCACGAACGTTACTGTCATTAGTCGAGTTTTTCCGGTTTGGTTAGATGATGGGGTGTGATTTGGGAATGGCTTCTTAAAGATGTGAAGGTTTTGATTAGCTAGTGTGCGTTAGGGTTATCCAAGATGAGATCTCCATTATCTAACATTTCTTGGATGATGTTTTTGAAAGTTATACAATTATTCGTTTTATGACCTCTAACGTGATGATAGTTGTAGTAATCATTTTATTTGTACCATGCAAAGCACAGGATGAGAGGGGTCAAAACCAATATGTGGTTTAACGGTGGAATAGTGACTGCTCCGACTTTTAGAAGTTTTTAAAATCGAAGAGTAGGGTTCTCTATGGGAGTATATTTTTGTTGCTCCCGCTTGAACTGAAAATCCTGAATAGGAGAAAGATTGGAAGAAGGATTTGATTGGTTGGATGGATGAGATGGGTGGCTTTCAAAACTACTGTGTTGGTAGATCCTTTTGCTTTAGAATAATTATTTTGTGGTTTGGAAGAAGAAGAGGTATCATTTTATTTAAACGCAACATTCTTATTACACAATTGTATCTTCTTCTCTTCAATGGCATGAATTTCAAGTTTCTAGGCCATGGTGAATGCCTCGTCAAATGTGCAGAAGGTTTGAACTTGGAGAGTTGGCGAGATGTGTCTAGCACAAGCTCTAGTGAAAAAATCTATTAACTCGGTTTGAGGTAGTTGGAATGTGAGTTGGTTGATTAGGCTCCACCAACGAGCGACAAAATTTGTGATAGATTCATCTTCATATTGGTGTGTCACGTACAAGTCGGTCATGGTGACCTTCTTGACAATGTTGATAGAAAAGTGGTCTAGAAAATCTTGAGCTACTTGATTAAATGAAAATATGGAATGCTAGGTAGAGCACTATACCAATATAAAGTCAGTCTGTCAAGGACATTGGGAATGTCTGCAAGAGCAAAGTGTCATCATGAGTGATCAGATAACACACATGTTTAAAAGACCGCAAGTGTTGTTATGGGTCTTCTTTATTGTTGAATCGATTAAATTTAGGAATTTCCCAATGGGGAGGGTATGGATGAATCGGAATGGATGGGTGAATGGAATTCATTGTAAATCTCATCATATGTCAGAGAGTTACGTGAGTGAAGATAGATGCTTCTAATGTTTGCATCTTGTCCATCATCATTTTGATAAGATCATTGGTAGGTTGTGATGATGGGGCACCCCCTGCAATATAAGGGGGTAGATAAGGTGGGTATGACATGGATGGACATCTCAATATGTGGTGGTGTCACGTACACAAATTGTTATAAAGGACCATAGACCCCGAATAGATGTAGAGGGAAAGTACCCTGAATAAGCGGTCGATGAAATAGGGGATATTGGTGATAGGTGTAGGTAGGTGGGATGGATGTAAAGACCCTCGTAGAAATTAGAGGAAGAGACTGCGGGATGGAGAGGACAATGTTTTGGAAGGGAGTGTGGGCTACTGACACCAATGGTGGTTGAGATGCAATAGGTATATGAGAGGTGGTGGTGTAGATAGACCTACACTCAAGGTAGTTGATAAAGGCATGGTTGACATCATAGGAGTGATGATAGACATCAAAGGTGCGATAGATTTGTAGTTGTAAGATATCGATGATGTAGGGTCAAGCTGGAAAACCACAAGTGGTAAGGTGGAAGAGGGTAAGGCTAAGCTAGTAGTAGCTGATGCAGAAGTGGGTGTAAGGGTAGGAGGAATGGACACATGCATGCCATATACAAGCTACCCTAATGAATCAGAGTAGATGAATGAGCGAGATAATATTGCAGAGTGGTGGGGTTGTGATCAAGGAGTCTCGTGAACTCCTCATCACCAATGGGTATGGAAAGAGCCTTGATTGGGGTCCATAGGTGATAAAATGGAAGGGGGTGATGGGCTAGGTGGGAGCGGCTGGCAGCTAGTGAAACATGAGAGTGTTGGCTTGTCTATGAGTCAAAACCATGTGATTGAAAATAGAATAGGTATTTTGAGCTTTGTTGATAATGTAGAAACATAGAAGGAATGGAGAAAAATGGGTCTAAAATGTGTGATTTGATCGTTGTTTTGATTGAAAAATTAGAACACAAAGACCAACGTTAGTTGGGGTAACCGATGCGGTATGAGGGGGTAACCACCACCGGTTGGATAGACCGATGTCGGTGACTGTGGGAAAATGTCAGATTGGTAACTCTGGCAATAAATGGTGAAAACGAGATAGAACTAGACTTTGAAGGTAATATCAAAGACTCGAGAGACTAGTAAGATGACCAAGGAAGTCACAGAAAGAAAAGAAATGAAGATTTGATGTTACTTTGGCAAAAAATGACCAAAATAACCTAAAACCGATGACAGTGAACCGACGATGGTAAGATGATGAAATTGATGGTGGTCGTTGGACCGACACCAATTACTATGAAATTTGTGAAAGTATGGAAAAAGTGATTTTTGGTGATTTAGGTCAAATAACAAGACCAACTCAGAGACTGAGTATGGCAATGATCAGCCCTAACACACTCAAAAATAGTCAGAATACACCAACTATGATGGTGGAGTGTGTAGGGAGAGAAAAATGAAGAGAACGAACTCACACCTCAAAACACAAATCAAGCAAAAGCTAGAAAAACATGAAATCCTATGATGTAGATTTTTTTGTGTGGCTTATGCCATTTAGGACTGACTTGTGAATAAAGTAGAGTTTTTGGTTACCGAAGGTGCACTACAGAAACTGACAACTATGGCTAGTTTCAAGTAAGTTTTGGCATGGGGATCCTTCTCTGATATGATAACTAGCCAGAAAACCAGCTGGAGCCCATTGTCAATCCTCTGATTGTGTGATCGTTGACAACTTCTTTCGGGAAAGATGTTGTTTAAGAAATGTGTAGTTTTTTTTAATGATTTGGTATAAAGAGTGTGTAAAATGTGAACTACGGTTTATTTTTTCAACCATCAGCTAGGCATGAATTCTAGCATATAGGTTGCCCACAATTTAGATGAGCTAAAATGCAACATACAAAAATGAGATGCAAATATTTTAAACCCAAATCCACAATGAAATTGATGAGAGCAATAATGAATAGGCAAGAGTATGTCTTTCACTAATGCAATACAAAAAAAAAGAAGTGTTCTTTTTAATCCAAAATACAAGTTTCACTGAGATTAGTAGGAGAAGAAGAATGTTTTCAAGGAGAAGATTTTAATGTGAACTTTCTTTCAAAAATAAATAAACACACAATAATTCCTAAGAATGAATAATGCAAAGAACCCCAAATGGGTCCCACTGAGCATGCCAAAATGTTTCACCAATAATTTTTACGCTTTCTAGGATGAAACAGATAGAAGGTAAATGGTTAAGGAGGAATACCTATGAGGCGAAGGTGGAAGGTAGAATGCGTGCGTTGTTGACGTTATCAAGTATGATCGTAGAGAACTCCTTTTTGTCTAGGAAGGAATACTGTAGATGTAAAGTAAGACCACAAAAGAGTATTAAATAGCATATGACAATGGACTGCCTAGCATATGCTAGATCCAGGAAGCATGGTGCTTCCTAGAGAGGTTGTCAATCCACTGTTTAATAACAATTCAATGTGAATAAGAAACTGAAATAAATAGGTCCTATTGCAATGTAATGATTTAGGTTTCTCATACACACAATACACTAGATTTTATGTTAGATATTAAAATAACACTAAATCTAATTAGAACCGAGGGTTTGTTCAAGTCAAACAGGTTTGTCAAAGGTCTGGTAAGGGTTTGGGGCTGATTGGTTGAGGTCTGGGTTGGTTTTGGGTGAGTGGGAAGCTTGTTGGTATGAGAATATAAAATGACACAGAGACCGATATCGGTCAGGTGACCGATGTTGGTTCAGGGATGAAACTGATGGCGGTAGGGTAAAATGAAGTCGGTATGGGCAATAGAGTTAATAACTTAAATAAAAATGGTTTTGGGTTTCTCTGTGATTGCATAAAGAGTGAAGATGGTGTGGTTAGGTTCGTAATATAACGAGAAGACACGGGAATGAATACGAGAGGGAGATGTCACAAAGGGTGAAAGGGCTTAAAGCTGGTTGGGTTGGTGGATTGGTGAGAAGATGGAAATATCGGATAAAGTAGAAACTAAAAAAATAATGGAGGTAAGATATTTGCAATAAAGTAAGCACAAATGATTAAGATCACATAATTTACTTGTTATTATGAAGATATTGTGGTTGGATGGAGGCTGGTGATTGATTGGTGAGGTGGTAGCTAGTTTATTACCATGGTAGTATGACCTATGTGTTCCGTGAATGCTCCAATGATCTGGAAGGGAATCCTTGGCCTGTGTTGCTGCTCTCTGGTGGTGTGTAGACGTTTTTGGATGAAGCAATGGCTATGAGATCCTCGCTTGATTGCAATAGCACTCTCAAAACTCAAAATGACCAAACCGGGAAAATGTTGTAAAATTGTATATAAAGGAACCAATGGTGGTTTAGGTGACCGACGTCGGCCGAGGATAAACCAACATCGGTTAGGGTGAATTAGTCCAAGTTACCAAAAATATCCTGATATTTACTATTTTTGGCGTGATTTTGATTGCTAATCCTGGTCTCAAGTGAGGGTTGGCGCTTAGATAAGTGGGAGTGTTGTTGGAGAAGGAATGTGACTTTAATTTTAGGGTTAGACTAAGTCCCAATTGGTTGGGATAAGTAGGGACCTAGTCTTAATTAATTAATAGGCTATGATTAAGTAAATGGTGAGTGTTTAGGAGATGTGTAAATTAGCTTAATTAAAGCTTAATTAAAATTGAAGGATGAACATTAATTCAATTATAAGTAATTAAATTAATATGAATGCGAGGTAAGGGTCATGGTTAGGTGAATACGTTACGTTAATTAATTAAAGGGGACCAAGGGAGTGTGACCCAAATTTGGTGTCTACAACTATATGTAATTGAATGTAAGTGCATGTAAGCGAATTTTAGAATGGATTCCAAGGATGCTCTTGTAGAATTGTGTTGTGAACTTCTGGAAATCGTGGTGAATTGAGAAACTCGTATGTTTTTACCCCAAGACACAAGTGCCCATGTGATATATTAGATACTTGCGAGGGGTAGGGGATGTGTGTCGTAGAAACCAAGGCACATGCAAATATTATGGGCTAATAAACAAGTGTTAGTGTAACAAGAGCTAACATGCAATATAAGACAATGTAACAAGCGTAGATGAAGACAAGAGGGACAAGTGAAAAGAAGGTTTCATACATGGGACATCACTCACAATGTCACAATACAATTAGTGCCGAAACAGGAAAAAACATACAATGATCATTCAAGACATATGGCATAGCCCGCAAATAATAAAGCAAACAAAAAGTGACAAATAACTATGGTTGTATTGATCCTACAAGACAAATGTTACACATGAAGCACTTGTTAGCATGTTAGAAAGATAAGTAGTATGTCAAATCATGTATAGATCATTGAGAAGGTAAGTGATAGTAACAAGAAGTAAATAATTCAACAATAGGACCTGTGATGTGTAGAGTATGAGAGTAGTAGAGGTAGATGCCCCCAAGAACCATGACGAGTTTGGTGAAGAGTTGTGTTGAGCATCATGCATCGTGTGTGAATCTATAAAATTCTTGCATTCACCTCAAGATACCAAGTGAACGCGCATGTTTATATAGAAAAAGATAATGGCATACTAAGTAAACCACTAGCATTGGAAACAAAGTGTAACACATAAGTAGAATAAGCTAACAAGAGTAAATGCAACCAAGAGATGCAGATGTTGTGTGAGTGTGATGGTGTGTTGCAATATGGAATATGTGAAGACAGGAGGGGCCATGTTGCCCCATAGCGGATGTGCGTGAAATGGGGTTCATTTAGAAATTCTCCCTCAAACATCAAGAATGGACTATAGAACCAAAGTGTGTCATCAAGAAATGATTGTACAATGTGTATACGAGTAGATGTGAGAGTGCTTAGAAAGATTGTTTGTGAAGCACGAGCATATAACAAATAAGCTAGGAGAAGGTGATGTGAGGTTCATTTGATAATGGGACCATCAACAATCAAGTATGAAGCTGTGGAACTAGAGCGCATCATTGGGTAATGATAGCATAAGAAGAGTGTTGAGATAAGTGTTAGCGTGAAGTACAGAGCGTGAAATGTAACAAGTGACTACGAGTAACAAATAGAGAAATCAAACGGTGATGGAGAGAAAAGAGGGGGAATAGTTTGATGCCCAAAATTGTGCAAGAATGGAAATCTATATGACGACAGTGAAGAGGGAAGGTCCCTTAATTGGTATCCAACAAAGAGAGGGTATGTGATGATGGTCGATGACCAGTGATGTAGAAGAATATCTATGTGTATGTGGAGGAGACCGATGCGGTGAAAGAGGTGGAGAAATGAGAGAGAAATGGGTTTCCCGAGGAGGGGACTTAAGCCGGCGAGGTGGAATACTAGAGCGGTGAGGATGATGAGGTCGTGATGGAGGCCGCATACGAATAGGAGAGGTAGGTGTATGGATGGATCTAGGTTGAAGCCATTTAGGAGGACTAAATGTCATAACCGGTCCAAGAATATATTTAAGAGTAAGGTGAGGAAATGGAGTGTATGGTGGGACATCTTTGATACTGAAAATGTGTTTATCATGAATGAAATTAAGACAAAGGTGAAACATGGAAGGGACAACTTGGGTGGCGTAGAGCCAAGGAATACCTAAGACCATGTCACAACCTTGTATTTTATATGTAACAAGAAATGGTGTAAATACGGTAAAGGGCCTGACAGTGATAGGAAGGATGACATGACCATAAGAATTAGGGACTGGAAAAGTGATTAATGAGGTTGGACATTTGACAACTAGGAAAAGCGCAATGGAACATGCATTAGTGAGGGTCGAGGATAGACAAAAGTATTATTGATTGCATATGTGAAAAAAGCATTGATGTGCAGCAAATCGAGAGGAAAATGTAGCATAGTGATCATGATATGAGAATGCGATAATTGGTGGTGAGATGTTAGCAACAACAATGAGGAAATCAAGCAGACTGATGGAGGAGGTACAAAATGATATGCATGGTTAACAGATGAATCAATAAGCTGGTTTTTAATGCTTTGGTAGGGCATCATTAAATATTTTAAGCTTTTAATCATCATTGACCAGTTTGGAAGTAGCTTGTGGTGGGAGATCGAATTTATTGTTATCGATAAGATCTTGAATGATATGCCTAAGATTAAAATAACGACCTGTAGAGTGGCCATTGCAGCGGTGGTAGTCACAGTGTGCATTTTCATCATAGTTATGACCGCATGGGCGAGAAGGATCAAGGTCAAGTGTTGTAGGGAGAGTAATGAGATTGCTTTCGGTGAGTTGTGCTAATAGAAAATGAGGTGCATAGGCCAACTTAGTAAAGGTGCATTTAGGGGGTTGTAATTGAAGCGTAGTAGATGAAGAAACAAAATTGATGAGTGGGTTGACCATCCGTACGCTTAGGAGATGGCTTGAAGGTAGATTTGGATTGGAACTTGCTAGAAGAGGAGGTGAATGGATGGTCATAATACTTAATTTTTTCCTGTGGATAGTAATTTGGTTTCATGTAATTTGAGTGTATGCATAACTAATCGAAATAAGGAGAGGTCAAAGATGACACTCTCTTGGAGAGGCGGAAAAATACTTTGAATGAATAATTCTTGCAATTCAGAATCAACAAGTACATTAGTCATTTTAGCAAGATTGTTCTTATAACGCAGTACATAATCCAAAAAATGTTCATTAGATATTTTTTTTATCTTAGCTAGTTGAGAATAAGATATTTTGGTGCCGATATTGATAGAAAAATGAGTGAGAAATGCATTGGCTAGAGCTATAAAAGAAGCTACATATTTTGGTGTTTTCATTCATGCAAAACCACATTAATGACAAAGTGGATGATGTGTTAGGGTCATTTGATGATGTATATGATGTTAACATGATGATTCATATATGTTTGTCTTTGTACAAAGTGAGATTCAAAGTGAGGATTGTTTGCTCTTGTAATCCTATTCAGTGCTAAGTGATGTTGCGTGGAGGTAGGAGATTCTTAGATGCTTGAGAAGCATGTTGGCATGATGGATATAAATTTTGGAGAGTGCTTGGGAATTCCCAACAGGTGCATGATGTAGATACAAGTGTTTAGCTATGTCAGCAGTGCTCATCTGAAGAGAGACATGGTAGCTAGGAGGTGTGAGAATGTGTTTTTGAGCTATATGAGCTCATGGAAGCATGCATTCAGGTATATCATGGTATATAAGGTATGTTTGGGTAATTTACAGTGGTTTTATGATGAGTTATTGCATTCTTTTAGTTGATCATAAGCCTACAAGTGAGGAACATGCATGTAAGCAAAGGTAAGTCTTAATGGATGGAGAGATTGAGGTATGATATTGACATTATGATGATTGGAGATGTTAGTGTTATGTGTCATGGTGCTTTGAGAAAAATTTCAGGTTGCTAGGATGTGAATTTTTCAAGATATGATAGTTTATGTGAGACAGGGTCAAGAACAAGTGAAAATCCAGCTCAAATTTGAACTTTTGATGCTCGTTGTGAATTGTGTGCTTTGCATGGGACCTTGTGGATTTCAGGGATGTTTCTATGGTGAGTCTAGAAGGTTTCAAAAAAATAATCAGGTCATTTTATCATTAAGTTTTTATGAACGAATGTTAAGAAGGTAAAGTGGTCGAAAACCCTATTTAAACCCTAGCTAGGAGCAATCTGCAGAAGAAGAGGTATATCAACCAAATTTTTATTATATCATCAAAAGTGATGATTTTATGATGTAGTGGACTCTCTTATATTTATATAAATGTATGGTTGAGGTCATGGTGATGAGTGGGCCCCACTCAAACATGTCAATTTCTAAAGAATAAGAATTTTGGACAAGGTGATCTAAACGAGTAACATGAAAAATTGATGGTGCATGATGTGTGTTAGTTGATATTTATTTCCATGGAGGTTTTAGGACATGTTCATGCAAGTACATGGTCATTTCAGGTCCATTTAGGTTCACTGGTCAAAGGGCAGTTTTGTGGCCTTAAAAACATTACTCAAGAAATGGCCATAACATGAGCTATAGGTGGAAATTGAAGATGATTCAAGTTGTGTTGGAAAGAGAATTAAAATAAATTTATAGTGATATAATGTTTTCTTCATGATGAGGTAATTTGATGTGATTTCCAGGTCATTCTTTGGACAAGAATATTTTTGTCAGTGCAGGCAAGATGTGTTTTGGTGCAAGTTTGGAGTTTTTGAAACATGAGATAAATTGGGTGATGCTTTCTATCACCTAGAATGTGAATAGGGATGAATTTTGAATTCAATGAATCCATTTGGATGTTTTGAGTGTTTGTAAAAATGTTTTATGAGCTAACCTTTGAAAATAGATTTTTCGTAGGTTGATTTGGTGAAGACAAAAGTGACTGTGGTTTGAACACGTGGTTGATTCAAGGCTTATAACATGATTAGAAGTTTTCTAAACGTTCTATAAATTCCAACAAGTGGTCACATTTCATGGTTTGGTTGAGTAGAAGTTTTTGGTGACACAATGAAGTTTCAGTGGTGTTGAAGTGTGTTGGAAACAATAGTTTTGAGATTTTCGAAAGTGCATTAGGCCCATTAAATGAAATAATTTGATTGTTTGAGCTAAATTGCAAATATGTATGAATGTTAAATGATACTTTAATGATGTGTAATGATTTATGGGTCATGACTATGTATGGTTTTGATGTAAGGGAAATTTTAAGATTGTGCGATGGGGTTTTGAGACATTTTTGGCACATGTAATGAGGTTTTTAGTTAGGCTGACCTACTTAGGTCACTTGTGACTATTGTAATTAAAATTTGGGATGTTTCCTTGATGTATGGGTTAAGCCAAATGACGTAAGATTTTGCGTTTGAATTTGAAATCATAATGAGCTTATAAAAGCATTGTTTTGGGTGCTTTTGCAAGCTAGGTGTGTGTGTGTGTGTGTGTGTGTGTGTGTGCAAGGTGAGTGACCTAGGTGTGAGTTGTTTGAAAGCATTGGAGAATTATTTGAGATTGAAACAAGTTTTTTTCAGATTGAGAAAAATTAGAGAGCATGTGTGTAAGGGTTTGAAGATTTTAGAAGTGATTGAAGAGCTTATTTTGTGAAGATTGGTCACCTAGGGTTTGATTGAAGAAGTGTGAGCTGAATTAGAGACTTCCATCAGTTGTGGAAGAAACATATCAAAGATCATATCTTCATAAGGTGGTTGAGTGGGTGCTTTATCATCTTGGGGGGTTGTAGCCTCTTTGTGGAGTTGGTGCTTCACAAAATTAGGGGTTGGTGCTCCTTGTAGGGTTGGTGCTCTACTAAACTATGGGTTTGTGATCCTTGTGGTGTTGGTGCCTTACTAAATAAAAAAATATATCAATAGAAGATTGCTTTTCAGTGGGTTCCTACTTACATCTTGTGTCTTGTGTTGATATTTTACTTATGGTTCTTGCACATGTGATTATTTGTTCTATGCACACATTAATGGTTGGTTGAATGGTTATGAGTTTTTGAATATTCAAATCTGAAATATAAATTGAAATATTGTAAGGATTGATTCACCCCCTCTTAATCCATTGTGATTTTAACAATAAGTTGCAGGGAAATAATTTGGCCAATAATGTATGGTCATCTACATAATTTTGACATGTAATATGAAAGGATTGAAGGTGCTCATGGGGGTCGCCATGGCCATTGAAGGTGAGAAGTTTGGGTGAAAAAAAAAAATGAGGCAACGGTAGGAGGAAATGAAGGGTTAAAAAGGGTTATGAAGTAGGAGTGAGGAGTCTAGAGATGGAGAGGAATGTGAAGTAGCTAGTTGTAATTGGTGAAATTGGGATTACATGTCATTGTATAAAGGGGCTAGGTCGTGAGTTCCCAAAGAAGAGCCAGTTGGGAATGGGATATATTGGAAGGAGAAGATGAGCACTGGTGGTAGTTATAAAAATGGACATAGTGAAAGGTGGGGTGGATTTCATCGCAATCGAGGAGGAACTCCGGGAGAGATAGAGTGACAACAACTCTAGATCTCTTAGTAGTGATTAAAGAAATGAGGACATGTGGAATATGTGTGGGGTGGTCGCATAAAGTGGAATGAAAGTTAGTGAGATTTTCAAGTTGCTCCTTACTAACATTGGTATCCTCATCATATGAGTGTTCATTGCCATAAGCTTCAATGTTTTCTAGAGGGATGTTAGTTGAGTTGAACAAGTGTTTATCAAAAGCAGCCATTGATTTAGAAAGATTATAGATAGACAAAAGAAGATCAATATTTGTAAGAGGGCCAAAACAACCACTACGGGTGACGGACATTAAAAATCCCTTGAGGAAAATGTAGGGTTCGAGTGGAGGTTCACCAAAATATTTAATCTAAATTGAATTAAATCTAATTTCAAAGTAACTACTGTAATGAATGATATACAATAATAATATATAGTAAATGGACAAGCAACAAACATGCAATAATATGAAACCCTAAGCAAGAGAATGAGATAAAGTGACATAGTTGATTTCCAAATAATCATGAAGTGGTTTGGACTATGGCACTACAGGAGAAAAAATTGAGAAAAGTATTGTCAAGTTTCACTTTGGAGATCATGTGACTAATAAATGTGCAAGACATAAGCACCCACTAGAGGACACGAGTGCTCGACGCCAGTGTCCAAATGATGCTTAAGTTATGTCCTCTTTTGTGCAGGAGGAGCTTCATTGTTAGCTTTCTTTTTTCGCCTAATTTTTATGTAATGTCGTTGATTGTACCTATAACCAGAAAAAGAGAGATCTAGCTGCACATGTCGACAAACCACATCAAATCCTAAAAAGAAGATACAAAATGTGGAGTCGGATTGACCTCGGTGGTCACCCAAAATGTGAACTTAGTAGCGATCAGTCCTCTACATTTCAAACTCCATGTACTTTTGTGTGAATATGCGTGTAATGATGCCCTGGGATGCCCTTGTGCAAGTTGCACAATGATAGCGGGCTAGATCTAGAATCTAGCAAATGTATAGAATGTGTGAGATGGAATAAAATGAACTTCCCCCTCTTATGTTGTGTATGTAGAGTGATGTAGCCCTTGTCCCTTGTGTGAATGTGTTAGATGAATGCCTTTGATATTAGAACGTAATATTAAGTGCCTATAAACCTTAGTTTTTAATTAAATAACTTAGAATAGTTATATTCTTAATTATTTAATATAAACTTAGTGTTTATGTTTAATTGGTTATTTATTAATCAATTATATTAAATCGGGTACGATTTAATCATACCCCATCACTTGATAAAGTTAGGGCGTGGGGTCAAATAAATATGATCGTGGATCATATTGTTATTCACTGCTTTGGGTGAATTTGACAGGGAGAGAAGTGAGGGAAGGGGATTTATTGGATTGTAAATTATTTGTTTCTCATTTATGAAAAATTCTCTTTTGTCATGGTTTTTTCCCTTGGGGGTTTTCCACGTAAACTCTATGTTCACCTGTGTTATTTAATATGTTTGTTTGTTTATTTATTTATGCACATTAATGTTTGGTTCAAATATTAATTAATGTGGTTATTAAGGTTTAATATCCTCATCCTAACATGGTACCAGAGTGAAGATTATTTAATTAATCCTAATGTTATTTAACCAATCCGGTGTGTCGGTTGGTTGGGTAGTTAAGTGGTTAGAACATTTTAAATAGTCTCCCTTCCCCCTTCAGGACATCGAATATGCATTTGTGCACAAGTGGAAAATAATTCAAAGGATTTCAATTTACCTCACATGAAATCTTTGGGTGGAAAATTTCCAGGGACCTGCAAGTAAAGGTAAGAATGCATTTTAATTATGATATTATATCATTTTTCTATAGTTTTCAAATGTGCAGGTTGAAATAATTCTACAAAGTGAAATTCAAGATTAAAAGTGAGGAGACAAGCTCCATCAGAATAGGGGTTTCAAAATTTTCTATTTGTCAAGACAAATCTCTTGTCCCCTGGTGTGGTAAAACCATTTTATTTTTTTCACCTTTGATATCCGAAATCAATTTTTATGTCCCCCTAACACCCCCTTAACAAGTTACATTTGAATATTTTCAAATCTATATTATAAATTAGTTGTATTTATAAATTGGGTACCTATTTTAATTCACGACCCGAGGCTTTTATAAAAATATGTTTTCAAACTATAGTTTATAATAATTATAAACTATATATTATATTTGGCTAAATCTATTCATTATAGTTTTATAAACTATATCTTATAGAGTTTTAAAACTATATATTTTCAAAGGCCCTTTGCATAGTTTATAATATGCTTGAGACTATGGTTTAAAGGCGGCCACATTTAAACATACCTCCCCACTACCCCCACATGGAGGTGTTCCGCACAACCCTCCAACCGCTCTAATCACTATCAACCATGCGGACCCAATGTCCTCTCGCCTTGTCGAAAACCCCTCTCATTCGTACTCAATCAAATTGTGTCACGAGACACCCGGTCCCCCGTGGCACCCCTTGTCCCCCCGCGATCAAGTTGGAAACGATTATTTTGAACTAGGACTTTAGTCCCACATCGGGGTTGCGATGAATTTCTTGAGGCTTTATAAGCTTTCCCTCTTGTTGTTAAAATGGTTGTGGCCACATATCTCCCATCTATTTTTTCGAGTTATATCGGTCATGTTGAGTGAGGTTGGTTGCTCGATCGCGGTAGCTCGCCGAGTTGTTGGAATGGCTCGCCGCGGGCCTCGGCTCTGTCATCACCAATTTGGCACTATGATAATTCTCCACCAGGAACTCCTCATGCTATGATTATGTATTAATGCACATATTTTAGTTTGGTGGATGTAATATGGAAACACAACAACAAACATAACACAAGAATACCATAGACTATGATACGAAGGAATGATGACAAATCTGAAATATAAGTGTAAATTATAATATCAACATGAAATTGTTACAATCTCACCCATGAGGTACTTCAAGTGTTACTAACTTTACTTGCCTTCCAATAATAACTATGGGAGAAACTTCACAATTACACATCTTAATGGCTTCTTTAACACACCTTCTAAATGATGGCTTCCTTTACACACTTACTCATAAAATATTTTTCACTACTTCCTTCTATGCTAAATGAGGGGGGTGGCCTCTCTATTTATAGAACTTTCAGGCTTATCCACCTTATCTCTAAGATATGATAAGAAATCTACTTTGATGAATCATATTCCATACCTTAACTCTTATCTTTACATGTAAGCTTCTCTTTTAAGATAAGATAAACCTTATCATTTCACATAGATTCCACATTTTTAGACTTTTTACAAATAAAATACACAAAATATTTATGACCTCACTCATTGTCCTTATTACCAATATAATATTTCTAATTCCTAATCATGTAGACCCTACTTCACTACTTACCCTAACTTTGACATTTTAACATTCTTGAACCACTTACGACAAATATTTACTTTTTACCACAACATTCCTATTGTAGACTATCATTACCGTACTATACATTATTGGTGGCGTCATCTGACAAAGTGCCGTTATCTTTATCGGATGTTACTACTAATTATACTTAAAAAAATCCTATTCCTAATACATTAATGAAATAGAAATTATGGAAGAAAATTTTAGTGTCGACATTTTCCCCTTCCTAACTTCTACTCCATTCTTAGAGTAGACTATTCTCGGTGCTTAGAAAATCTTTAACTTGTCGTGGTGGACCCATTTTGTAATGGGAGTGCCATCCAATTCCTCTAGTCGATATGTACCATTTTCATGCACAACTGCTATTTTATAGGGCCCCATCCATTTGGGAAGAAATTTTCTCTGCCTTCTTTTTTTGTATCTGGAATCATATACTAGAACCAAGTCATTCACATGAAATGGAGACCAACGGATCTTTTGATCAAAGTATTCATTCTGCTTCATTTTCTTCTTATAGCTTGTATCCTTTGCTATTTCTCTCATTTCCTCTAGCAAATGAAGATGTACCAACCTTTTTTACTGAATCACTTTCATCCATCCTTTCATTTTTCATAACTCTCACAAACCGGTGGGAATATCAAACTCAATAAGAAGAACTGGATCAATGTCATAAGCCAACTAAAATGGGGAGTATCATGTTGCTGACTTTGATGTTTCCCTATATGCCCACAATGCCGCATGAATCCTTTTATCCCACTTATGTACTTGCAAGGATACATCTTTTGTTAGAATTTGACACAACACAACTTGTTTGTTCCACTGTCCATTTGTGTTTGGCTTGTATGTTGTTGCCTTCATGTGTTTAATAGAAAAATTGTTGACTAGGGCTTCTACCACCTCATTAATGAAGTGGCTTCCTTGATCATTACAATTTCTAATGGACAACCAAATACGTGACAATGCATTCATATATGAACCTTTCCACTTCATCCATGGAAGTTGTTTTCAATGGCCTAGCTTCAACCCACTTGGTTAAATAATCTGTGGCAACTACAATATACTTATTTTGGCATGGGGTAGTTGGAAGTGGACCTAAAATATCTATTCCCCACTTTTCAAAGGGACCAAGTGGAAGAATAGGGCATAATGGAGCTGATGAAGTCTTACGATTACCATGTGTTTGAAAAATATCACGTCTTACAATAATTATAACAATCTTTAAAAAGAGTGGGCAGTGATAACCTGCATCCAAGATCCTTCTTACTGTAAGTTGTCTAGAGAAGTGTCCTCCACATGTACCATTATGGAATTTTTCTATCAACTCCTTCCTTGATCACATCCAATCGCCCTCTTGTACTCTCCATCAGGTCCTATTTGAAATAATACTCCATGTAGAATAGAATATGGACGAATGACTTGAGTAATCTTCCTCTTAGTCTTTGCATTGGCATCATTAGGAAACTTGAATTCATTCAGATAATTCCAAATATCTATGTATTCAATAGAGATTGTTTTAAGGGATAACAATGTTGCATCTGGGAAATCATCATCATCACATGATGAACCTAAACCATCATAGGCTCAAGAGATTGCATCCGCATTGACATGCTTCTTTCCCACCTATCTATAATATCAAATTCGAATTCTTGTAACAAAATTATCTATCTTGCTATCCTCCCCGATGGGTTAGGCTTATTTACAATATATTTTCAGAGCCTAATGATCTATTACAATGTAAAATTCTGCCCTAGCAAGTAATTTCTAAAATTTTTACAACAAAAATGATAGCTAGAGCCTTTTTCGATTATGTATAATTTACCTCAAGATCTGCTCATTTTATGCTCCCAAAGTAAACCGGATGATCATTCCCATTTTTATCATTTTGGCTCGTAGTACTTCCTAGTGCTGCATCCAAGCATCAATATACACAATGAATGGCTTACTCCAGTCTGGATTCTTTAAAACAGTGAAGACACCAAAGCCTCCTTGCTTGTTCAAAAGTTTCACGCACCTTCTTTCCTAGTTCATAAGTAACATCCTTCTTCAAGAATTGGGTTAGTGGCTGTGCAATCTTTGAGAAATTCTTGATGAACCTTCTATAGTAACCCACATGGCCTAAAAATGATCTCAACTTACTTCTATTCATAGGAAATGGTAACTCTTTGATTTTTGAAACTTTATCAGGATCAATACCAATACCATCTCTGGATACAACATGCCATAACAAAACACCTTTAGAACATCCAAAGACACACTTTGTAGGGTTTAGTGAGGCTTGTGCTTCATCTAACCTTTGAAATGTTGTCTCCATCTGGTGCAGGTGGTCCATCTTGCTCCCATAGATGTAAAAATCATCTAGAAATACTCTGATGAAGTTTCTAATGTAGGGTTCAAACACCCTATTCATCAAATGTTAGAATGTTGCGAGCATTACACAACCCAAATGGCATAACTCTATAAGCAAAAATTCCCCAAGGAGTGGTGAACGTGGTTTTCGGTGATCTTTCTCTCGCTATATGAACTTGGTTGTATCCGCTATATCCATCAACAAAACTATAACACTCATGGCCAGCTACTTCGTCCAAGATTTGATCTGAGAATGGAAGAGGGTAATGATCTTTCTTTGTTGCCTTTTTGAGCTTCTTATAATCAACACAAATGCGTAGCTTCCATTCTTTTTATTGAGATCAAAATGGGAGAAACCCATTCAAATTCTCTACAACAAATATGAATCCTACATCAAGCAACTTATCTATTTCTTCTTTTACTGAGCCTTGGAAAAATTAGGATTCATTCTATATGGCATTTGCTTTATGGGCTTAAAGCACCATCTACCAACTCAATTGAATGTTCTACCCAACTTACTTGACAAAGTTCCTTGTAATCAAAAGTGAATATGTGTATGTACCTTCGAAAGTGCTGGAGGTAGGATTCCTTCTCACTCTCCATCACAACATACCAATCTTTATTTGTTGGAGACGATCAACAATTTCTTCTTCGATAATCTTATGGGTTCATGAGTCGGTGTGGACTGGAAGGATATCCATGACTGAAACATCAACCTCACTTTCTTCATCTTCTCTCGTGTCCACTTCAATGGTACTAAAGTAATCGAGGATGTCCAATCATCGTTTCATCACTTGAATCCACAGTGTTCTACCTTATGATGCCGAGGGATCACGTTTATCTTCACCCTCTCTCTTCCACGTCTAAGTGTCATGAAGCCTTCATTCCAGTAGTTTCTTGCATGAACTCTCCTTAGCCATGGCCTTCCCAACAACATTGGGTACGCAGCAGCATACCATTTTTCATCACCGAAAGTCTACCACACATACAACACTCATAATAGATATTTCCACATTTGAAACAACACCTTCGGTTTAGTTTTCCCTTATTTAATGACCTTAACATAAGTGTTAGGGGCGATCAATTTTAAACCCAACACATTCATTACGGACTGGTCATTACATTAAGCTGCAGCACCTCCATCAACTAAGACATCATGAATTGAAATACCATTACATAATACCTCACTTGTGGAGGTATGGATCCGCCTCGCCTCCAAAAATAGGGACCTCAACCTCCTTCCTTTGTCGACCATTGAGTCCACTTCGCAACTCCCGCCTCTTTCTCGAAGACATAGCCAAAAGTTGACCATATGTAATTTGCAGGCCTTTTGGATAGATCTTCTAAGATCGAGTATGGTCCTTGTCCCCGTGAAATTAGAAAATCCCGCACACCCAACTTTCTTCTCCTATGTTTCTTACTAGTTTCTCCTTTCATCTTCTTAGGATTATTTACATCTTGGTTATCTTTTTCTTTCTTTCTTTTTGTTACAAATACATACGCTTCATTATTTATGCTCCTATCTACTACATCAAAAGAATTCACAGGTGTTTTTCCTTTATCATTATCTCTTGTACTGGATGTAGAAGCTCTATTTGAACAATTATACTTATAATTACCCTTTTATGACAACCACAACATACAACTTTAGAAATATTTCTTTTAGACCTCTATCTCCTCCTTGAGAACTAAATTCTTTTCCTCAAGAAGATTAATAGTTAAATTGGCCCATCTTCCCGAGAAGATCTTCATACTCATAGATGTACTAGGAAAAATATTTGTGCTCACCGAGAGTGGTTGTGGATTCTCGAACCAAAGGTGTTGGTGTAGGCTCTACCTTAGTGTAAGGATATTACTTGTATAAATCATAACATATATAGCAGAATAACATGAGAGAACACCAAAATATAGATAAATGATGACAATATGCTCATATAATAGCTTTGCCACTTCGAGGGGGCAACCTCCAATACCACTTCGAGGGGGTAACCTCCAAACCATACAATAACACTCCAATACTCAATATGATGATTAACTACAACCTTATAACCCCTATATATACCATTCTAACCTATGGACAATACTGAGGATAACCTCCTAAGCATAACAAATCATAAATGAATGATATAATAAGATAAGGGGATGTGTGCCACATGTTGGCATCTCCATCAATACATATACATCATAACATCCTTTCCCTAGGTGCATAGCAAGGACATTCTAAAATTTACCACTAATCGTACAAATCTTTAAGTAGTTTGATTTTTAGTGGTCTAATAGACCATTGAGTCTCATGGACGTACTTAAAATCATATCATTTCATCAAAAAATAAGAAAGACAAATAACTCATTATAAGTGAAATAAATTAAATAAAATGAGATCAAAATAGCAATTAAAGATCCCTCTAATTTAATGATAATTGGCTCAATAAAAAGGGTTGCGTACTCTCCCATAACAACAAAATACTTTTCTAAAAATATAACAATTTAGGGAGTTGAATTGTCATTCAATCTATATGTCAAATTTTTAAATAATTTATTTAGTATAAGGTATCACAATTAAATTAAAATACAATATTTTTTAAATATTAAAATCATTCGTAATGCGTAGTTTAATTTAATAATCCACAAGGGTAAAAGTAGATAATTTTGATCTTGATAATGAGTAAGCTTCACTTAACTATTGTGTGTACAAGTTATGGATCCTTGGGTAATGGCCACTATATTTGAAAGAGAATTATTCAATAATTTCTTTTAGTACGATGTCTAAGATGCATTTGGGGTCATACTTTTTACCCATGGTTAGGACACACAACGATGTGTGACCCTCTCGATACCCACCACCTGCCTTCACCTTTTTCACACACAAGATATCTCAAGTAGAAATATATCATAGGTTAATTCTCTATGTGTGTCTCTTTTCCAAAATATTGACTTAATATTTGTAATACTTTTTACCTCGAATAGTTTTCAACCAACACATCCGTTTATAATGAATAACTAATTAACTCATTATAATCCCCTTAACATGGTCTTTTAAATTTTGCATTCCCTTTTAAATAAGGTCATTTATTTATACTCCCTTTTAACAAGGGTGAATAATTTTAACAAGGCTAAGGATTATTTTTTCATTTATCTTCACATGGTTATTAAATGGGAATTTGGTCACATAACATTTCCAAGGATCTTCAACAAAATCAGGGATGAAAAGGGATATATCATTCGAGAATGGGGGTGGATGACATTTTTTATGAATGAGGAAATCACAGATAAGGTGTCCTTCTCGCCAACAGTAAAAGAAAATATTTAATTTATTCAAATAATTAATTTATTATTTAAACTCAAAGCCTGGAATGACAATAGTAATGATTTAGGGAGGGGCTATGTTATATCCATTTGTACACACACTCAAGGTTAGACACAAAGGCTTGACCATTTTATTTATTTATTTTACACCATGTAACTCTTCTTAGTTGGGAGGCAATATCATGCGAGAATGGATGGAATGCAAGGTTAAGAAATGGTAATTCAACCCATATAGGGTATTTTGAGCTTGGACATAAATTTTTTTCCACAAATAATATAAGAACCACACAATATGGGCATCATCGGTGTTAATAAATCCGCATTTTATAAATCCCTACTGGCCCCCAAAGGATTTTATTAACTAGATCTTGTTCTCTTAGGTGATACTTGTCCATTTAAAAATTATTGTTAAATAGGGACTCCTTTTAGAAAGAAAAGAATAACATATTTATTTTTTTAGCCTAAAATGAAATCAATAGTGTTATCCAAGAGTTTTTAGGAAACTAATATACCTACAGTGGAGCTTCTTGTGTGAGGGGGGTCATAGATGGTCAGCCTACATGCATTGAAATTTTGGTTACTACTCATTTTTATTCCAGGATCAAGTCACCCATTGTAATCTCGTTTGATATTAAGGTCATTGACTTATTTATATAATTTTTTATATTCACCAAAGGTTTGGGGAGGATGGTACAAGATTAGGTTTAGCACAAAATGATGTTGGAGAAGGGTTTTTCAATACCTCTACGTCATATAAAGAAGATAAGGGAAGTGTCATAGGCTATGTTAGGTGAGAGATCAATAACTCATAAACATCTTCAATTTGATTAATTTTAGAACCTTCCATGTGACTATTTTTATTGTGAGCTTCCAATTTGGCATTGCCACACTCTCTTTCATTTTTCATCATCAACGATAACTAGGTGTTTAAGTGGGAACTAGTGGGGTCGTCTTCGTTTGTCTTTAACTATGTTGTTGGAATGTGTCACACTACGTATGGGCTAAGGTATTTTTATTATCAAAATAAAAAAATTAGTGGATGTGATGGATCTAACATAAAATAAATATAAAGATGTTACTTGATGGGTTTGATCCTTGGTTGATGTGATAAGTCCAATATATTATAAAGATAAAGATTAAAAATGTTTGTATAGACTAGTTAAACACTAAAATATTAATTTATTTGTATTTGTTTTATAATTTTTTAACATGATAAATGGAATATTCTAGAATAAAACTCTTGAGAAATATTCCATTTTCTCCTAATGTCAAAACTAGAACTATTAAGACATGAAAATACCATCATATGATTGGCTAAAAACTTGATATTATTACATTAAATGAATGTTATGTATTTTTACTCTTTAAATAAATAAATAAGTGTTTGGATATATTACTTTAGTATTTATTTAAGGTATAAGGGCAATACAAGTTGTATATATTGTTTGATTAACAAACATTAATGTGCAAAACAAAATATAGCTCCCAAAAAATTGTAAGATAAAAATGATGGATTAAAACATAATAGGTTAAGAGTACTTAGCTCTTTTTTTAATCGGTAAAAGAGGGTTAGTGGGTCCCTCACCCTTTCATTAATCATCATAAATATATTCATTACAATATCAATGTTACAACAAAGGTAACAAAATAACCTAATTGCGTAAAATCTTAGGTAAAAGTTTCCCGAACCCTAAGAAGATTAAGAAAACAAGTCTTCCACATAAAAATAGATCTTTAGTAGTAAAAAACAAGTCTTCCATAGCCCAACCAAATATAAATCAGTGTAGCTATACCAAACTAAAATTTCTCTTGTAGCACAAACCAATTCTTTTGCATTATAAATTCAATATATCGAGTGTATCATCTCCCATCTCCATTTAGCTCTCTCCTTTTCCTTCCCTCCAAAATACCCTTCTTCCTCCATCATACACATGACCCTTTATTCAACGTGCTCAATGGTCTCTTTATTCTATAGTTCTTCATTCTATAGTTATTTTTCCATTACCGTAATAAATCATGTTTCTAATTTTGTAAGTTTTCTTACAAAATCATGGCCCCCATGGTCCATAGAGGATCTATTTCCTACCTTTGCTTCACTCCTTTCTTTGTCTTTCATAGTTCTACGAGATTTCCCTTCCATAGATATTTTCAATTCCATAGGTCCTCCATCATATCATCCCCTGACCCTCTCTAAATAGATATCAAACATAAAACAATTAAAATAAGACCAACTTCATTAAAATAACATAAAATAATATATTATACTAATAGAATTCATCCCAAACCCTCATAGGAACCTAGGCTTATGATAATAATTTTTGAGATCTATCCTAGAAAATGCATCATTAAATGTCCCAAGATAGAAAGAGAAAACATCTCCTAGAAAATGCATCATTAAATGGTCCACGATGGAAAAAATAAGAGCAATCAACCACAACCATAACTCTTCAAACAGATCTTGGTTATAAACTTATAAATAATGCTAGATCCTTAACACCTAGACAAGGTCTTGTACAACCCAAAATTGTCTTCCATAGCTAAAATATGTCTCTTAAAGTAGATATTTTGAATCCTCAAATAGATGTCATTACATTTATTTGAAAGACTAAAGTTTGATCTATGCCCTAAGCCCAAAATCCCCATAAATCTCATTAGGCGGTAGAAGCAACAGAGTCCTTATAACTACCAAGCTCCCAAGCCACCCTACACATTCCAACTATACAAAAAAAACTATCCCCAAATACAACCCAAATAACTCATCCTTAATTCTTTCTTACATCCTCAAGAGGACTTTCATAACAACTCCAAATTAGAATATTTTTCAACATAAAATCAATTCTTTATGGAGCAAGGATATCCATCCCCTATTATCTTATCTCTCCTTTCTCAATCTCTTAAAGCTTTGTTCCCTTAATCACCCAATCCTCAAATCCTCTGAAAACCTTTCTATAAGAAATTCATAAATCTAGAACAATGAAGACCCTAAAACTCATCTTCAATTATGAATTATTCGCCTATAGCCTCCATTGTTTAATCCCATCACCTCAACATTCGTTCGAAAACCAATTTGATCTAAATCTTAAAATAGCTAGCCATACTTTTTTTCATTATCCAATGCATAATCAGTAACACCCGCATTTTTCCCACATAAATCCTTGAGAAACCCGATAACAAACAGGAAAAATTATGGAATAATTTTTTTGAAAGGTTACAAGACCTTAGCTAGGATTTTTATTAATCTTACCTAATAAAATTTTGAATTTAATTTGGGGCCATTCAATAAATAGATTTAATAAGACCCTTGGGGCTAAATAACAAAGAGTAAAATGGATTAATATTTGAATTAAGCAGTGGAACTTAATAGGGAAATTAAATCAAAATATTTAATAGGGGGTTGGGTATATATAGTAATTCATTATTATTTTAGTCCTGACTACAAACAATTATATATATATATATATATATATATATATATATATATATATATATATATATAATTTGTATAAATATATTTGGATTTTTTTATTTGAGATTTTTTTCTTGAGTTAAATTAAATACACAAATATACAAACATATATAAATTTATATATGGGTATATATACAAATACATATATTTTCTTAAAATAAATATATGGGGTTTCTAGTTTTTACCCAAATGGGTATACACACAAAGTATACACATTGAACCTACAAGTAAAATACTTTTAATAAACAAATACAAAAGAGAAAACAATACCCACAAAGGGGAAATGAATAGATCCATGTCTTAAGCACAAAGTTTAATCAAGAAGAGCTTCCATGTCTCTAATGGCCTCCATGGTTTCATCCTTTTGCCCTCTTCCTTAACCTACAACACAAAACAAAAGAAAATGAGAGATTAGGTTTAGAAAAGGAATATATGAGAACCCATAAGGATATCTAGGGTTTCTTTAGTCTAACCTAGATCTAAGGGCTGAGAAATATTAGATCTAAGGGTGTAGGATGAACCCTACATCACTTAAGTGATGGGGTATTTAAGTGGGAATGTTTTAAATAAAAAGATGTGTGTGTAATGTTAAATGGGGCCTAAGGGGTTAGACCATGTTGTGTACCCTTGACACTTGGGGTATTAAACCATGTTAATATGATTTATTTTAGAATAACTACATCCTTATTTCTAAAGAATCGGGCTTGCACAAGGAGGTAACCCCTTATCATATAAAAAGTTTCCTTCTAGTAGAAGAGAGAATATTTCTACCATAGTCTTTTGAAATCACATTTTACTACCTCCAAATATATACCTTTTAACCCCTATATATACCATTTAACATAAATGATGATAAATGATGACAATATGCTCATATAATAGCTTTGCCACTTCGAGGGGGCAACCTCCAATACCACTTCGAGGGGGTAACCTCCAAACCATACAATAACACTCCAATACTCAATATGATGATTAACTACAACCTTCTAACCCCTATATATACCATTCTAACCTATGGCCAATATTGAGGCCGACCTCCTAAGCATAATAAATCATAAATGAATGATATAATAAGATAAGGGGATGTGTGCCACATGTTGACATCTCCATCAATACATATACATCATAACATCCTTTCCCTAGGTGCATAGCATTCCTTCCCTCCTTGACATGTTTCGTCCCGAAACATAAGAAGAAACCATGTAATGAGTGTGTTGTAAATTTTTACACACTTTGCGCCATGATCGATCATCCATCCATATGTGATCCTGGTAGATGATACATATCTGAACTAATATCCATATTCCGTTGTGCTACTCTGATTCCATTCGTGACCATAGTTTATCATCCTTGGATTCCATGCATAACCAACATAAGGATTCAATGCATAACCATAATAAGGATTCCATGTATAACCATAATAAGGATAACCATAATAAGGATTCCATGCTTCATAATTGTTGCTCCATTGATCCCCTGTATAAATAAAGTGATTATTCCTCCAATTACCTGTATATCTATATTAGTTGAAATATGTGCCCTGGGATATCTCCATGATTTTTTTCTCATGTTGACGTGATTTCCATATGCTGCAAACAAATTTGTAGTATCCTCAACCTTATCAACCCTATTTCACGAACTTTCTTTTCTTCTTCCACCTATGTATTTGATATTTTCTTTTTCTCTTGAGTAGATGAATCATCATTTCCTTCTTTTTCTTCATGTTCCTCTTTTGAATCATCCTTATTCCCTTCTTCTCCATATTCTAAATCATCCTCATGGTCTATATTGACTTTTCTTTTATTTCCATTAAGCTTGATATCCTGTAAAGTGACCTTCTTCTTTTTGTACCAAATCTTCATAAACTTATTTTTCATATTAATATTAATTGTCCCCAATGTCTCTAACCAAGGATACCCAAGAACAATATCCAAACCATCCATATATAAGGTGGAATGAAATAAAAAAAAATCTGAATGTAAAGTATATTTGTCCATAGTAAGTTTTAAATCTTCAAAACTTGAATTTTCTTACCATTCACTTGAGCTTCTTTGATGTTACTTTCTTGAATATGTAGATGTTGAGCCATATCCTTGTTGATGAAGTTATACTTGATGTTAGGGTTGATGGAAACAATTATCTTAGGAGAATACATACATATGTAGATGTTCGAACTGATTTTTCTCATTTTATGTGGAATATATTTGTAATCGATTATAATTGTTTTTACTTTTACTTTTGATAATCATAATTATACCCAGTATGAACGTTTATGCATAATTTAAATTTTTAATTACATTTTGGAAACATTTCTTCTTTATTTATTAATTAAAAAATACATAATTATAAATTCCTTTTTGTATAAAGTATATTATCAAAAACACTAGATGTAAAAAAGGATACAAGCTTCTTATATTTAATTTCATCAAAAAATCAAACAAAAATAAATATTACAAAATTTTATGTTTGTTTCAATGCACACATACAAAATTAAAATGAAAAAGAAACCAAAACCTATGTCCATACCCATAACATAATTGAACGATGAATAAATTGTTCAAATTCTAAAATTTCCAAACCATATCTTGAATAAAAATCAATGTAGACTAAAGTTTATGTGTGCATGAGACAAGCGAGAATGGGCTCTCAAATGGATGATAACCACATAACAAAGTTGAACGATTTACCATGATGAGGTCTAAAATTGGATGATAACCGCATACAGACTAATATTTATGTGTGTAGACAACCGAGAATGTAAGAGTTGCACATATTAACTTCTTTTTAATCTCATCTTAGATTAAAAAAATGAAATTTGTTCATTTTTTTCAATCAATAAGCAAATAGAGGATGTGTGCATCATATTATATGCTTATCCCTTGAAACCTATTTCAAAATATATATAATCATTGCATTCACACATTGATTGCTAAGAGATAAAGAAAGAAAACTTTGAATTATAGAGTGATTAAAAATTGAAGTTAAAGCAATGCATATATGCAATGAATACAAATTTGATTATAACATGTTTAAAAAAAAAAGAACACAATCAAATTGCTCACTATTTCTTTTAAGGCTATAGAAGTAGGGAAGAAAATAACAAGAATCCTTTCTCAAGAAAATGGGAGAAAATGAAACATATTCCTCTTCCTTAGGGACCACTAAAATTCACTAAAAAAATTACAATAAAACATAACCACATTGATTACAAAGAACACTCTACAAACTACGATTTGAATTTAAGAGACAAAAACCGAGAAAATTTGTAAGGAATGAAATCATTTTTGACTATAATGGATTAAAAATGATAGAAATAAATTGTACCAGATATAAAAGCGTAGAGGTGGAACCTATCAACACGGGTAAATCTGTACCAAGTAATTAAATAGAGCCTATTTTGGCCTATAATGTAGGATGAGCATTGAAGAACCAATGTTGAAAGAAAGCGGTGGCATGCATTGACTCCCCACTACTCACATGTGGAAAAAAATCACCCCCAAATAATAACCTCTGAAGAAATAGCCCCCTAAAAGGTCTTTAATACATTCCCTTCAACCGTTGTAATATTTTTAGTATTTGAGCTCGAAATTGAAGGCGGTAGGTCGTTTATTGTGATTTTAATTGTATATAAAGGGAAATTTTTTAGAAACCCTAGATAATAATATGCTTAAATTTTTGAAAACCATTAAAAATTTAAGGGGCATATTTAAAAAAAAAACCTATTTATCCATATATGAATAGATTATACATATATCTATAAAAAATTTCAGTAATTACACATGCTACTTGAAAGAACTAAGCTGTCAACAAATTTTTTTCTTTGTGACAGCACAAATAATTTGAAATTCCAGCCTTCCTTCACCCCCTCTCTCTCTCTCTATAACGTATCAACACTTTTTCTAGATGACATAAAACAACATAATTTTAATACAAAAATAGCATTTTGTCTCGAGACAATATATTGAATAATCGTATATGAGGTAAATGGGTATTAAAATTATAATAAATTGCACAAACTATAGTGAACGTGTGAAATTTTCCATATGACACATTGTGATTGGAAAATGGTGGAATGAAATAAAATTGAAGGGAAGACTACATATGAAACTTTGAGATGATAATATAGTTTATAATTATAATTCTACTATCAAAATACACCTATGCCTATCCATTATATAACAAAGGTCATCATGCATGTTTTTATGTAGTCTCCACATTCATATGGAAAATATTAAGACTGAATTTTTGTATATATTTGTTGACAAACTTAATTATTTTCAATAAATAATGTGAAATTTCACTCATGATTTGAACTCGCATGACCACATTTTTTGGGGGAAAGCAACAAATTATAAACACACTGTCTAAATTACATAAACACAAATGTAATAAACTTACTAACCTTTTAGCGCCCTCTATCTGGCTCAATTTAAGGGCCTCAGGACCTCGGTAAATGATTTCAGATGTCTTAAATTGGGAAACACTGAGAGAAATGAATGGGCCATAAAATACAAACATATTATCATATAGTGAATATTAGAAAACAAATTATTTACTAACGTTTTTTGATTGAGATACTACTAACAACCTAACACTCTAAGTCTCTATGCTATTATAAAGCTGTTTTTACTTTTCCTTTATATAATAAAGATTGTGCCATAATGTGAACCAAAATATAATTTTTTGGGCTATCTAAATTCTCCTATCATTTCATACATTTGAATGTACTTGTCATGTTGATAATAATTATTTTTATTTTTACTTTTATTTTTAATAAAAGAGATTATGTTATAGTTTAAATAAGAATGTAATTCTCTAAGCTATATAAATTCCCCATCATTTTATGTGGAATATATTTGTCTTATCGATTATAATTGTTTTTACTTTTACTTTTGATAATCATAATTATACCCAAGTATGAACATTTATGCATAATTTAAATTTTTAATTACATTTTGGAAACATAAAAGTTGTCGACGTGAGTAATAATTATTTAGAAATTTTAAAATAAAGATAACACGATTGCTAGTTATTTAGAAATTTTAAAATAAAGAGTTTGTCCTCATTTCTTTGGAAACATTAACCATTAGAATTTATGAGGAAAGTCTAAAGGTCGGTTCCCATTTGTTGTTATTGTCTTTCTTTGTTGGAATTTGTGGTAAGGAATATATATCATGTGCTTTCCTGGCCGTCCACTTCATAAAAGAGAAAGCATTATTATTCTAGTGATACTGACGTTGCATTTGGTCATCTTTTCCGCATTGAAGAGAGAGATTAAAGAAAAGAAAATGGAAGTGCCATCAAATCTTACTTCTCGTTTGGATTGTACAAACTCTTCGTCATGATAGCATATTTAAACGTATAGAAATATTGGCGAGTTGCATCAAAAATATTTTGAGGGGTGCCATAGCTGTGGTGAGGGAAATTGTGGATTAGCACAAGGAAGCTGCGAGTAATGTGCCATTAAATCTTATAAAACTAGTATGCTCATTCTTAGGACCTAGTTATTGTATTGAAATCATAAAAATTGGTGGAAAGAAAGTGAACACATTGATTTATACTTAGATATCCACAATTGTAAATTGGTGATATGTCATACCATCTTTGAGATGCACAATATTTAACAAGGATTGACTTAGAATAATGTATTATTAGGTTCCAATGTACATTGAAGATATTTGTACGATAACATTAAAAATTAAGGAGGGTTCGTAAAAATAAATAGTCTATGTGCTAACATTCATGCACCTGATAAACAACACAAGCATACCCTTCACCAGCTCCTAGTTCATCACCATCTATTTGGATGACATCTTGAACTTCAACAACACTTGGGAAGATATTTTGGAGAATGTAAGACATGTCTTAGAAACATTTTAATAACAATAGTTACAATCCATCTTAGGTAAATGTACTTCATTTGCCATCATGTCTATTCGATACCTAAGCTACACAATTAATCATGTAAAAATGATTGTAGATCAAGAGAATCTTAAAGTGGTCCAAGATTGCACAAATTTTTTTAATATCATATATATTAGGAATTTCATTGAACATTTTGATTTCTACAAGTAAGTCCATCCCTAAATTTTTGCATGTTTTTTTGTGGCACAACTAGATCATGCATGCCAAAGTTGCATTCCATCAGACATTTATGCAATAATGCACATTTGAAGATCATAAGTATCATGTGTTCATTGCACTCATTCTTGTAATGTTTAACATCATGGAACCCTTTGAAATTCATGGTGATGCATCCAATTATGCACTCATTGTAGTATGAACTCAAAACATTACTCGCTCAACAAGAATTCTAGTGATTTAGCCAAAATAAACAAAGTGTTGAATACATTGATGTTTATTTATTATATTTTGATTAAGGTCTAGAAATGATAGATATATACAAATTAATTACTTTAATAATCAATATTTAGATAACAATACCTATTTAGCAATATGTAAGATAAATCGATTGAAATAAATGTTAAATGTGATAAGGTGTAAGTAGGGAGATGAACATGTACCTAATTAAAGGCACTCATAATGGTCAATGGTCAAAAGACTAGAAATAATTTGTAAGTACTTCATCTCTAAATCTTAAAATTGCAAACTGAGAAGGTATGATACCATTAGATGTGTATATAACTATTTGGTGGTTCCATATTTTTTTGGTATTTTCATATGGATACATGTTGGTGGTTTGTAATTTTATGTTTCTATACGAACCTTTGAAATACACTTCACTATGACACCATAGGTGTCACATATAGGTGAATCCCTATGTCGATCCGAAACCTCTTCAAAAGCTAACCATGGATAAGAGACCCTACAAAAGATTTAGTGGTTGGGTTGAAGTGTAAATTGTACATTACCTACATTAGATATACTTGAAATAGGTTCTCATCCTAGACATAGTCATCCACCTACCATGTAATATCTATATGGATGCAAATAGATTCAACAATCTGATTACTTGATAATGTAAATAATTGCTTGGTGTGCTTATTTTGACATGGATTTTGAAGCTAGTAACTTGGCAAGTGTGACTCTACAACCCAGTTGCTTCAATCCTATGTAGGGGTTACTCCTAGAGTGTGGTGTTTCTTATTAATTATTTAGCATAGCTTTGACTACTTAAAGAATGATTTTTTTAATGAGTGCCCTTGAAATTTCTAGGTGACAAAATGAACTTGGAATAGAATTTCTTATATACCGACTTTCATAGGTATAATTTCAAAATATGGGAGAACCATGTGTAAAACACCAACTTAAAGAAAGATATCAAATCTAGAAAGTAATAAATGTTGAGTGTTTGGGGAAAATATTGATTGCTTTGAGATAAACCATTTAACGGTTTGGCAATCTCGTATGAAAAGGGAGTGAGTTGTTAGAAACTTCTAGGAATGAAACTTGGAGGTGATAGATATTGTGGACTAATGAAAGAATTTTTGAGTAATTCAGCTGTGCTATTGAGTCCATATAAAGTCATGCATTGGACTAAGGATAGATAGTTAGGCTCAACGTGTGCACATAAGTCATGATTTAGGGATACCACCAATTTAGTCATTGCTAAGTGATAAAATGTCAAATCTAGGTGTTTACATTCCCTCCCTCATACTCACATCCTATTCCCACCCGTTTAAGTAAGAAATGAAATTACATACTTAAAGTAAAATATACACAAATGTGTAGATATAATTTGTCTTCATTCAAGATGTTTGATTCACTTTAGTGTTGACATATTCTCCATAGTGAAACCTACAACATATAGTGTAGTAAATGTTTATATAAACATAGTTGAGCTTTAAATCGGATTTGAAAATGCAATAGAAACTTGTACTTTGAACATGAAAGTTGTAAAATTGGTAACTAAAGATACGAAGGATACACTTATTTATCTTTCCAAAGGAGAATATCCTTGATGAAGTTATTAGAGAGATGGAATCAAAGTAAATTAAGGGTGGTCAATCTCGATAGGTCAATTGATATGTCAAAGTTATAAGGGATTTGGGTTTCCCATCATTGAAGAAGAGTGTTACATAGATTTATAGTCACTCCAAAGAACCTTATCACATAAGGATGGGTGTCATAGGGATTTCTAGTTGTTGAAAATATTCTTCTATCAACCACAAGACTAAAATTGATTTAAGCCTAAGGGTTGGAGTTTATATTCTATGTGCGCGCGTGTGTGTGTGTGTGTGTGTGTGTGTGTGTGTGTGTGTGTGTGTGTGTGTGTGTGTGTGTGTGTGTGTGTGTGTGTGTGTGTGTGTGTGTGTGTGTGTGTGTGTGTGTGTGTATAATATATAAATATCAAGTGTGATCCCCATTAGATAGTGTGTATTATAATAATATTCTAAAAAACACCACTACTGATGACAACATTCATGTTATCTTGATGAACATGTATTTATTTCTATAATCCGAATAGTTTGAACTAGTGTCTTCATTTTCTCCAAAAACACGTTTATTATTTTTATTTTTATTTTTTCTCCTCGTCCATATTTCAAAAACATTACATTGTCAAAATATATGCTTCATTCTACACACATTAAAAAAGAATAATTAATTTTGATTAGTTTTCTCAAAATTAGGGTGAGATTCATGATTTTAATTTTTCAATATTTTTCAAATTTTAAAAATAGTGAAAAATAATATATTTATCAAAAATTGAAAAAATAGTGGGACCCAATACATGAACTTACCCAACCTTCTAATGAAGGTATTTTTAAAATAATTTAAAGAAACCAAAAATTGGGTGAGGGGGAGGAGGGGTTGTGTACATGTGACACTACGTTATATTTTTTGATTAAAAAATTTCACCATTTTATGTGCATACCACTTTTGAACATCTTAATATCTAATTTTTATGAAAACTTGGTGGTCAAGAAACTAGATTACAAGATATATAATTACTATTCTTATCAAATTGTCAAAAATAGAGATATGTTGGTCAAATTACATGTTAAAGTTCATTTTTTTATTTTAGAAAAAAACAACCACATTCAACCCCATTTGGTCCCCCATTTCCATGCACATACCCAACAAAATAAATTCTATGTAATACAAAAAGTGGATGAATTATGTGGCATCTTGTACTTATAATGGTTATAGTTTCGATGCAAATTATGCCAATGATGCCACCACATTGATTGTGATTCCATCTGTTGGTATCCAAATTGATTATCCCTTGGAAACCAAGCAAAGCATCACGCATTGAGCAAGACACGAGAGAGCAGACAAATCATATTATGAGTTATTTTGTAGCCAAGGAGAGGATTCGTCTGACTCTTTGTCACTCAGTCATCGGAGAAATGGATAGTACCTTCATTAAGGATTTGATCTATCCTCACTACTTTAGGCCGTGCCATTAACCAGGTGAGAGGACTTGTTTTGTAACCTTTGTTGGTGAAGGAGAATGAAGATATCCTTCTTTGCACAAATTTGAAAGGAAACCTTGAGAAAATATGATCAATGCACCACAATTTAACTCTCACGAGTTGTCACTTCTAAAGAATGGTGATATTTCCTAAAAAAGGTTTAAGGTTACTAAAGACATTATGGAATCTTGATTGCTTCTGCATATTTTGGTAGTAGAATTTGTTCATTTGTGGATACACAATGCAAACAGGGTACTTCAGGTAGGATTCATAGTTATTTGAAATTTATTGGTGGGAAGTTAAGAAGGATAAAGTTGATTATACCAAATCTTTGAGAACCTTCACAACATTTGGAAAACTAAATGACAGAATGCTTCAGAATAGCTAAAATATTCCTTCAACCAGAAGGTGTGCATCAATGGAGGCCCAAATTTGCATGGTTTCACACAATCTTTGAGAATTCAACACGAAGGC